>OU343217.1:69025816-69226465 GCA_910596185.1 Chrysanthemum makinoi | reverse complement strand
AGCTCATCAAGCGTAATGTGAATTGTTTCCAATGATTTTTCGGGTTCTCTTGTTGTAGATTAGGGTATCCTTTTATGTTTGGTGCATATCCTACAAACTCCAATGTGCTTTAGCTTTAATTTTCCTAAATCTTGGACCTCATTAGTTGGATAACACAATGCACCAAACACACGAAGGAATGAGAGATTAGGTTTTGTATTGTGGACAAGTTCATATGGAGTTTTTCATGAGCGTTATTGGTCGGATCGATTTTTGGGTGTAGCATGCGATGGCGATGGCTTCACCCATGCGTATTGGAACCTTTGAGTAACTTCGGCATTGTCCTTGCGGCTTCCACAAGAGTTTGATTTCGTCTTTCAAGTACGGATTACTTTGAGGTTGAGAACACTTCTTTGATGGTGATTCCATACTTTCATAAAACTCACTAAGTTGTTTGTTAACAAACTCAGTTCCATTGTCTATTCGAATGATTGGCCGTTTTGTTAAGACGAACCTCACAGTTGTTTGATGGGTTTGATGATGATATATGGAGTTTCATCCTTTGACCTTAGAACTTTACCCAGTGAATCTAGAGAAATCATCAACAACAACTAACACATATTTCTTTCCAAAGATATTATGCACTCTCATGGGTCCACATAAGTCCATGTGAATTGTATGAAGAACTTCGGAGACTGAGTTTGTAGGTTTGGGTTTATGGGCATACTTCTTGCTTTTTCCCAATTGGCATGCTGAACAAAGATGATCCTTTCATACTTTAGTCTAGGTAAACCTACGACTAGGTCCTTTCTGGAGATCATTGATGGTACCGAAGTTCAAATGATTGAGACGACGATGCCATAACCATGACTTTGTTTTGGAAGCCTTTGACAACAAGCAAATTGGAGAAGACTTCATCATATCTTCGATAGAGATGGTGTATAGATTTGAACCACGTGAACCTCTTAAAGTTCCTTACGTCAAGTTCTCTAATGAAACAAGTATGTTTTCGAAGGCTACTTCTAGATCAAATCACAGAATTGACCAACAGAGAGCGAGGTTATGACCCAGACCTTCCACATAATACACCCTGGAGATAACACTTTTTCCCATAACATAATCTCCATAACCCTTAATTGCACCGAAATGATCATTCCCGAATCTAACTGTCCGATGAATTTGCTCCCAGTTCATGAGCCGCGAGGTCTCTAGTCATATGCTTGGACACGAGGTCCAAGTACCACGAGAACGATTTGAACGATCTGCGAGTTGAACAGACAGAATGGATAACTGGATAATGGGATCCCATGCACAGAATGGGTTCCACGGTTAGTTACGATAATTGGAACACCCACATCAGTAAAGAAACATCCATATAGTGTAGAAGCAATGGAATCATTGGGAATAGATGCAATCTTGGAATATGTATTTGACCTATTAACAGTATGTTCACTTCTTAAGGGAATAGTTCTACCAGTAGGCATCCATTTTCTAGTGGGCATAGTCTTAGCGTTTGAGGGCAAAGATTATTATTATGGCCAAAAGGTATCCAATAATAACCTATCTTTATAAATGTTTCTTCTGTGGGTTTCCACTATTTTCTAACAATCTTTACATTTTGCCTTTTTGCCTTCTTTGCACGATTATTAGCATTAACAACTTTAACTGGGCATTTGACAACATTAGACAAAGCATTCACACCACATTCATGATTAGCAGCGGAATTCAAGCGGACATCATTACAAGGTTTGCAAATAGTATCGAATCGCGTATTAATTACAGATACGCTATGGCTAATACTAGAATCAACACGATTCGTTTTATTCAACTCAAGCTTAAGGTTCCTAGATTGGTCTTCTACTCTCTTCCAATGCACATTCTTAGCTTGCAAGGTCCTATCATTTCTTGTATTGTCTTGAGACTTTGACCTGCTCGCTTTAATGTCACTGATTACTCTTGTAGAGGGAATGGGAACATTAGTTGGTTGATCTAATTTTTGCATCCCTGAGCTTGATGTGCAAGGATCTAAACTACTGGAAGGCACATTAGTGTTTACTTTCTTAAGGCTGATTTGAGCTATTTGCAGGGCACACTAAAGTTCACTTTCTTAGCTTAGCGACATTCATAACATTAGGAATAGAACGGATTTCATGCTTGGCACTAGGCATAGAACAAGGCATCACGGCTTTGCCTTTTGCACCTAAGGATTTTTGACATGTTGCAATTACACATTCAAGCAGCTCTTGAGATTGTTTGGCCTGGAGGCAAGCAAACCTAATTTCTCTATCAAGAGGTTTATTAATGAAATCCTCTTCAACAATCTCACGGACACATTCTAGACTATCCTTAAGGTGAGCACAATAGTCATGAAATGCAGGTTCATTATTCCTAAGATGAGGAGGAATATATTTAACGTCACGAGTGTATTTAGGTCTAAGGGTAAATTTGAAACAACATTCTTATTAAAACAAGTGAGTTTCCCATTTTCGACTTCTCAGTTCTCAATTTCCTTTTGTAAAGGCGTTATTTTTTGATTTGTTTTTTTGGTCACGAGTGAATTTTATTGAATCATATAACTCTTTAAAATGTCGTTTAACTTTTTCATTTTCTTCTAGAAACTCTCGTTTTCCTTTTGTAAGGCGTTTACCAAGTTTTGAAGATGAAAAGTTTGAGAGTACTGAGAATCTAAAGGAGGGGGCATTTGGGATCCAGTCACATTGTTCTTTTCACCCTTCAATTAAGAGATTTGGACTTTCAACTTTTTGATCGTGTTACAATGAGCTCGAATCTGTTCATCACGTTTGCTAATTTCAAAAAGTGCATCAAATTCAGGAGCATCCAAGGAAGTCTTGAAATTTGAGGTTTTAACATTTTCTTTTAGATGTTGATATTTTAGTTGTAAATCAAAATGTTCAACTTCTAGTTTAGAAAGATGCTTTACCAAATTATCGTGATCATCGATCAATTTCTCATTAAGTTTTGAATTAATCTTTTCAAGCTCAATGACACGATCATGGGAGACTTTCAGAGCAACAGATAAATAGTTGTGAACAACAGTTATCCCAATGGGTGTGATCCTTTTCTTACAAGTTTTCTCAAAATCGACAAATAGTTGAAGAATAACATATTGATTGATTAAGGTCTTGCTTTTAGTGGCAATAGTCCTAGGAACTAAATGCATTGGTGTATGGGAGGATACACAGTCATTTGAAGGCATTTTCCTAAAAGGGGGTTCGTTTCAACAAGATTCTCCTTTTTCTTATCTAAATCCTTTTTCCAGAACACTTGTTCGAGTGTTAACAACGTCTGAGGCTTAAATTTGTTTAAGGAAATCCAATTCTCCTTCTTGTAATCATGGGGTGTGATGATATTATTTTTCTTCTCTTTACATACTGGATCATCTAACTTCTTGTTCATCCTTTCCCTAGTGACTTCATCATATTTATTATCTTCCTCAGTGCACTCAGCGCAACTAGGTTTCTGTCTAGGTTTAAGGATTTCATTGCCATCATAGAGCACCTTATGAGCATTTCTAGCCTTTTTAATGACCTCTGGATTTGGTTCCTCAACCAGGGAAATGCTATGCTTATCGCTTAAGACTCTATGCTTAGTGATCATGTGGGCAGTCTGAATGGTGTTCCCTTTAAGTACAACTTATTTTCAAGCTTGTTCTTCAAAGTTTTTAGATTAGAAAAATCATTCAAAAGTTTTGATTCCTTGGCATGAAATTCCTGCTTAAGCACTTTAACATTTTCTTGAAGTTCTTGTTTTTGCTTAGCAGTTTTGGAAAGCTTTTCTTGTAAGGAATTTAACTCTTGTTTTAACACTTCTTCTCTAAATTACTTTTTCTAATAATTGTGCGCATTTGGTTATCCAACTCCTGCTCACGAGTAGTTAATTCAAACTTAGCACGTTGTTCATAAATAGCAATTCGTTCTTTATAGGCATTAAGTTCGAGATAACTGAATCATCAGGGGACATCAGGTGTATTCATCACAGACATAATCATCATTGATTTGCGGGATACATCACTTGATACAATCACACTTTCACTTTGTTTAACATATTGATCATATGGGACAACATTGATATTACCCATGTTTTCAATATCGGACTCAGATTTCAGTTGATTGTATTTCATTATATATCTTTGCGCACATCAACTTCATCATATAATTTTAATACCTCTGAGATGATTTTGTCTTTGGATGGTCCGGCTTGTGGTGAAGAAGAGAGACAGGAGAGACCATTGGAGAAATGCTAGCCATAAAATTGTTTTTGTGCGATAGGTCCATCATCAACATCTCAGTGCGTATGCATCACAGTCATCTACTTGAAAGGCATTCGATGATTATGGCCTATCTCTCTGAATTGGTACGCTCACCCACATCGCATCATAGGTCTTGGCATTGCCACCGAAAATAACAACTCTTCTTCATCGAAAGCTACACCATTATCCAGGCTTGAACAAGCAGCATCTTATCCTTTGTATTGAGCATTTTGGCGTTTGGCGATGTGCAGTTCCTTGCAATGTGACCCTCACCTCGGTTGTAACATTGTGATCTTAACTTGACCTTGAATTCCATTTCTTCCCCTATTCTGATTTGCCACATATCCTCTACCAACTCCACCTCTTTCCTTGTTCAATGCGCCCTTGAAGGCTGGTTGTACTATAACCTTCCCGTCTCGGCCGGTGGCTTGATTGTGTGTATTAGATCTTTGCGAGGTTATTGTTGGGTGTGTGGGAGATTTCATGTTTTGACTAATCGGGAGAGCCATTGATTAATGAAGTTACCCACGTGTGCATCGGCATCAGCTTGTTTGAACATTGGATCGGGAATGAGTTTGTGAGTTCCATCACCCATGGGTATAACTTGTGAAGCTTTAGTGATAATCCCAATGTTTGAGTAGAAGGCAGTTGAATCATTTGATGAGCTTGTCTCTCCTGGATTTGTTTGGAATTGTTCAAGAATCCTATTTTGAAACATTATCTCATTCTGAAGGAGGAAGGCATAGAGTTGCTCATAGTTTGTATTCTTCAATCCTTTGGTTAGCTTCACGGAGGTGACAAACTTGTGCCATTCGGGATTCATGTTGTTCACAAACTTTGAGTTTAGCTGAATGTTTGGCATAGTCATTCTGATGTTCCTCATGTCATTAACAAGCTTGTGGAATCTCACGTAATACTTATAGACACTCTCATCTAGTTTCATCTTGAAGTGCTCAAATTCATCATAGAGTTGAGATTCTCTATCTTCCATAGTTAATTCAGAACCAGAAAGAAGCATCTTAACATTATCCCATCAGACCTTTGCGGTGTTGTGGTTGATAAGCTTGTATGTCTTTTGGAGACCTTGCAATATGATGTTAGAAGCCACGATATATGCAATCGAATCTCTTCTTCTCCTTGTCATTGAGCTCATCATACATCTTTGGTATGTCCATTCCGTAAATCAATGTACCATCTTCAATTTGTATCAATTATGTCTCTAGTAGTCTCAACCCGATATGGTCCTTCATCCATCGATTTGAGAATGTTGACCCCATTTTCCTTTCCAAGGCGGTACAATCGGATTCTTTGAGCCCAAGAGTTAGTACGTTCATTGAAGCATGGGTGGACGAGTATCTGAACCAGTTGCTTGAACATCCTCGACAGCGATGGAGATGATTGTAGGAACGTTGGTAGACATGATGACTGATTAAGCGGGATTTTATAACTCTATGATTAAACCGGGAAATAGATTCTTTCATGGGATTTTCTTGAATCAAAGAAAACCGTATTCAAAGGATATCACCCAAGTCCTAGGAAACTTTTGAACCAAAGTAAGCTAAGTGCCAAATAGCTATAGTCCCAAGTCGCTATAAAACAACTCGCTACAATCCAAGTCGCTATAATACAAGTCGCTAAGTAACAACTTCGCTAAGCTCAAGTCACTACAAGGTTTTGACAAATTAAGTAAGAGTAAGCTAATTTGTCAGAGTAAGCTAAATAGCAACTAGCTAGGTACCAACTTCGCAACACCAAATCGCTAACAATATAAAGTACAAGTCGCTACCCGTAGTGGAGAATCCACTAAGTGTACTCTTGTGGGCTTGTCTCAATAGACAAGTCTCCCAACCCACTCGCTAATTCCTTTAACCACAACTCGCTACCAAATTGCAAAGCAAGTCGCTACCAAGAAAACTTGTCCGTGGTTCAAGTCGCTAGCATGAAAAACACATAAACACCACTTTTCAATCCAAAAAATCCAACCCACGATGATTCAATCCTTCTAATTCAAAACCCAAACACTTGTGATGATTCTAAACACAAAAGTACAATCAAAATCCAAACTTTAACACTAGAAATCAACCAAATGATGCAAAAACCACTAAACTTTTTCAAACTCAAAAACCACCTAAAAACCACTAGAAATCCAAAGATATGTAAGAGATGATCTAACCATGGCTCTTGATACCAATTGTAACATATTGTATTTCACAAACACACTAAACCATAAGATCAATTAGGCGTATAAGAGGTTTTAGAGAGATTAGAGGTTTGGGAAATTTTAGTGAGAGAAAGAAAAATCTTATTATGAGCTCCAACTCTCTACCTTGGAAGGTAAGAGTATTTATAGATCTTACAATAAACGCACACACTGGCTGTGGATCGGGGCATACGATTGGGTAAAGACCCGTCCGTCCTCCACGGTGTTACTTAACTAAATACTACTTAACATAAAATGACTACGACTACGAGCTTTCTAACGAATATATATACTTGAGGCGACCGACTCTTTTATACCTGGAATTTCTAATTCCTAATATTGGATGCCCAAGAAATTGCACCTCCACCAAGTAGGAATACCCAGCCACTGGTAGACTAATTGTCTTCAATGTTCTTGATCCAACTTGCATCAGTAACCTTCTGACGAAGGATAACCGGTATATACAAAGATTATAATCATAGTTCTCTTCAAATACTTAAGTACCCTCTGAGCGACTTGCGGTGATGAGCACTAGGATACTAGTATACGCTCAATTTTCCCAACTGCAAAACCAATACTCAGGTCTTGTACAAGTCATGGCATATAGCCAGGGCAGCCAATTACCCTAGAATACTCAAGTTGAGATACTGACTTTGCCATTATTAGGCATCGCTTCTCACAAGTATCCATAGGTGTACTTCGGAGTACAATCAAAGTAATTGAATTTCCTCAACACCTTCTCAATATAATGAGACTGAGAAATAGAAATTCTTTTACTTTCATGTTTAATCCTTATACCAAGGATAACATGCCTCCCCTATGTCCTTCATAGAGAACCTTGATGACAAAAAATTCTTTGTCAGGTCAACCTGATTTTGGTCAGTGCCAAAGATCAACATGTCATCAACATATAGACAAATGATGACTCTTTTACCAGATTTATCAAATATTCTATATACACATTTGTCAGCTTGGTTAAGAACAAAACCACTAGACAAAACCTGTTAGGAATTAGAAAATTCCTTAGTAAAGTATCGGTCACCCCAAATATTATCTAGCATAAGTTAGCTCATAGATATTACGTTATTTACTAGTCATTTAGTTAATTATTTAGTTTAGTGCTACCCAGGTGAAGGAAGGACGAGGGTCTTTACCCATTGTATCCCTGATCCACAGTGCCGTCAGAGGTCGTTTAGTTTGTTACCTATAAATACCCTCTACCTTGCAAGGTAGAGGGTTGGATGTTCTTTGGTAATCTAACATCACATGAGTTTCTCTCTCTAGAATATCCCACTTTCTCTCTCTCTTAAATCACTTATACGCCTACTTTATTTATGGGTTTGTATGTGAAATCCAAGATCCAACAATTGGTATCAAGAGCCATGGTTAGATCATATCTTGCACATCTTTGGATTTCTAGTGGTTTTTAGGTGGTTTTTGAGTTTGAAAAAGTTTAGTGGTTTGTGCATCATTTGGTTGATTTCTTGTGTTAAAGCTTGGATTTTGTTAGTACTTTTATGTTTAGAATCATCACAAGTGTTTAGGTTTTCATTTGGTAAGCTTGAATCATCTTGGTTGGGTTGTTTTGGATTGAAAAGTGATGTTTATGTGGTTTTTCTTGCTAGCGACTTGACATACGGATCTCTTTCTTCGTAGCGACTTGCTTCACAATTTTGTAGCGAGTTACGGTTTTGGAGCTAGCGACTTAGACCTAGCGATTAACGGTACAAGTAGTGGACTCTCCACTACGGGTAGCGACTTGGTGGTAGCGACTTGGTCTGTAGCGAGTTGCTCTTTAGCGACTTGATGTTTTAGCGACTTGAGTAGCGAATTGCTGCAAAAAATTTGCTAGCGACTTGAGGCTTAGCGAGTTACTACTTAGCGACTTGCATTTGTCTAGCGACTTGGGACTTTAGCGACTTGGGGGTGTAGCGAATTAGGTGTTAGCGACTTGGTGTATTATCTTCTAGTGACTTGGGTGATTGTTTACGGTTTTTCTCTTGATTTAGTAAAATCCCGTGAAAGAATTTATTTCCCGGTTTAATCATAGAGTTATAAAATCCCGTTTAACTTGTCATCATGTCTACCAACGCTCCTACAATCATCTCCACTGTTACTGAGGTCGTTCATGCAGAAGATACTCGTCAAAATAGAATTTCTTACATCACATCCTTTCAATCAAAAGTACTGAACTCTATGATACCTCCGCGAACAATGGCGGTTGCAGTTCTGATGTCCAACATTGGTTGATTCATCAAAGGGTGATTTTAACTCCTCACCATCTGAGTCAAACCTCAACAAACCACATCTAATGAACAATGATGTTAAGCAAATGGAATACAACATTGAGCCCTATCAACTACTTCATCAACATATCAAACTACTCTTATCTACTACTATGGATCGAACAAGCAGTGCTATCCTTCGTCGAGGATTTTCCCACTTTGACTAGAACTGTGTTACTCAACTTAGAACAACTGTGGTGTCAACTCACCAATGAACAGTTCTCAACTGATAAATCTAATGCAGCTCTTCAAGTAATCTTCAATCAATTTCACCGCTTATCAAGGGGAATATTCCTCAGATTTGATGATGACTTATTGGAAACTCATTCAAAAACACCTTTGGAATGGAAATCCATGAGTTCGGAAACACCTTTATTCTACTTATGGGTAATGTGGAAATATACATTAAGGATGTTGCTAATGAGAATGAGAAGCTGTATGAAATGAAGGGGTGTCAAGTGATGCTATGGGAAGACTTTAATAGGTCATGCAATGAATCAGGTAAACCAATGAATGATACTGAATCAGAAGCTTCGGTTGAAATTAAAATGAATGGAGACAACTATCACGATCGGTATGAGAAAAGGTTTCATGTGATGAGGTACACTTAACTAATCATAGTAATTCATATGTTAAGAAACCTGATTCTAACTCGATCTTTATCTTTGTGAAATCGATCGTGGTTGAGCACGAATCTAAAACTGTTAAAGCTGGTGATATGATTGAAAAAAGGGTATATGATGAACTTTCAAATAAATACTCAATTCTTGAAAAACAATGTATTTCTTTGGAAATCGAAATGCAACAAAAGATGAACGCCTTTATCAAATAAAACATGCATCAATCGGAATTTCGAATTTGAGAATTTTTGAAATTAATCAATTAAAAACCAGTTCGGACAAAGACTCAACCATATGCAATCAAAATCACTACTCTCGGATGTGCAAATGTATGAATGTCATGAAATGTGTGATACACTTGAATCTAGAAATCTTGAACTTGCTCTTTGTGTGTCCAACCACTAGAGAAAATGAATCATTAAGAAAGAACTTAGAGGAGACCAATTACAAGTTGATCAATCAATCTAACAACTTATTGAAGGACATTGATGACCTCAAATCCCAAATTCAAGATAAGTGCTTCAACATTGTTGCCTTAAAAAATGAGCTTAGGAAATCTCTGAAATAGGATGAACACTAAGTTTGCAAAACCATCAAATTTGGGGAAGTCAATGGTCGAACCACTATAAAGCGTCAGCTGAGTTAAGCGACTAATGCCTTTAGAACTGAAGAGAGTTAAATCATCAAAATCTAGAGCTTGCAAATGATGAGAATATTGTTTTGTCAAAACGGTCACTTCATTGCTTCATTCGATATGATGAATATCAAACTCGAGGAAATGTTCAAAGCTCAAAGTTTAGAAATGCTAGAAGTACAACTAGTCCTCATAAGAAACATCATTTGGCTGATCAATCCCTAAGAAACCATGAAACACAAAAGGAACAATAGCCAAACAGGAAGTGCACACATACAAATCTACGAGGCGCTTCAAATGGATTCCCACTGGCAGATTATTTAAGTTCGCTGAATCCAAACGAACTTACATTCCTAAATCTTGCCTTAAGTGGATGCCCACGGGAAAACTCTTCAAGTATATTGAGCCTAAAAAGATCTCTAATATTGATACGTGCGCTTTAACCAATGTTACATCAAATAGTGAAATTATTCATGCCACTAACCCATCCTGCTGCAATTCTACATGTGCTTCTAGTACAATGTGCTCTCAGTCGTTTTCATGTACAATGCTCAACTCAATCAGGAACTTCACGACTTGGTTCCCATCAGAAATGAACATAGCTCATTCAGGAGCTATAGCTTGCCAGAATTGATGTACATCGTAATTTGACTCCTATTCATTTTGAATCAGGACTCACTCTTTTATATCTGTGTACACATCAAGTTTTCTCAAAAATAAAAAAAAAAAAAATTAATTATTCTTATTTAAAAAATCTTCTTTATAATTTTATTCAACTAATAAAGAATACATTCTTTGTTATCGATAACATCTACGGTCCTAGAAATGTCATTCAATAATGGCACGGGTTCATAGATGAAGTTCGAACAAATGATATATTCTTGTTTTATAACGGGTGTGGTAAATTCAATCAATGGTCTTTGGTGACATTGATTGAGGGGGAGAATTTTTCAAGTTATCTTGATTGTATCTGCGCCCGGTGTTAGTTATGTTTACGTGTTGGTGTGTGTTTATCCATTATGTTAGTGTGCTTATCTTATTATGCTATCGATTGCTTGTTTGCTTGTCGATATGTTCATATAACTAATGAGTCTGTATTACATAATGTGACATGAGAGCAACTTTCTTTGTAAAGTCTTAGCAACTTGGTTAGGAAAATCTGAGGTTAGAGACTTGCTTTCGAAAATCTTAGCGACTTACTATGATTCTAGGATAGCGAGTTAGTAGCTATTCTCTCACATAACCACATGGACTGAATGTGACAAATAAGAATTCTTGAGATTTTCTTCTCTCTTTACCCCTAGCGACTTAGCATTGTTTATATATATAATTCTTAAATATAATTTTAGTTTTTTTCTATTCTCTTTTTTTTCCTCCCTTCTCCTCTAAATCACTCATCTTAGCGACTTAACTGTGGTATGATTCTAGTCTCTCATAAATTGTCTTCACATACGCGTTTGTGTTAAGTTTCTAACTCGTTCTTTTAACCAGATCCCTACGAGCTTGTGAATCGTGACATTTGATTCCCACCTAGGTTCGAATCATCATATGTCGTGAATTGTTGTAATAATGATGTTGCAAGTGTATTAATTGTTTGGTATAACTGATCTTGTGTGTTTGATAATGTGTTTCCATGATTGGTGGTTTGGATTGATCATTGGTTGAGATAAGTGTTGTCTGCAGGTTGTTTTTGCTAGTCGATATTTCTTGATGGCGACTTAACTCTATTCTTGGTAGCGAGTTAGTTTATATGTTCATCATAGCGAGTTAGTACTAAACTTAGCGACTAAGCTGCTGTGGCGAATTAGTAAATTACTTTCTAGCGACTTGGGTAGCGTCTTAGTTGTATCAGTATTATCAGCAACTTGTCTTTACAAGTTAGCGAATTAGCTACGTTAGCGACTTAGTAAACATCTGTACGGACTTGTATTTATGTTCATGGCGACTTGTCTTTACAAGTTAGCGAATTAGCCAATATAGCGACTTAGAGCAATCTGTAGCGACTTGAATGTGGTACTGGTGATGGCGACTTGTCTTTACAAGTTAGCGACATAGTTCACTTTCATGTAGGCTAATTAGTCCAGTTTGTGACTTGACCATGTGTGACTTGAGACTGGTTTGGTGGTTTTTTTTCTTCTCAAAGCCTAGGGTTATTAAAAGGTTTAAAGGCTATTTGCTAGGATAATCTCATGCTCACAATCTTGTTTCAGGTTTTTCTGTAACAACTTGTATTGTCAACTTACTCTTTGTAACCTACTATAACATTTTGTTTAGGCTAGTTGTTCTTGAACTCCCTTGTGGCTATTCAATGTTACATCTTGTCTCATTCAATCTGCTATATCACTTCTACACTTGTATCTTGGCTCACGACATTATTTCTTTGCAAGAGTGCGTTTTAACCTTTTTAATTCCTAAACAAATAGTCACAAGTGGCGCATCAAATGGGGTCTTTATCCTTTATGTCTTACTTTTGTCTATCATTCTATCTCTATATGCCTATGGGGACCCCATGCAGTGCTTCTAAGTCTTTGTATGTTCATAACATAGGGTGTACTCAATGTAGTCTCACTAATCATCTATTATCTAACTTCGTTCCCAAACATTACTTTGATTGTATGTATATATCGGATCATCAATGGCAAGCTCATCCACGATAAGAACGTTATCCCTTCGGCATCAACCAAAGTTCTCTCAGGACGATGAAATCCTTCGAGGGTCAATGGGGATATTGGTAAGAGTAAGCTGTATGTGGACCTACAAAAAGCTACAACAAAACCCTATACTCAAAGTATCCATTGATATCCTCAAGAACACAAACTTCTTTGGTGCCATTACCAAGCAATGCTCCATTCCCACCATTTACATTCAACAATTACGGAACACCATTAAATGGAACAAAATCACACTCAATACTCTTTCAAACTGGATGATAGGGAGTTCCACGATTGATTCAGCATTCTTAGCAAGGCTCTTGGAATCACCCCATGTAACCCCACCCGTTCGAATCTCCACAGCGTGGCGATCTAATTGTCTTTCTAATTGGTTTGGGTTATCGGAGCAACATCTTAAGGGCTTGAGACATCATCACGTGGACACATGTATCAACCCTGTAGAGCTATTACAACTATTCTCAACTTGTGCTTATCTGGCAAAACATCAGGGTTCGATAAAGTGAGAATTCCCATCTTACAAATCCTATGGGAATTGTCAATATCGTTGATGTGAATGTCTCAGATCGTATTTGGGAAGAATTTTCTTTATCAATGCACACATTCATATCCGATAGAACAAATTTCGAACAAAGCTCAAGAAAGAAACAAAACAAGCTTGTGATTCCGACATCGATTTTTCAAAGCTTGTTATCCAGTTCTTGCAACAAACTCACAACTTCAATCCTAGGATTGAATCAACTCTATAAAGCGAAGAAGATGAATTTGTTTTAGGAAACCTGAAATATGTTTCTAGAGGTATGGATAATGAAATATTTGGATTGCGAATTCCACGATACTCTACTCACGGAACATATCAAGAAGAAGGACTACTTCAAACAATACAAGAAAAGAGCTACCGTTCCTCTGTGATGTCACCACTCCTCTCACAACCCATGCTCCCAAGTCCGCCGGCCTCCACAAGCATCCTATGCCTCTCTTCCTAAAAGAGAGACGTGAGCGGTCACAACATTCGACACCTTATCCGAAGCGAAAAGAAAAGGGAAGAAAGTGGAAAAGGAAATTGGTGAAAATCTGAGGCTTCAAGGGATAATACAAGGTTAAGCGATGAAGATGATCTTTGCTCTGCAACTAGGAATCCAGCCAAAGCCTAGAAAGTTTGAATGTGAAAGCACCCATTAGGTGGAGTAGTGCTAAGAGAGCCAAATCAAGTGCCTCAACAAACAACACGAATCACACAAGACAAAGGGAAAAGAATTGTTGTTGGAGATGAACAAGCTGCTCACACGCTCCTTACCTTTTCTTCCTCACCATCAAGAATTACCACTCAAGTTGATCAGAGAAGTGTTGAATCGTCATCGGTTCAAGAACCATCTGGCCCGGAAAAGAAGCATCTGTAGCACGAAGTGAATCACCTTTACAAGTGGTTTTAGTGTGAACTAAATGTTGAAGATAAGTTACATCATGTCTCACGGGAGAATCCGGTCAAGATCCGATGAGACCATGCCCTTGGAAGAACCAAATCTTTCTACCAATTCTCTATCATCATTTAAGAACCTAGATACTTGAATTCACTTTAAATCAATTCTTAAATGACAAACCCATTGATTAGAGCATTCCAAGCAAGATAATGACAATGAGGATGCACAATCCATGTTTAATGTCAAAATTCAACAAGATACATCATCCATTCCACCTATGACAGCACCTTTACTCACAACTGCACTTCCACCTCCCAAGCCGGATCAAGTAACCTCACATTCACCACTCAATGCGCAAAGACTCTATCCTTTGAACCGGTGGTCCGCGATTCTTGCGATGTAGTAACCCCACCTTCACCACCTCAAATTCTTACCTGGATCAAGCTGCCCGACAAAGCGGTGAAAAGAATCTTGAAAGACAACTACCTAAATCCGTAGATTCCCGTGGATCGTGTCATGGTGGAGCACCTCAACTTTGATGAAGGGGTGGCGACGCCATTGAAAGCGAAGTTAAAGATGCTTTGTGGAATGGGCAATGGGCTCCCCTACTTAGGCGATTCAAGGATCTTCCTATCGTTGATATGAGAGCTGTACTTCATCGGATAAGATGTTTGAAATTTGCGAAGATAAGCATGAGGTCCATAAGAAGCTTTCACGAGGCTCTCGAGAATCAATTAAGTCACGACAATCATATGCAGTTCTTGATAGGCGCTTTGGAGAAATGCTAAGAAGAAAAGGAGAACCGTAGTGTTGGAAACATTGCACAAAGGTCATAAAGATCCTCCTCCTCCTCCACCTCCAACGGGGGTGCTTTGGAACATCTGGAGTTGGTGGATCTTCTAAAACGACATCCACATTTCCACCACAACCACCATCATCACCACCAAAGCAGCCAATCAACCCGTTCATCGAAAATCAAGAACGCATAAAAGAAATCTGACTTGGTCCATGGTTGACTCAAGGTTCCGCGTCTACATTCTCCTCTATCCCGAAGATCATGTTGTTAATGAAGAATCGCTTTTGTCATAGCGATTCAGTCGGATGAAGATGATGCATCCACCAGGTTTATTCCCAAGTCAGCTGAAGATGATTGGTTTGATACTTATATGTCAGGTGAACCATCTAATCCATCCGTGCGCACCTTCAAGGACAGTTAGAGTTGGCTCTCTGAAGAAAGACCACAAACTCCTGAGCCCCATGGTTTATTCAGTGTCGAGTCGACAAATCCGTAAACAATTGGGCTTCAACTATCATTACCAACTATAAGCTCCAGTGAGACTCTCTTCTTCACTTCACGGGGAGACATGGGAGCTTTATAAAGTGGTTTGGCGAGAATAAGGAAATTACATCCATCACCCTAAGATCTTGAAGGTCCGGCTTATGAAATAGTCAAAGTCTTCCCTTTCGGATGCTAATCAGCTTCAATATCAAATGGAGGAATGCTATAGAATGTTGAATGATCAAGTTGGTGAACAGATCAATAGGTTTGATGTGTACAACCCTCTTCCCTCGGCGGTGAACACGGATTTATGACCATTGAGTGAGAATTCTTCTTTAACCATGATCTGGACTATCTATGTGGACACACCTCGAAAGAAGACACACTCCTATCAATTTCAAAGATGAAGGCAGCTACCTTTGATCAAGGTCTCCGAGCGGATGGTTTTGAATCAGTGCAGAACAAAGAATCAATATGACACTGCAACCATTCATATGGATCTCATTGGTGGTTCAAGAAGGAATTCTACATCGAAGACATAGTGCCAAGAAGAGAGCCGGAAGCGCGATTCGATCAGATGCGTATTCTTAGTGTTATTGGTATAGAGATCTTCCTATCTACGGGTATGACTACGAAGAAGATTGTTCTTGAAGAGTCGACTTGAAAAGAGCACATCATAGAAGAAAACGACTTCAAACATCTGTTGCCTAATGACTTTGAAGATCTCTATCTTCTGAACCTCCCAGGACACCTTGACCATCTTCCCCTTTCCGAAGAAGGCTCTCTCTATTCTTTGTCAATCAATGGATCAGAGGCTTGGTCATTCGACTAAGAGTTGGAGATTTTCAATTGGGAATAGAAAGCTACCGGACTCGGAGTCAATCTTACAAGACAAATTGGGAAGCGGTGGACATGAATTTCATCACGAATATAAAGTGATTGACACCCAGGCGGTCATCTTCTTGGCGGATATGGTTCAAGGATTTTAATGAGATTATGTGAGTTATACAAATTCAGTGATGGAACACTCAAAATGGTCGAAGAAGAACTAAACTACAGAATGAAAGACATCAAAATTAAAATGGTAGGGGGACAAAACGAAATTACGGTCTAATGAAGATGTGAAGAGGTGTGATGAGTTCATTCTTTGCAATCAAGCGAAGATTGAAGACCGAATGATCTATCACTTACCTTGAAAAGCTTTGTGGGTAGAAGACTTGGGTCACATTACAAGCTTCTTCAAGGGGCTGAATGAAGAAATTTTCCGGATGTCATTTCGTCTTGTATTATTTATGTGTAAAAAGCGTGATGTACAAACTATGAACAACTATTATGCATGTAATAGTGGTAGGGTATGTCTTGTGGTTTCCCTTTATGTCAAAAAAAGGGAACCTCGATGTTGTTCACTTCGATCATAAAAATGGACACATTTTTCTCCAACAAATGTTTTGTCTCATACATATTTAAATCACTTGAGATCCAAAATCTCAAAGGATTTGAAATTTTTGATCGGGGAGAAAATGTGATATAAATATGAAAGATGTTAAAAGATGACCATTTTAAGTGCATACTTTGCTCTCAATATGTGCTAAAACGGTTTTCAAATCTCGAAGCATATATTAAGGGGAGCATTTTTAAACAAATTCAAACCGGGTACAAAATTTTTTCATGCTATTACATAAGGTACCTTGATTGTATGTTTAATGATTTCTAAATGTTTGGTTATCATGGTTGTACTTCATTGAACTTCCTTCTAGTATGTGCAAAACTCTTTTCAAATCTCGAGGCACATATTGAGGGGAGCAAAATCATGAAAACCTCATCCTTCCCCAAAATGCTTTATCTACTTGATTCGATTAGGGAAGTGATGTTGATATTTTTAAAATGGTAATCAAAGAAGTTAATTCTTTCTCTTGCCTCCGTGTGGAAAACTATTTCAAATACTTGATTCACAAGTTGAGGGGGAGTTCTTCTTCTAAAAATATCAAAAACAATTCAGGTACAAAATGCTTTGATAAAATATCATAAGTATACGGATTGATTTTCAAATGGTTTTCAATTGGTTCCTATGGCAGACGAACAATACCAAAGAGACCGACCAACTTTACATTATGTATGGTGATATAAGGACGATAAGGTTAGGTATGTGTTCCCATGATCCGCCAGAGCAGGAGGGATCTACCCAGGGACTATCCACTAGTTAGTGTAGAGTTCTTAGGTATGATGATAAAAGGAGAAAAATGAGATATGGGAAGAGTGCGGACTAAGTGAGCTAGTCTTTGGAATAAACCCAACAAGGTTCTTGCTATGAAGTCTCGATAAGCGCAGAAGGGGTTGAAGAAAAAAAAAGAATTGAATGAGAAAAGGGTGAAAACAAATAGCCCTCCATTTATTCAACCTTAGGCGTAGAAACCGGGTTCAATTCATATACTCTGATGGTAACATCGGTATTGAAAGACAAGGCGTCATGGACCCGGTGGGCATACACTTCAACTTTCCAAACCACTCAAGTTCCTCTTAAAAGGACTTGTTTCATTCTCACGGGAAGGCATTATCTATCGACTTACTCTTAGAGTTTGTTGATATTGAAGAAGGAGACCCTCTCCCTAGTCTCCAGATATGGGATCTAAATATGCACAAATTGAGTCTAGTGCCGCGAGATCATCAATAAATCTCATTAGGACACTTTCAATGAAGACTCTCTGTTTCACACAATGTGGAAGAGAGATTATATCTTGAGTCCTACGCATTATCCTTGTGGTATTGCCGGAACATCTGAGTGATGTGTTTACATATTCCTTTGTGAAGATGGAAAGCCTTCTAGAGCCAACATCTAACAAGCTGCTGGTAGGTGGCATGTGAGATCTATTATATAGATCAACCATGTGACAAGCGAGCGAGAAACAATGGGCGATTCAATATTTTGAATCAATCACGGTTCGAGTTATGGATTGACGGATACCTTTGAAAAAAAAAAAACCGGTCTTTGTGCTTTAAAACTCTTTTCATTAGCACGTCGACCGTGTACTAATTTTCAAATCAAAAGGTGTTTTATGATTGATAATTGATTTTCATTAAAACCTTCGTTATATTGCAAAACAATTTCTATTGAGCAATACATTTGTTTTTCAAATCTCTTTTCATCAATCGTGGACTTAAATTATTTGGTTCACTCACTCCGTGTTGTCTTCTTTGAGGCGTTCGGTTTGAGAACATTAGAAGCGGTAAAAACCTGTCAAGGAAATTCTTCGTAATATTCACATCCACAGGCGGTACTTGTACTGATCAACGGGGAACCGTGGGCCGTGTACCTCAATTCAGCGAAAGTGATCAAAGACACTTTACGTGCGATTTATTACTAAGCTGTTGTATGCGGGTACACCACGGCGTTCTTGGTGTCGGAATGAAGCGGTCAATCCATAGCCACATGCTCACCTAACACATTCATATCGAAAGAAATCATGATTGGTGCATCAATGACTCTGATATTCTAACTCCATGTTTACCTTCTGGCTACTGCCAATATCATGAATCAGCGAAAGCTTCCGCTACACAGCGATAAGGAGAAATCATGATCTAGAATGTGAGCATGTTGGTTCAAATATCACAACATCATATGCTGGCAACACAACAATGGGTGATACTGAGATCTATAGTTCTTTGAAGATCTCTAGTTATGCTCAAAGGGTCATCATGGTGGATCGGATCATAACCTCCACTCCAGAAACATACATCTTATTTGAACAATGATGGAATCATCACAGAATCATATAATTTGAGTACTTTGAAGAAGAAAAGTCACCTGAGCTCAAGACTAATGATTAAATTAGAATGCTAGGAATCTAAATGTAAAACATGGGGTGACCTCCCTTAGGGAGATTGTTAGAAATTAGAAAATTCCTTAGTGAAGTATCGGTCACCCCAAATATTATCTAGCATAAGTTAGCTCATAGACATTACGTTATTTACTAGTCATTTAGTTAATTATTTAGTTTAGTGCTACACCGGTGGAGGGACGGGTCTTTACCCATTGTATCCCACGATCCCACGAGGCCGTCGAGGAAGTCGTTTAGTTTGTAACCTATAAATACCCTCTACCTTGCAAGGTAGAGGTTGGATGTTCTTTGGTAATCTAACATAACATGAGTTTCTCTTTCTAGAATATCCCACTTTCTCTCTCTAACCAAATCACTTACTCACCTACTTTTATGCTATGGTTTGATGTGTATGTGAAATCCAATATACAACAAAACCACTTCATCAAATTTTTGATGCCACTGCTTAGGTGCCTGTTTGGTCCATAAGAGACTTAATCGGTTTGCACACCTTGTTTTCATTGCCGACAAGATGAAGCCACGAGGTTGGTTCATATAAACCTCCTCATCCAATTCACCATTTAAGAAAGCATTTGTTTCACATCCATCGATAAATAATCATATTGTGACTTAATGCAAAGCAATGTGGCGTCTTATAGAGTACGTCACGAGCCGAGGGGGCATAAGTATCAAAATAGTCTATTCTTGACTTTTGTTTAAAGCCTTGAATGACTATTCTAGCCTTGAACTTTTCAATAGTTCCATCTACCTTCATTTTCTTTTTGAAAATCCATTTGCAACCAGAGGTTTGCAACCTGGTGGTAGATCAACCAACACCCAAGTGTTGTTGCCCATGATGGAATCCATCTCATCATTGATTGCTTCTTTCGAAAGCAATATCACGGAGACTTCATTGCTTCTACAAATGTCTTGGGATCATCCTCAACAATGAAGCAATAGGAGTATTGGTCAGAGACCTCATCCCTTGTTCCTTCAATTAGATATAATTGAAACTCAGGTCCAAATGACTTTGGAGTCCTGACCCTTTTGCTCTTTTCGAGCACGGCGGGTTGAGTTCTTGAATCACAACCTCATCAGGGAACCTTGATGGTTCATCATCGAGGGACCTCGATACACCAGGTTTCATAAGTTGCATTAGGAATCCTCGACTTGGTCTAGGGGTGATGAGAATCTATTCTCATCAAATTTTGCATCCTTTGATTCAATTATGGAATTAATTGAAACATATTCATTAGGTTCAATAACATAGAACCTAAAAGCCTTGGAATGCTCAGCATATCCAACAAAGATGCAATCAATGCCTCTTTCACCCAAAGTTTTCAACTTTGGATCAGGGAGTCTTACAATAGCCCTACAACCCCAAACCCTGAGATAGTTCAGGTTGGGTTTCCTTTTAGTCCAGAGTTCATAAGGGGTAACCTTGTTCCTTTTGTTGGGAACCCTATTTAATAAATAGCAATATGTTAACATAGCTTCACCCCAGAACCCTTGACTCAGTCCTGAATAGGATAACATGGAATTAACCATCTCCTTCAGCACCCTATTTTTCCTTTCAGAAATGCCATTTTGCTGAGGAGTATAGGGAGCAGTCGTTTCATGGATTATACCAACAGAATGAAAATACAGAGTATCCATGTACTCACCTCCCCTATCAGTTCTTAATCTTTTGATCAAAGACCCAAGTTGTAATTCAACTTCAGTTTTAAACACTTTGAATTTATCTAATGCTTCATCCTTAGTATGTAACAGATAGACATAACAAAACCTAGAAGTATCATCAATAAATGTCACAAAGTAATTCTTATTCCCCAAGAGGGAGTGGCATGCAAATCACACAGGTTACTGTGTATTAGCTCCAAGAGCTTAGATTCACGCTTAACACCTTGAAAAGGTTTCTTGGTTATCTTGGTCCACATGCAAGTTTTACACTTTTCAGTGTCCATGTCAAATGCTGGGATTAACCCATCCTTAGACATATCTTGCATCTTTTTATAGTGTACATGGCCGAGTTTAGCATGCCAAAGGGTAGAGTCAGTCAGGTCAGAGGTGGTCACAATGGCTGAATTAACACAATCAGTGACAATATTAAGCCTGAACATTTGGTTACATAAATAGCCAAAACCAATAAAAACACCACTTTTAGACAAGACAAATTTATCAAACTAAATAACTTGTTTATATCCATGATTATTCAAAACACTACTTGAAACCAAGTTCTTCCTTATATCATGAACATAAATAACATTAAACAAAGTTACAATCTTTCCCTTTCCAGAACTAAACTTAGATCTATACAACCACAACCATGCACCAAGGCTATTGACTCATTTCCCATGTGAAGAATAGAACCATCATGCAGTAAGTCTTGAACCAGCTTCTATCTTTGCACACATTAACTGTTGTACCAGAGTCAACCCACCACGCAACATCATCATCCTGCACATAATAAGATTCAGATACATATGTAACATAATAAATCGGAAAAGACTTATTAAACATATTCGACCTTCGGTGAGTTGGTAGAACCACCACTCCCTGAACCATTGGTGCCTGATCCATTGGCTTTACCACCAACCTTAACACCTTTGCAATCCTGTTTAATGTGACCAGATTTGCCACATTTCCAACAAGTAGGCGTTGCCTTCTTGTTAGGATATGCCCTTGTGTTGTCATGATATTTGCGTTTGCCTTTGTTGTCATTGTACCTGGTGGAGTTGTTATGCTCCACCATATTGACAACAGATGCACCAGTAGAATTGCTACTCTTTGGCTTGTCATTATCCTGCACCTTGAGAGATTCCTCAATGCGCAGATGACTACCCAACTCAACCAGAGTTAACTTCTCTTTCTTATGTTTCAAGGTATGCTTGAAATCTTTCCAAGAAGGAGGTAGTTTATCAATAACACAAGAGACTGAAATAGCCTCATCCATGTGTATATTGTGTTGTATAAACCTTTCAAGTATTCCAAAAAGTTCATTGTATTGTTCCATGACTGGTCTTGAATAAGTCATTTTGTAATTTGTGAAATTACTTACAAGAAACTTCTTACTTGATGCATCCTCAGCCATATATTTGGCATCCAAGGAATCTCATAGTTCTTTGGAAGATTCAAAGTTCTGATAAATGTCAAATAGAGAATCAGACATACCATTGAGAATTAAACCTCTGCAAATGTAGTCATCATTCTCCCATTTGCTCCTTCTCCTGATCTGTTCTACAGTAGCATCATCCCCATCATCAGGAATAGGAGTGGTTAGCACATACACCACACTTATCTTTGGAAAGCAAGAAGTGCATCTTCTTTGCCATGCATTGAAGTCCACCCCTTCAAACTTATCCAGCTTGGCAAAGTTTGAAGCCATATGTTTCATTGCAGCAGCAGCCACTGATTATCACAAATAGTTTACTTTGATTATTGGTGGGTAGTTCCCAGAAACGAGTAAGATAATCAAAGGCAGTAGCAATACCACTAGGTGGTTATCGGATATCACATGGAATCGTGTAATCACTTTCCAAAGTAAACTATTCGACCCTAATGTCTGGGTATCACGAATATCTACTTGGGATAAGACCAAATGTATGTTATTGAATTAGGCACAAATCAATAACCATTTGTTTTCAAGTGTTTAAGCTTTCAGTTTGTTTCTGCTGGTTGTATCTCTTTTTCGTATATCCATGCTGATGAATACCACCTCTATTTATAGTAGAGAATACTCACTCCTAATCAATGGACATTATGAATGATTAACGACCAATTAATCACCCATAATAAGCCTCCATTATCATAAGAATAGTGGTTACATGACCAATTAAACATGGTCATAAAGCGATCATAACGACAGATTGAATGAGTTAAAGCTGTTAAAATTAATCAACTGCAACACTACGGTAGGAACCATTACACTAGCGCAGGAAGAACCATACACTACCACCGAGGAACCATCGGAGGAACCATTACACTAGCAGCAGGAACCATAACACTACCAGCAGGAACCATCAATTACTACACTAACAGTAGTAACCAATATTACCAGCATTTACCACTATTGAGTCATGGTGTTCAGGGACCTCATGGGTGTACACTCCGTACCTCCTTACCCAAAACCAGGTGTGAACTAATCCCACAAGTGCACTAAATTTTCCAAAAAATTTTCGTATGTATCCAAAATTCGTGGTGGGACGTGCACTATGGCTAAATCAGACCCGCCTGAAGAAGTGATCAAAAGAGCCGTCTATTTGTTGCATCACGGGTTTGGTAGTTATCATGTGCTTAAAAACAACTGCGAGGATTTTGCTTTGTATTGCAAAACCGGTCTCGTGATTCGTGGCATGGTTACTTTTGGAAGGAGTGGCCAAGTAAATTTTTTCACTCAAATTCGTGTTGAATTGAGTTTTTTGGATAGTGTCAAGACGGTGATGGACATTGATGTCCGAATTGATGTTGAAAAGGTTCCTGTGGAACAAGTTGTAGAGTTCCGTAGAAGAAACATGTAACGGACATTGCACACCGTGCAGTTGTTAAGCGGTCGCTGAGGCCAACCATTTTTCTGTTTACTTTGTGTTAGGACTTGGATTTTGTTTCGAATGTTGCAGTTCGAGAAGGATAATAAAATATCTTGTTTGATTATTGGCGTTATCCTTGTTTTATCTTTACTGCTATGTTGTGTGTCAATATTTCATAAGTTATACATTCATTCATCTTCATTAACATTTCAGTGACGGGGTGAATCCGTTTCAAGAAGTCATTACAAGATTTGAGAGACAGGTAAGCTGCAACACGAGACTTTTGCTGAGTGATAGTTATAAACAAGGCAATGTTCAATTAATGGGATAACAAAAATGCTCAACAATATCTTCACTATGGTTTTTTCCAGGGTGACATTGGACGAAATCCCGGGAGGGATTTGGCACTGTTTCGAGTGCTATTTTCTTACACCAAACATGTCATATAAAACAGTATATTCCATATCCGCTTCACGATTGGACAAGTCGTTAGCCAGCATTAAAACCAACTTCAAGCTTGACATATACTTGTCCTCAATTTAACAACAATGGCCCATTTTTTAAAGAATTAGTACTAAGACCACTCCCAACGGCTCATCAGTTTGGCCAACCGACGAGCATCACTTAGAGCACTTGCAACGCCTAATGCCCCCTGGCGTTATTTGGCGTTAACCGTCGTTAGCCGTTGCATCACCGACGTTAAACCGGCAACGTGGCAATGTTACCCCCCCAACGGGCGTTAACCGGGTTTAAAAAAAAATCAAATTACCTCCCTAACGGCTAGTTATCGTTGGGGTTTAAAAATAATCATTTTACCCCTCTAACAGCTAGTTTTTTTTTTTTTTTTTTTTTTTTTTTTAAATCAAAAACATTTTCTTACCACAATAAATACCCAACTAAAACAACATTTTTTTTCACACTTCCACTACTCAATCCTCTCAATCTTATACTTTCAATTACTAAAAAAAATGTCGGGAGGCAACAACGATGATACATTCTTGAATCTTCTCGATGGTGGGTGGAATACCTCAAACCCGGGTTCATCTTCAAACCCGAACGCGGGTTCATCTTCAAACCCCAACGTCTCTTTTCTCAACCCACTAGGCTTGTCGAGCCAAGATCTTTTTCTACAACATCAACAATATCTGTTTTGGCAAAAAAGTCAACAAAGCACCTTAAACACCAACTTTCAAAATCTACAATTCTCAAAACACTCACAACATTCACAAATTGAAAGACATGATGTTCCTGAAACACCCACGTCTCCTCCAAAAAAATCCAAAGGTCGTGTTAAACGAAAGTCCAAAATGTCCAAAGACCCCGGAGCCCGAACCAATCGATGATGATGAAGAAGAATTCGCTATTGGGCGTTGGCAACCACCAGAGGAAGAATTACTTGCCAGATGTTATGTAGCTGTTACGGAGGATCCGATAGTCAGGCGTGCACAACCTAAAGATACGTTTTGGTATCGGGTCATAAATGAGTTCAATAGACTCAATTTTCAACGACGCAACAAGGATAAGATGTCAAGCAAGTGAAAAACGTTGAACCACTGTTGCACAAAGTTCAACGGTTTTTTCAAACGTGTGCAACGGGAACAGAGAAGCGGGGAAAGTGAGATGGATGTCATGAAACGGGCGAATCAAATGTATCGTGAGGAGCACAAATCAGCACCGTTTGCTCTCGATGATGCTTGGGAGGTTTTGCGTTAAGAAATGGGACACGCCGGATCCGGTTGATTTAACCGGCGATATCTCAAGCCAAACAAACGAGGCTTTGTTTGGTCATGATGAAAAACAACGTCCCATGGGAAAAAAACGTGCTCCCAAGAAAGCAAGATCCGAGAGTACGACAAGTACTGGGGGAGCGAGCACCGGAGGAACGAGCTCGTCAAGTCATTTCACCGAAACTATGGCAAACGAGTATCGTATCAAACGTGAAACCGCCCAAGCGGCGTATCAGGCCCAACAAGTTAAAGATGAAACAATAACAAGGTTGGAAGAGATAAAGTTTTTGATGGTTGACACTGAAGGCAAAGATCCAAATGTCGTGGCTTGGATCAATGACGAAAAAGTACAAATCATCAAAAAATATAACTTGCAACCTCGTCAGTAGATTGTATTCTTGTCATTTCCTTTATGTTGTAACGTTTAATTTTCAGTGTCTTTTTTTATTTCGTTGTAACTTTTTTATTTTTTAATTTCGTATTGTAATATGTTTTCAAATTAATGATATGTTTTTTAATAAATGAAGTATTTGTTTTAGTCTAGGGGTTGAAATTGAAAATATCAAATGTTAAACCTTAACTTGGGATGTTATGATTGTGGGTGTTTTTTGGGTGAGTTAAGGTGAAATGTTAAAGCTGATGTGGCGCTGACGTGGCACGGTGTTAAAGTTTAACTTGTGTTATGATTGCTAGTGCTCTTAAGGTGACACCAATAACACGGGCGTGCCACTTAAGTGTCTGTTGGAGCTGCTTCAGTTTGGCTACGAGCAAGTAACAAAGTGGTATCCCATTTGTTTTTTGTGTGAGTGTTTTTTGTGTGTGTTTTGTGGGGTATATTTGTGTAGTGACAATTGGTATGGTGTGTCAGTTTGTGCACCAGTTTGGGAAGTGGTAATGTAACGCTGAGGTGGCATAACTGACACACAAAATGGCGCGTCATGATAACCAGGTTCCATAAAATTTATTTAAACTTGAAGGTGCTTCAAGTTAGTCCTCAATTCTCGCTAGATCCACTATTCCACATGCAACAAACCATTGAAACCACTAGATCTCAATAGACAAGTGACATCCTTATTGGCGAACATACCCACAAAGTTCATCTGTCAATCACGCAATTAATGACAAGGTTTATAAAATAATACAGATTTCTCTTATTTTTTTATTTGATGTCTCGCATTAAGAGTCAAAAACTGTATGAACTAAACTAGGAAGATGGTTGACTTTCAAGAGGAACAAGGAGCATGAGCTTTCTTTTGTCATTTCTCACTCTTGATTGGGCTCATACGTTGCGATCTTTTACAGCCCAGGAGTTCTGTAAATTCCTCCACAGGAACCCTTTCGACGACATCAGATCGAACACCAATATCATAATCATGACGAATTTTAATAAAGGTCAAACCTGCTACTGCAAAAATAGATGTGAATGTTGTACCAAAAATACCCTTCCACTTATCACTAGTTCCTATGATGAGTCTATCAGCAACAACTCAAACACCACCGATGTCCAAAGCATATGGGGTTATAAATAAGGTCACAGCACCTGAAGCCGTTAGAAAAGCCGTAATATATGCACGGAACCAGCTATTCCCTTGGCCTCTAGTTCCTATGATTGGCTTATTATTACCACCACGAACCATAAGACTTGTCTTGCAAATATAACCCAAAATCTTCACAGTTGTTATCAATGAGGTCATACTTTCCAAATCCGGCTTCTAGGAGCACCTGTGCTCTTTCGACAACTTTTGGTGGAGTGCAGGCGCCATGTTACATGTGCCACCTCGGAGTTTAAACATGTGCTCAAATGCACCCACTCCATACTGATAGCGGTACACAGGACTACCTTCCCTAAAACAGCTCAAACAAGTTTGAAAAACTGAACTGTTCTTACCCATATTTCCACACCCATCTGTTGAGCAATGTTTTGGAGCTTTTATTTGAAATATACCATAAATATCTTTTCCTGCAGCGGTGACGTGGATAACCAGTTTACTTGGTGTACCAATATATATACCTGTATTCAGTGATGTTTAATCCAGCATAAAAGAAAACTTATTAGAAACCCTCAATAAAAAGACAATGTTTTCTTAACTAGCAAGATGCCTAGACAAGTGTTAACTGCATATTAGTAAGTTCAACCAAGAAATATTTTTCCGCAATGGTTCCGTCCCATAATCTTGTACCAAGCAAATATCCTGTACCAAGCGTACCATGTGAAGCACCTTATACATATAAATAATGTGTGCGATCCCATTGTTAAATAAATTTCTTACCGAATGAAAAATGCTTTACCGCAATATTTGTACTTTGTAAAGTACCAATGATAAGTAAAGTACCGACGATAGGTTTTTGTGTCTTTCGTTGTACGCAACGCAACATGTATCCTGCAAAATAAAAGATAAATATGAAGCAAAGGCTACAAAAATCAAGCTCAAAAAGAGCGGTATGATTAAAAGGGATGAAACAAATTTGAGCCCAACAAGTCATACTAAGCAAAAATTGCAAAAAGATTGTTTAATGACAACTCGCTAGCCAAATGAGTAAATACAAAAATTAATAAATTTATCACTCGAGTTAAAACTATACATCCCGTGTATCGCTCGAGTTACTATAAATTACATCCAATATATCGTAAACAACTACGTAAAAGACTTGTAAAAGCCATAAAATAACAACGTACTTTTCAAATTTTGTCAACTTGAAACACTTACTTTTTTATTACATTAGTTCACCAACGAACTTTCAAAATTTGTTCCGACTTCACCCATATGACCCGTTTATATTAAAATAATAACTGAAATGACTATATTAACCTCGGCATATAGGTGAAGTCAGAACAAATTTTGAAAGTTCGTTGGTGAAGTCGGAACAAATTTTAAAGAATACAAGGGTAATATAATATTATTTTAATATAAGCTGGTCATATGGGTGAAGTCGGAACAAATTTTAAAAGTTCGTTGGTGAACTAAGGTAATAAAAAAGTAAGTGTTTCAAGTCGGCAAAATTTGAAAAGTACGTTGTTATTTTATGGCTTTTACCCCGTAATTAATAATAAACATTACCAAATGTCTAAACTAATTCCTGTCACAACAATCAAGCAGGGCCAAACAATACCCTCAAATTGTGACAAAATATAAAGAACAACGATTTTAAAAAAAAAAAAAAAAAAAAAATTACAAAGAAACCGATTCTTCGAACACAAGTGTTACATGAAACAAGACACATCAAAATACTTGTAAATTCGATTTACAACACTATAGAAATTATGCAGTACTGCGTGGACCTTAAGCAGTCTTGCTGCATGTATCATTATTTCATAGGTATGCATCAGCAACTATAACTAAAAATATCCATTTCATGATAGCAGGGTCAAACTAAAAACACATGCATCACACTAAATAACTACACTCTATGTTAAATAAAGGGATAATGCTAAAAAAATGCAAGTTGACACCTTTTGAGATTGTGTATACCCAACTATGTTTATTTTCATTGTAACACAAAACTTGGTAATTTTTGTTATTGTATGTATGATTTCCAACGTGTCTCATGCCAGCGTGTCCGAGTGTTACACATAGACTGTCAGCGTGTCAAGAACTACTTTTTTTATTGGGATAATGCTAAAAAAATGCATCGACGTTGACCACTTTTAGGATTGTGTGTAGCCAACTATTTTTATTTTTTCATTGTAACACAAAACTTTTGAATTTGTGTTATTGTATGTATCCAGTCAGGCTAAGCGTTACATCGCTAGCTTTTTATTTTAACGGCCGTTAGTAAAAAACTTCAAATTCCGTTTTCTTACGTTTTTTTTCGTTTTCACACATTTTCATCAATTCTTATAGGTTTTCGTCCATTTTTATAAGTTTCATCCGTTTTCTTACCTTTTCATCCGTTTTTATATGTTTTCGTCCGTTTTTATACATTTTCGTCTGTTTTTAAACGTTTTCATTCGTTTTATTACTTGCTTGTCTGTTTTTATACGCTTTCGTCTAATTTTTACGTTTTTTTCCGTTTTCTTATGCTTTTAACATTTTCATCCGTTTTTATACGTTTATGTTCGTTTTAAAACGTTTTTGCTCGTTTTTATACGTTTTCGTTCAATTTTTTTACGTTTAAGTCACATTTTCGCTCATTTTTACAAGTCTCTGTTCGTTTTTACATGTTTGCATTCACTTTTATATGCTTTTCACGTTTCCATTCGTTTTTATACGAACGAAAACGTGTAAAAACGAACGTAAACGTATAAAGACAAACACAAACGCATAAAAACGAGCAAAAATGTAAGGAAACGGAAAAGCGATATAAAAAGCGGATAAAACGTTAGAAAAGAATGAAAAGCGCGCAAACCGCGACGGCGTATAAAAACGGATGAAAACGTAAGAAAACAGACGTAAACATAAAAAACTGATGAAAACGTATAAAAATGGACGAAAACGGATGAAAATATAAAAAACATAAGAAAACGGACAAAACGTATAAAAACTGACGAAAACGTATAAAAACAGACAAAAACGTAAGAAAACGGACGAAAATGTTTAAAAGCGGGGCAGATGGCGTTATAAAAATGGATGAAAATGTAAGAAAACAAACGGTAATGTAAAAAAAGGGACCAAAGCGTATAAAAACAGACGAAAGTGTAAGAAAACGGACGAAAACGTATAAATACGGAAGAAAACATATAATAATGGTTGAAAACTAATAAAAACGTAAGAAAATGAAATTTTAGTTATTTACTAACGGCCGTTAATATAAAGGACTAACGATGTAACGCTTAGCCTGACTGGATACATACAATAACACAAATTCAAAAGCGTTGTGTTACAATGAAAAAATAAAAATAGTTGACATGAGACACGTTGGAAATCATACATACATTAACAAAAATTACCAAGTTTTGTGTTACAATGAAAAAGAAAATTAGGTATACACAATTACAAAAGGTGTCAACTTCGATGCATTTTTTTAGCATTATCCCATATAAATATAGAGTTACCTACATTTTTGTTCCTTTTGGTTTACAGGGTATAATGGTTTTAATCCAATAGTTTAAAAAGTAACGGATTCGGTCCTATATTGAGGACCCGTAATGACTTTTGTCCATTTTTGCTAACACCGTTAGTCAAACTTAGTTTGACAGTTAAATACTTAAATATGAGGGTATATTTGTCTTTTTATTTATCTAATAAAGAAATTATGAGTTAACTACATTTTGTGTCCTTGTGGTTTGCTGTGCATAACACTTCTAGTCCATTATTTTTATTTTATTTTTATTTATTTATTTTTTGAGTTAACTACATATTTGTTTTTTGGTTTATATATATATATATATATATATATAGGCTCCGGTTCCATTGAGAAGGTTTTTATTTTGAGAAAATTGAGAAATCTTCGATTGAGCAAATTGATTCATGTTTTTGATTTGATTCACAAGTAAACATCATTTTATAGTGAATCGAATCTCTAAATCACAAATTTGATTCACAAATCATTGTTAAAATTGAGTTATGATGATGATTCATTAAATTCGTACAGATGATTCAGTATTCTACATATATTGCAAAATTGAGAGATTTTTAACATTGATTCAAAAACATTTTTACACATTTTGAATTTTAATCACACTAAAATGAGTTTTACGCTTGAAAAACATGAATCAAAGTTAAAATCTATCGTTTTTGAAAACCTTCTCAATGTTCTCAAAATAAAAACCTTCTCAATCGATCCGGATTATATATATATATATATATATATATATATATATATATATATATATATATATATATATATATATATATATATATATACACACACACACATAAAATAAAGAAATTCTGAGGTAACTACATTTTTTGTCCTTGTGGTTTGCCGTGTGTAACACTTCTAGTCCATTATTTTTATTTATTTTTTGAGTTAACTACATATTTGTTTTTCGGTTTCGGTTTATTTTATTTTTATGTATTTATTTTTGGTTTCTTTTTATTTATTAGTTTTTCGGTTATGATTTCTTTTTATTTATTTATTTTTCAATTTCGGTTTCTATTTATTTTTATTTTTATTTATTTATTTTCGCTTTCTTTTTGTCAATTTCATTTTTTTGGGTTTCGGTTCCTTTTGTTGCAAAAGTCTAAAAATGTACCAATTCTTACGTTGAAATAATTAACTGGATAAGATTTATTTGTTTGTATTTTCGTACAATAAAATAATTAACTAGATAAGATTTGTTGTTTTAATTTATTTTCGTACTATCAAATAAAGTACGAAACGACAATATAAAATGTGGGGCAGGGCAGTTTTTTCGTTGAGATAGTTAACTAGATAAGTTACTATAAATATATAAAGGTGGGGCGGGGATGTTTTTTCGGTTTGGTTTTTCATATACAACCAAAAACCAACCCAAACATCCGACTTTTTAAAAAATCAAAACCGTCCCCGTCGATTTTTCTTTTGGTTCGGTTTTTTGGTTTTTGTGCTCACGTCTACTCAAAACACTCACATAGGTGTTAATAAATATGGTTGAAAAAAAAATGATTGATACTTGATAGAAGAATGAGGTTAAAGAAGATAAAAATGAGGTGTTTTAATTTTAGTTTTATATTGTCTGAAGAAAATAGAAATAAATGGGTAATTGTGTTTGATACGATAAGTAAAATAAAAAATAAAAAATAAATTAAAAAATTGAAAATAAAAAAATATAAAATAAATAAATGATAAAACTAACTAGTTTATTTTTCGGTAAATAGAAGTCCAAAAAAACAAAAAAAGAAATCAACACCAAACTGATTTAATGAAAAACCTCGGAAAACCAAAACCGAAAAACAAATAAATAAAAAGAAACCGAAAACAAATAAGTATAAATAAAAAGAAAAAGAAACCGAAACATAAAAACAAATTATAAAAACAAACCGAAACCGGATAATAATTATATAATGATAAACAAAGTGATAATAATAATAATAATAATAATAATAATAATAATAATAATAATAATAATAATAATAATAATAATAACAAAGTGATAAACCGGATATAATAATAATAATAATAATAATAATAATAATAATAATAATAATAAATAGCGTCAAATATGAGGCTAAGTGTGTGAATATTGGATATGAGATTCTCTCATTCTCATTCTCTTCTTTTAGGGGAACTTGAGAAGGATCCGATGACCTTACTGAAGCGGATCCAAAAATTCTCTGTGACTTAAGACATTGGGACGCGTGCTTCTATTCATATTTTTAGTAATATTTGTTTTCTTTGTAGCTAAAGGAGTTAGGGCACATATAGTATCTCAGCTTCCCACTAAGTTTTAGTAAATCTTAGGAAATTCTAATAAAGTGATGTTTTAAAATAATAATAATAATAATAATAATAATAATAATAATAATAATAATAATAATAATAATAAAGTGATATTTTGCTCTATTCCTGGAACGGTAGTCAGGATGCATGTGTTGATTTGACAGGGTCGTCTCCTTTGACGCAAACTAACATGGTCGAATTTGTACCGGGTCGTGCGGTGATTGATGTCCCGCAACGAAAGCGTGTCAAGTACGAGGCCAAATGTGCAGACATTGGATACGTATTTCTCCCCTTCTCATTCTCTTCGTTTGGAGAACTCGAGAAGGATGTTGTGATCTTACTAAAGCGTATCCGAAAATTATCGTTGACTCAAGATATTGGAGCGCGTGCAGCAGTTCATATTTTTAATAGAATTGGTTTTGCCATTGCTAGAGGTGTGGGGGCCCAGTTGGTTTCTCGGCTTCCCACTAATTTTTTGTAATCCTTTGAGTTTTTAATAAAAGTGTTGTTTTTATAATAAAAAAAATAAAAAAATAATAATAATAATAATAATAATAATAATAATAATAATAATAATAATAATAATAATAATAATAATAATAATAATAATAATAATAATAATAATAATAATAATAACAAAAGTGATTAATAAAAAAAATGATAATAATGGACTAAAAGTGTTACACCCGACAAATCACAAGGACCAAAAATGATGGTATTCTAATAATTTCATGTTTTTTTAAGTAGTCAAACTAACTGTCAACGAAAAATGTACGGGTCACTCAATTCAGGACTGAATCCATTAATTTTAAACTATTAGCCTAAAACCGTTATTCCCGCTAAACCACAAAGACCAAAAATGTAATTAACTCTAAAATATAAGTGCTAACCTCATTGCAATACACACAGCATGCATGACAGTACGTAAACGAACCATTTACAAACATATATTACAAAAAGGAAAGTAGTACATATCACTACATCAATATGTGATTTTTGGGACGGCCAAATATTTTGGGTCGAAAATATCGTCCCAAACTGCAGCCTAGACCCATCAATTTTTAACCAAAATGATAGTAAAAAAAAAACTTTAAGTTTGTGCAATTTGGGACGACAAAATCGAGCCATTTTTTTTAAATAAATTATTATATTTTTACGGAAATAAAAATATCCCGCCAAAAAATTGAGTCACGCCAAACACTTTGGGACGAAAATGTCGTGCCAAAGTGATTTTTTTTGTTTTGCTTTTTAATAAATTTACTAGATTATATTTATAATAAAAACACTTTGGGACGACAATGTCGTACCAAAGTTTTTATTTATTTTTATTATTTTTATTATTATTTTAATAAATTTACTGCATTTTATTTTAAAAATTATATATATTTCGTTTGCTAATAGTTTCCCGCCAATATTTTTACTGGCAAAATATTACCAATAATAGTTTCCCGCCAAATTGCAACTTTATATATCCTGCAAAGTTTTCCTTATATATCCCGGCAAAACACAAATAACTCAATCATCAATTCTCACAAAACACACGTAACAATATAATGGCTGATTACACGGCGGAAAAGGAGTGGTCACTGGTTTTATCGTCGATATATCTCTTTACTCGAGTTCTTGATATGTATGGGTCAGAAATTTATGATGAATATGGTTCTTATGAGAACATAGACCCGTTGATGAGAGACCGGATTCTGGAATGGTTAAGAAAACAGCCATTCTACAGGGTGTATTTGGACTGTGAAGCTAATGGTGTTGGTGGAGAAAACACGCTGGAAGCTGAAGCTATGTTTGAACAGTTCGTCAAGCATTGGAAGGAAAAAGATGGAGCTGGAGAAAGCGCGTTCGATTACACATTTGATGATGCGGGAAATAGGGTAACAAATCTTGAAGCATTGTTTGAACAGTTCGTCAAGCAAAGGAAGGAAAAAGATGGTGCAGGTTCTAGCATAGCGGGAAGTAGCAGGAAAAAAATTGAATGGGCGATGTTTGTTATGGTCTATGTCGTGTGTATCGTTTGAGTTGTTTCGTTTGCTTGCCGAGTTGTTTCGTTTGATCAGTTTCTTTTTGTTGTCAAGTTGTTTCTTTATTCATATGTAATTTAGTATTGGAAAATGGGTGTTTGGAAACCATAATATGGTTAACTTAGAACATGGTCAACTTGAAAGGTACATAGTAATAAGTAAAACATACGTATTATTCCAACAACAACAACAACAACAAACAACAACACGACTACATACAAAGATTTTCCATGTCACCTAACAGCTCACGGAGTATTGCATCTGACTGACATGTGTGGTCGTGGTAATCAAGAATCCTTGCCATTTCAAGTCTTTCCTCCAGCATCCTTACTCTTGTCTCTAGCACCTGTTTTTGTGATTCCAGCATGTTTATCCTAAGATCTTTGGCATTACAGCTTAAGCACTCTGTTGGTGCAGATCTAGAACCTTGAGATGTTGAAGTTGAAGAGATTATTCTTAAGTACTCGTCAGATTCACTCTTCCACATAAAATATCCGCACCCATTATCTTTTTTCTGGGCTGTTACATAATAAGAAAATTATAAGAGATTACAATCCAATTATTTGTATACTTACATAAATAACAAATGTATGATTGTTCACCTTCGACAGAGGACATGCATAATATTGTTGTCCAGATGAATTTTCTGTATGTGATGTTCTTAGTCTTATATTTCCTGCTCCACAAGAACACAAAAAAGGATTAAATGACTCCATCTCAGGTTTTGAAATTTGTGTGAAGATAAAAGGTTGTGAGGTTGAGTGGTTTTGAGGATAAGATCTGGTAGCTTTTGATGGGATAAGATCTTAAGTTTTCTTTATGTGATATATAGAGTAGATCTGGTAGCTTTTGGTGGGAAGTTTTGGCGCCAGTATTTTTGGAGGGAAGTTTTGGCGCCATTATTTTGGTTGGATGTTTTGATGAGATAAAGAGTTATAGACTAACCAGTTGGGAGTTGAGACCAGTTTTGATGATATCACCTCGACTCGTTAGTTTAACATATCATATATAACGATGTCACCTTGACACGTTAGTTTAACATGTCATGTATAACGATATCATCTCGACTCGTTCGTTTAACTTATCATGTATAACGATATCACCTCGACTAGTTCGTTTAACATCATATATAACAATATCACCTCGACTCGTTAGTTTAACATATCATGTATAACGATATCACCTCGACTCGTTCGTTTAACATCATATATAACAATATCACCTCGACTCGTTAGTTTAACATACCATGTATAACGATATCACCTCGACTCATTCGTTTAACATGTCATGTATAACGATATCACCTCTACTCGTTCGTTTAACATATCTATAACGATATCACATCGACTCGTTCGTTTAACATATCATGTATAATGATATCACCTCGACTCGTTCGTTTAACATATCATGTATAACGATATCACCTCGACTCGTTCGTTTAACATCATGTATAACAATATCACCTCGACTCGTTAGTTTAACATGTCATATATAACGATGTCCTTTAGAATCATTCGTCTAACATCTCATGTATATCGATATCATCTCGACTCGTTCGTTTAACATATTATGTATAACGGGAAGAACTCGACTCGTTCGTTTAACATTTCATATATTACGATACTATCTCGATTCATCCATTTTAACATGTCATGTGTCTCGATACTAAATTTAAATCATTCTTAATTTATTTAAATAATTTATAATTAATTTAAATCATTTTTAATTTATTTAAATATTTTATAACTAATTTAAATTATTTTTAATTTATTTAAAAAATTTATAACTTATTTAAATTATTTAAAAATTTTATAACTAATTTAAATTATTTTTAAATATTTTTTAATTTATTTAGAATTAATTAAATAATTTAAATATATTTTAATGTACATAAGATAAAGAAAATTTAAAAAAAAAAAAAACAAAACAAAAAAACAAACAGAAAGGGACGACATTGTCGTCCCATTTTTTTCACCAAAATTTTCACCCAAGTCGAACAACCCGCCATTTTTTTTAAGCCAAAAATAAAATATTTAGGGACGACAATGTCGTCCCAAATTTGCACTAAAATTTGTCGCCCCAAATTGTATATCAATAATTGAAGTTGGTTTTGCAGCAGATCTAACACTTTTTTTTTCTTATCTTCTTCATAGCTACGACTTAAACAAAAAAAAAAAACAAAAACCGTCAAGACCACATCAACATATATAGCGGCTTAAAAAAACCACCACAAGCACCTTCAATACTACTATCACTCGAAACAATCAATTACACACGCACCACTGTGCACAATTTTTATAATTTTTGTTATTTTGTTTTGTTTAAAGGTATTTTTTTTTTTTTAATTTTGTTTGTTAATTTATTTTCTTTAATTATGGTTTTATGTTGTGTTTGTGTTGGTTAGATGGCCCATGCCGCAGCAGCAGCCCACCACCGTGAACCACCGACGCAACAGCTCCACCACCACGAACCACCAACGCAGCAAAACACTCGTGAACCACCATCCGGGACAGGTTAGGGACTTTTTTTTTATTTTGTTAATTTGTTTCGGGACGACAATGTCGTCGTCAAAATTTATTAGTAATTAATTTGGTTAATGTAAAGGTTAATGATGAAATGTTAGCATAAAGGTTAATGATGAAAGATATACATAATAAATAGATAGATAAGTAAATCAGTTTAGATGTTAAGGGAAGAGATCTAGTGAGAACATAAATTGAAATAAGAAAAATGAGAAGAAATTTGAGCCACATATCTCAAATAAGGAGGAGAAATTTATGGGGAGATGCATCTATTTATTTAGGTGCATCTCAAATGTGCGGCTGTGGTTTCTTCTCAACCTTCTCATTTTAATTTTACTTCTCATTTGATCCTTACTCTAGATGTTAAATGTAATTTGGTATCCTAATATAGATAGATAGAAAGATATATAGATGTTAAATGTATGTTGGTAGCCATCAGTTCATGAATTTTTGAAAATTGACAAGAGAAACAGTAACAAATATGCATCTGAACAAGAAAAAACAATAAATTAAAAGAATTTATTTGATAGTTGGGATTGAAACACTGGCTAACTAGATATATAGTAACTTAATTTCATACGATATAATGAATGTACAAGTAGGTTTCATCATCATGATCTTCAAAACCACGAAACTATCAACCCGCTGCCTCAACATGGTTCGAGTGGTTTGTAACATTGTTTGTTAATGAAAATAGTAGTCAATGTCGTCGTTAAAAGTTCTTATTAATTGTAATTTGGTTAATGTAAGTTTGGTTATTTAATTTAGGTTGTTTTTTGTAGAAATACAGGATAAGCAGCACCAAACACTTTTATATAACTCGTACACTTCAGAGTTCAGCAGCGGAACATTAAAGATCACAAACGTTCACAACAGGAATACTATTACAGGAGTTGAAATAAAGTATAGAAATAATCTTGAGAGGATGACTCTCGATCTTGTACAGATTTGGAGAGATATCTTGTTAGCGGCTGAAGAATGAACCCGCTCCTCTCACCCTTGATGAGGAGAAAGCAGCTTCTTTATACTTGAGCTGCAACGGTCATGAGATATTAGGGTATAAAGATGGGCTTGGACTTTGGGCTTGACTTTGAGAAGATGGGCTTGGACAACCTGAAACATAGCAAGCAAACACAACAACAAAATGGAATATTGGGTTATATATTTTAACATCCCCCCTTAATCCGATATTCCAAAGAGGTCAATCATTCCAAGTTTTTCAACAAGACACTGATGTTGAGAGATGTCCAACCCTTTGGTAAAGATATCAGCAACTTGCTTTGCTGAATCCACTTTGACAGTTTTAACAACACCATTTAAGATTTTTTCTCTCACAAAGTGGAGATCAATCTCAAGGTGTTTAGTCCTTTCATGAAATACAGGGTTGGCAGCTATTTTGATAGCTGAGTTACTGTCACAATGCAGATCAACTGGCAGCAGGTTTGTACATTGCAAATCCTGAAGAATTTTTAAAATCCAAATGATCTCACTGGTTAAAGATGCTAGGGCTCTATACTCAGCCTCAGCAGAAGATTTGGAGAGAGTATTTTGTTTCTTACTCTTCCAAGAAATGAGATTCTCATTCATAAAGACACAATAACCTGTAACTGACTTTCTAGTGACAATGCATTTAGCCCAGTCAGCATCTGAGTACCCTTTAAGAGACACTCCAGGATTCTTAGTAATATGAATGCCAAGACCAGGAGATCCTTTAAGATATCTCAGAATTTTAAAAGCAATTTTGAGGTGAGAAGATAAAGGAGAATGCATGAATTGACTAAGACAATGCACAGCATAGGATATATCAGGTCTGGTATTGGTCAAATATATGAGTTTTCCCATAAGCTTTTGATAATCAACAACATTCACAAGAGCACGATCAGCAGCAGTGGGAATATTAGATATAGAGAGTTTTGACATTAGAGGAGTCTTAGAAGGTTTGCAGGCAAGCATACCATATTCAGACAACAAATCTAGAACATATTTTCTTTGATGAAGGCAAATCCCCTTTCGAATCAACAACTTCTATACCAAGGAAGTATTTAAGTTTTCCCAAATCTTTTATCTTGAATTTACTTTTCAAAAATATTTTAAATTTCTCAATTTCACCAAGATTATTTCCAGTCACAATTATATCATCAACATAAACAAGGAGAGCAAGAAACACACCATTATTTGATTTAGTAAATAAAGAGTAATCAGATTTACTTTGACTAAATCCATTTTCATTGAGCACAGAGGTGAGTTTAGCATTCCATTGTCTAGGAGCCTGTTTAAGACCATAGATAGACTTTAAGTTGCAAACAAGGTTCTTATCACCAACATAGAATCCTTGAGGAGGTCTCATGTAAACAGATTCATCAAGTTCACCATATAAAAAAGCATTATTAACATCTAGTTGAAAAATGGGCCAGGAATTCACAACAGCAATATTAAGCACACATCTCACAGTAACCATTTTAACAACAGGAGAGAAGTTTCCTCATAATCAACCCCTTCTCTTTGGCACGCCCATGGCAACAAGTCTAGCCTTGTACCTCTCAATTTCACCATTGGATTTATATTTAAGTTTCCACAGCCATTTGGAGTTCAAGGCTTTTCTACCAATGGGTAATTCAACAACCTCCCAAGTATCATTTTCAAGTAAAGCAGCAATCTCTAAGTTCATAGCATCAACCCATAAGGGGTTTTGAGATGCTTCAAAGAAGGACTTGGGTCACAGTTCTTATCAGTTGAGTTACAAACACAAGTTTTCATCATTTAAGTTAGAATATCCAACATATTTTTCAATCCCATATTTCACATTGGTTTTAACAACAAAGTCATTATAGTTTTTTGGAAAAAAAGAAGTTCTAGAAGATCTTCTTAAGGTCTGAGTACCCTGAGCATTTATGTTGGGATCAACATTTCCTTCAGAAACAGATTTTTCAGCAAGTGTAGCAGCCTCAACATCATGCAATCTGGCATCAATGTTATCACTGGATGATTCAGGATGGGGAATCACCATGTGTTGCACATTGTCGCCAAGAGTTGCAGAGGGGCTGCCTTCACTTAGAGACTCATGGTCACTATTATGATTAGATACAACTCTCTCATCATCATCAGGAAGCTCAGGGTTATTTAGATCAAAAACATTCAACAGGTTATTTTCATGAACGATATCAGATTCAATATGCTTATTCTTAGTACCATTTGAAATGGATTCCTTAAAAGGAAATATGGACTCAAAGAATTTAACATCTCTAGACACAAAAAATTGACATCTATCAAGACTATAAAGCCTGTATCCTTTTTGAGAACTAGAATAACCCATCATAACACATTTTTCAGATCTGTTGGTAAGCTTATCATGACTATTAAGAATAGTAGCAAAACCAAGACAACCAAACATTTTGATAAGAGAGAGATTAGGACTGCAATTATAAATCATATGGTAGGGGGATTTTCCATTTAGCACAGAAGATGGCAATCTGTTAATAAGATAGGTAGCAGTTAGCACACACTCATTCCAAAATCACGGGTATTCCCCCTGAAACATAAGACATCTAGCCACATAGGAGATCTGCGTGTTTCCTTTCAACCACACCATTTTGCTGTGGGGTGTAAGCAACAGAAGTTTGATGTGTAATCCCCATGTTATCACAAAACTTGTTAAAGATTTGATTTTGAAATTCAGTTCCATTGTCACTTCTGAACACTTTAACAGTCTTTTTGAATGTTTTAATCGATTGTAAAGATCTTAATAGACTCAAAAAATTCATCTTTGGATTTAATGAGATACACCCACACAGCTCTAGATATAAAATCATCAACTATGGTAAGAAAGTATCTATGGCCAGAGTGACTCACCACCTTATATGGACCCCACATATCAAGATGAACAATATCACCAAGCATTTTAGATTTATGATCACTTAACGGAAAGGGTTTTCTAGTTTGTTTAGCTCTTTGACAAATTTCACAAACCTCATATTTATTATTTTTTCCAATTTTCAAATAATTTTTTAGAACATCAAGGGCAGGGTCACCAGGGTGGCCAAGTCTACAGTGCCAATCATAGAGAGATAAAGAACACTTATACAGTATCATATTATCACATGTTTAGTACTTCAGTATCTAAATAGTATAAACCACACATTGTTACCAATCCCAGAATGTTTTTCAGATTCAAATCCTGATTCACAAGAAACATTACTTTCATCAAACACAACTAAGATCTTATTATCTTTAGCAAGTTTATGAACAGAAATCAAAGTCACACAATAATCAGGAATAACAAGCACATCAATCAGAACAAGACCATTACCAAGTCTAAGGTTTCCAATTTTAGAGATGATGGCATTAGTGCCATTTGGGTGAGAGACTTTGATATTAAGATGAGATATATCATAAACATTTTCTAACTCTTTTCACTATTGGTCGTGTGATTAGCACCAGAGTCCAAACTTTACCAACATAATTCATTTTTGTCATAGAACTAGAACTGGACCAAAAAAATTTATCAAAGTTGTCATTGAACAGTTTACTAGAATTAAAGTAAGTACCTGCCATGTTGGCTTGGACATTTTTCTCGAACATTTTGTTCTCCTTAATGAGGGAGACCAAAGTGGCAAGTTGTCATCAGTGAACCATGAGGATCCAGAGGGTCTATCATGCCCAGAGGACCCAATAGAGTTGTATGCAACATTTTTACCCTTACCACCTTGTCCCCCTTTCCTTTTTCCAAAATCAGCAGGATACCCAATGATTTTAAAGCATCTGTCTATAGTATGACCAATATAACCACAATGCTCACACACAACTTCAGAGTTAACATTCACATTAGGTCTTGTCACATTAATGCCACCAGGTTTGTACCCAGTGTTGGAATTAGGTTTGAAAGCAGAAGAGTTATGTCTAGCATTAGTATAAGAGTTCTGATTTTTTTGAAAATTGTTTCTAGGAGGACCACTGGCTAAGAAGGCAGAGGTCTGACCCCTTTGAGAGGCACCAGAATTGGTTCCAGATGCCACTCTGTGAGATTCCTCACTAGAGATAATGGCATAAGCCCCTTTAACATAAAGGTAAGTCTCTCTAGACAAAATAAAACTTCTAATACTCATGTAAGACTCATCAAGACCCATCAAAAATTGCATAAGTTTAGCGTTGGTTATGTTTTTTAAATTCATCAGATGCAGTGCACACACAATTAGGCAACTCAACCATGGCATCATATTGTTTCCACAAAGCATTCAACTTATGATAATAGTCAGGGATTACAACCATTTTGTTTCAAAGAACTGATTTTATGATGCAGGTTGAATATCACAGAACCATCAACTTTATGATATGTTTCTTTTAACTCATTCCAAACATGTTTAGCCTTTTTTGAGAAAATTTGCCCAAGGAATAATTCCTCAGAGATAGAATTCAAAATCCATCCTAAAACAACAGCATTAACTCTATCTCATTGCTTAGCTAGAACCTCATCAGTAATTGACCTTTTACAAGACCCATCAATAAAGCCAATTTTATTCTTACCCTCTAGGGCAAGAAGCATAGCATTAGCCCAAATTTGATAATTTTCGGTCCCTCTAAGTTTGAAAGAGATAACTGTAAGCACAGCAGAATCATTAGGATGCAAAATGAGAGGATTATGACATCAAGTTTACCAATAAGAGTGACAGGATTAGACACTCTCATTGTCAATTATCATGTTCAGACATAATACCAACAAAAACAAAACGAAAAAGCCAAGAACAATGATAAATAGAAGCAGGAACACCTTATACCTCCACAAACAACAATCAATCTCCAACAACCAATCAAAACAACTTCTCAAATGTCCCTCAACCTATCCTCCAGCATTCTAACGGAAGATAAAGGACAAAAATAAAAAGAGAGAGACTAGAGGTGTTACAGCGCTATCTCCGCGGCACAATCGAACTGTTTCTCCTAGATTCACTTAGTCTAGGAGGCAACAGAACCGCCAAGGTCGAACCAGCAACTATTAACCAGCAACGAACCACTCCCTTTTTTTTTTTTTTTTTTTTTTTTTTTAAATAAATCAACCTTTACCAAATCTGTTAACCAGGAGCGATTATTGACCAACAATAACAACACCTTTACGATTAACAGAGATTAACTAGGAGAAACCAAAGATTAACCAGGTGTGATTAACCACCAACAACGATTAACCAATCTTCACCAACAATGATAACCAGAAGAGATTAACTATCACCGATTACCAAAATCCCGGAACAATAGAGATCCGTTTTTTTTTTTTTTTTTTTTTTTATTAAAACAACCTTCGCTCTGATACCATGTAGAAATACAGGATAAGCAGCACCAAACACTTTTATATAACTCATACACTTCAGAGTTCAGCAGCGGAACATTAAAGATCACAAACGTTCACAACAGGAATACTATTAATGGAGTTGAAATAAAGTATAGAAATAATCTTGAGAGGATGACTCTCGATCTTGTACAGATTTGGAGAGATATCTTGTTAGCGGCTGAAGAATGAACCCGCTCCTCTCACCCTTGATGAGGAGAAAGCAGCTTCTTTATACTTGAGCTGCAACGGTCATGAGATATTAGGGTATAAAGATGGGCTTGGACTTTGGGCTTGACTTTGAGAAGATGGGCTTGGACAACCTGAAACATAGCAAGCAAACACAACAACAAAATGGAATATTGGGTTATATATTTTAACATTTTTTGTATGTATTTGTGTTTGGGACAGCCGGGGACAGTCGGGACAGTTGGGGTCAACCGGGACAGTCGGGGTCAGCCGGGACAGTCGGGGTCAGCCGGGTCGAGCGACAACCTCTTTTTCTCTCTTTCTTTTCATCTCTTCCCTTAACATCTAAACTGATTTACAATGTTTGTCGCGAAATAGGTATATATATTATCGACAAAGTAATTATCAACAAAGTAATTAAAGCACATCAGCCGCGAAATAGGTATATATATACTTTAATTACTTTGTCGATAATGTATATACAATGTTTGTTTGATCACATAGGTTTGGTTTTGGCGCGACATTTTAATTGTTAGTTATTGATTGTGCTTTCATGTGATATGTGATATCGTAAAAAATATATCTGATATGTAATATCGGAAAAAATGATATGTGACCGTGTTAAAATGACATGTGATAAGTTATTAATTGTTAGTTATAATACTTAAAGTGACCGTGTTAAAATGAAAATGATATGTGATATCGGAAAAAATGATATGTGATATGTTATTAATTGTTAGTTATAATACTTAAAGTGACCGTGTTAAAATGAAAATGATATGTGATATCGGAAAAAATGATATGTGATATGTTATTAATTGTTAGTTATAATACTTAAAGTGACCGTGTTAAAATGAAAATGATATGTGATATCGGAAAAAATGATATGTGATATGTTATTAATTGTTAGTTATAATACTTTGGTTAGTAATATTGTGATTGTTAAACTTGTGTTACTGTTTTTAGGATTTTAGTAATTAGTTTCAGAAATTCTCCGTCCGAAGTTAATCATCTTATTGAATGTTTTGTCTCACTTAGGATATGGATGCGTATAACTCTTTTACTCTTTTAGAGAAATTCAACAGTATTTCCCTTTCACTCCTACGAATATGTCTTTAATGCACATATTTGGGGAGTTGAGGGGAAATGCTGCCAAATTTTTTCCAAATAGTAAATCAGTTATACACATTAATATATGAGACGAGACATTCAAAGAGTGGGTTAGCATTTCCTTCCATAATTACACTAGGTAAACAAAACAGCTCATAATTACGCCTTTTCATGTTTGAATGTGTTTATTTGCATATGTATGTATATATATAAATTCATTTACTTGAATATGTTTTTTTACAACGCAGTATTGACAATTGATAAGAGTTGGACCACTATATCCAACCTTAATTCCCTAGAATTTTTAGATGGTCTTTTTGCATTCGTCGCACATTCTGAGCCATTGTTAAACCCCATCTCAAAAATGATTCATTGCCCATGTGTTCGTTATGGTAACGCTCCAAATAAATTGGGTACGCTCAAAACTCTTGAGCCACACATGTCTAAATACGGGTTTGACACACGTTATACCACTTGGAAATATCACGGTGAACCGCTTCCTCCACCCCGTAGTACACAACACACCACAACCACCTTCACCTGAACACATTGACATGGATGCATTCTTCCAAGATATTTCTGCAGATAATGTCCCAACTCCACTATCTCAAACAACAGGTTCTCAACCATATCAAACAACGGGTCCTCTACCAGCTCAAACCAATGATCCTAACATTAATAACAAGTACAAAGAGTTACGTGCTAGGTCCACCCAAAAGTTGTACCCAGGTTGTGATATGACTACATTGAACTTTACGTCAGAGCTTTCGCACATCAAGGTCTTATATAAAATAACTGATGTCGGGTTTAACAAGATTCTAGCTTTGCAAAAGGCATGTCCCTCTAGTAAAGGATTCAATTTCCCACCGTTATACAATGAAATCAAGAAGACATACAAAGATATCGGGTTAGGATATGAATCGATCCATGCTTGTATAAATGATTGTTTTTTATTTTGGGGATCAGATGAGAACAAAAGTCTCAATAATTGTCCAATCTGCAACGCGAGTAGATGGAAAAACCTAAAGACAAAGGGGAACAAGGTGTTGCGTTACTTTCCGTTAAAACCTAGACTACAATGTATGTTCAACACAAAACACATCGTAAAGTGGATGACTTGGCATGCTACTGGATAGTCTAAGGAAAATGGTAAGATGAATCATCCGTGTGATGGTCAAGCATGGAAAAATTTTGACATAATGAAACCTGAGTTTTCTTGTGACCCTAGAAACGTCCGATTAGGGTTGGCTACTGATGGTTTCAATCCGTTTGGAAACATGAGTCAAACTTACAGCATGAGGCCGATCATATTGACAACATACAACACACCCCCGTGGATGTGTATGAAAGAGACTTCTTTAATGTTGACAATGTTAATTCCTGGCCCTGAATCAGCTGCAAAGGACATTGATGTTTTCTTGCAGCCTTTGATCAAAGAACTCAAAGAGTTATGGATATGAGAGTGGACTTTAGACGCTGCTACGGGTACTCATTTCAAAATGAAAGCGGCAGTTTTATGGACCATCAATGACTTTCCAGCTCGAAGTACTTTGTCTGGGTGGAGTGGACAAGGCTACTATGCATGCCCCACATGTAATCAGGACACTCCAACGCTTCTTGTGAAGCATAAAATCGCTTATGTTGGGTATAGAAGATTCTTACGCGTAAGGCATCCACTGAGGAATAAACTTAAGGAATTCCATGGTAAACCTGAAAAGAAACATCCTCCTAGAAGCTTTACCAATGAGGAAATCATGATTCAAATTAGTAAAGTCTTTAAACATGTCTCAGGGAAGCATCCAAATACTTTAAAAAAAAACCCTAAACCTAATCGAGAAATCGAATTGAATTGGAGAAAACTGAATTGAATTCGAGAAAACACAATCTCGATGTCATGCACATCGAAAAGAACGTGCTTAAGAGTGTGCTGAATACCTTGTTAATAAACGACAAATCCAAAGACACGCTAAAGGCAATGCAAGACTTGAAAACTTTAGGAGTTTGAAAGGAGTTGTGGCTCGTTGATAAAGGAAACAGGAAGTTCGACAAGCCTCATCCAACGTACTCTTTCACACCAAAAAACTGAAATTTTTTTTGTAAATTCATCAAAGGAGTTAAACTACCTGATGGGTTTGGATCCAACTTCAAGAAAAAAGTGACCGATGATGATAACAACATAACGGGCCTAAAATCTCATGACTATCATATAATGATGGAGAGGTTACTTCCTTATGGAGTTCAGTGATACTTACACAAAGACATTTCAACCCCATTAATAGAGCTCTGCTTATTCTTTAAGCAGATTTGTGCTCGAAATTTGATGCGGCAGGACATGGAGAAAGCTAAAAAAACAAATTATCTATGTTATAATTAATTTAGATCAAATTTTCCTCCTGCTTTTTTTTGACATAATGATTCATTTGATTATACATTAACCCAAAGAGGCTATTTTAGGTGGCCCTGTTTACTACATGTGGATGTATCCATTTGAAAGATACATGAAAAATCTAAAAAATTATGTCCCAAATAAAGCCAATCCTGAAGGCTCTATAACAGAGGGTTATGTTGCAGAAGAAGCACTAACTTTCTGTTCATGTTATCTTAAGGATGTCGAGACGAGATTTAATCGTCCTGACAGAAATGATGACGGTCTGCCTGAACAACTAGACAAATTTCAGGTGTTCCAGTCCGTATGCAAACCGGTGGGTAGAGAAGTCTCGACCCGGTTGAATACAGATGTTATGCAGGCAGTTGTATGGTTTATACTTAACAACAGTCCTGAAATAGACACAGACATCCTGACGTACAAAGAGTATGTTTCTTATTTTTTATATTTTGAAGAACCCTTTTTTTTCTTAAGTTATTTTTTTTCGATGACTTATTCATTAACTCTGTGCAGTGAATTTCCTAACAATACCGTGGAAACAAGTTTTCCTCCCTGGTTTAATCACAAGGTAAACACATTAGATATATTACCTTGTAGTCCAGAGTTATTGCTCATCTAAATTTGTTTGTATCTCTTTCGTAGATTCGTGAAAAGAGCGTGGCAAAAGACCCAAGTTGTAGTCCCCAGTTACTCTCTTTGGCATGTGGACCTTCATCTAGTGTAAGTACATACCCCGCTTGCATAGTGAACGGTGTGAAGTTCTTGGTGCACGAGCGCGATAAACTTCATACCACTCAAATCAATGGAGTTTCAACACCCGAGCCTGATGGAGCTATGTATTATGGTCAACTGGAAGAAATTCTGGAGCTCACTTATATGGGAAACCATAAGGTTGTGTTGTTCTGATGTATATGGTTCAACAACCGTAACCCTACTAACCCTACGCCACGCTCTAGACGTTCTTACATTGAACATGGCATACATCATATTTTGAATGAACGGGATGCTTTTCGAAATCAACAATACATTCTTGCGACACAAGCAACACAAGTCTTCTACCTTGAAGACCCTGCTAGACGACCTCCTCATTGGAAAGTAGTCGAAGATGTTCATCATCGGAAGATCTGGCACTGGGATGTGGTAGATTCTGATCAGGATGTTATACATGGCAGCAGTTCATCTGATGTTGCATTGTTGGTTGGTTGACTGATTTTGAGTATGCGAATTTTAGTGTAAATGATGAATCAGCAGAAGTGGACGCCCCACCAGATGGTGCTGAAGAAGATGCTGATTTTATTAATAATGAAGATAATGTCGTTGCTCATGTCCTTGATGATGATGATGTTGATGTGTCTGATGATGATGAAGTGAACCCCACTATTGTTGTTGATGAAGTTTTATCTAGTGATGATTCTGATTATGACAATTGTTCTTAAATTGTAATTTGATTATGACAATTGTTTTTAAATTGTAATTAGAATGAAATTGTCACTATATGTTTATATGAATGTGTATATTTATATGAATGTGTATATTAGTATTAATTGGTCCACAAAATTATGTGTTCTTGTACTTATACTTTTACAGATGGCGTATGTAGAGCCTAGATCACACGGCGGGGATGCTGGCGGTGTTCCACCCAGACCGCCCTCATTTACTATGTCGGGCTATTGCACATGCAACAAATTGTGATTTTTTATTTTTATTTTTTTATTTTTTATTTTTATATAATTTTTATTGATAAAACTGATTTTTTTTACATGTATTTTCACAACTCAATAACTTATATTTGTAGGTTCAATGATCATTGGTGAGACGGAAAATCGGGCCTTAAAGAGGGCTTTTAAGGAGAATAATGGCCCTTTGCCGATTGCCTTTGATTTCGATGATCAAGGCACCTTCTCACCTATAGGCACTTATGCACCGCAGTTGGCTAGTCTTATCGGGGAACAATTGAGGCCACTTCCCCTTGATTGCGATTGGGAAGAAATTCCTGATCCTTTTAAGGCGCATATAATGCCGGCACTAAAGGTTATATTTATTGTTTATTTTATTTATATTCTTATTGTTATTGACCGTTTAAATATGCGTGTTATATTTTAAATGTGTGTTTGTTTAAATGCGTGTATTTATTTGCAGACCTATTTCAACCTGGCGCCTTGGTTAAATAACGAGAACAAAATGAAAGTTGGAAGGAATGTATATACGGTGGGGGAAAGGGTAGGACTTAGGCTAACACTAAAGATAAGGATGCTATACCGAAAATATAAAAACAGGCTCAAGGCTAAATACTTTGATACCTATGAGACGCCAGCGGCGGCGAGGGAACATCCACTGCCCCAGACAGGCTGGCTTAACAGAACCCAAGAGCAATGGGAGATGTTGGTCGACTAGTGGTCCGAACCAAAACGGATGGCAAGATCTGCCAAAAATGCAGAAAATCGAGCTAGAAACAAGATACTAACTCACCAAGGTCGACAGTGGTTCGTTCAAGGAAGAAACAATTTTGTAAGACTCGTTATAATTTTTGTGATTTTTAAAGGTTTTTATATTGTTTATATTTACCTTTTTATTAAGTTATTTTATAATGTATGTATAGAGGGTCAGCCATGACAATCAAAATGAAGACCTTATTGAAACTTGGAGGAAGGGTCATTTAAGAAAAGATGGCACATTTAAGAACAGAGATAACAAGATGGCTTACGTAAGTAATTTATCTCTTAACATGCGTAATTAATATTAAGTTACTTCTTATTTATTATTTTTTTTCTAACTTACTTGTTTTTAACATACCCTTCTTTTTTCTTTTTCTTTTTTTATTTTTTCTTTTTTTGAAATTACACAGAATGCGATGAAGGCCCTTCAAGAGCAAGTCGGAGGCGGTGTCATCCCGTACATGAGCAGCTTAGAAATATTGGCTCGTATAGTTCTGAGTGACAACCGTCAGAATATGACAGGCAGGGGCAGGAGGTTACTTGGTGGTGGATCACCGTCTCACGAGGTCCACACGTGGCCTGTTGGTCAAGATTACATCACTAGGCAGATATGAAGAGGTGTTGAGCGAGCGGAGAAGCAAACTGAGGAGGCGCAAGAACGGGCTCGCGTGGCTGAGCAAGAGGCTTGCGTGGCTAAGGACATGCTACCGCGGCTTATTCTATAGTTGGGGCGTTCGGATCATACCTTGAGCAGTTTTTCAACCACTACAACCAACAAGGTAACCCATTTCGTGTTCCCTTTCCCACTCTTTAAAGGCCTTTTCCCATTCCAGATACACTGTTGGTTTCCAACCTCCCATTCCCGGCCCTGTTGGTTTCCAACCTCCCATTCCCAGCTCTGTTGGTTTCCAACCTCCCATTCCCAGCTCTGTTGGTTTCCAACCTCCCATTCCCGGCCCTATGTATCCCATTTTCGACCCCGGGTTCTAGTTCTAACTATGCAATGCCGCCACCAGACCTTAACCAATACAACTCACAAAATAATCCTCATTTGAGCCAAGCTGATCATATTGATAATAATGATTTGGATAATAATCATGATAATAATGAGGCGGGTGACGCGTACTATGAGGAGGAGTAGGCGGGAAGTTTGTGACTTTTAGACATGTTAATTTTATGGAATAGTATTGAATTTGTCAAATGGTATCGTGGATTTATGTTAACTTTATAACTTTAAGACATGTTAGCTTTATAAGCTTGTGACTTGTTAGTTTGAGACATGTTAATTATGAAATTTGTGACTTGTATAGTTTAAGAGTAGTTTAATTTGTATCGTATTTGTCGAATGGTATCGTGGAATTGTGGAATGTTATTCGATCCGTTTAGTAATTTGGTATTGTATCATATTTTAGAATTAGTATTGTGGATTGTGATTGACTACAAGTTGTATTTGTTTTGGTAGATTTTTTCCCCAAAAAAATCTGGAAAACTGCAGTTTTGCTGTATTTTTTTTTTCCTCCCAAAATTATTAGGGACGACAATGTCGTCCCTAAAGTACAAAGAAAAAAGTCGTTCCATTTTGTAAGCATACCACGTGGATCGTCCCAAATTGCTACTTGTTGACGTGGAAAATACTTTGGGACGACAATATCGTCCCATAATAATTACACATGTCGTCCCAAATGTTTTTAAAATTCAATTTCTTTTTTATTTAAAAAAGAGTAAAAAAAGTTTAAAAAGAAAGTTTTGGGACGATTGTATCGTCCCTTTTTTCCAAAGACTATGTTGTCCCTTTTTTTTCTCGTTGATTTTCTTGTGGGGCCCACCAAACTGTCGTCCTAAACATACAAAGGAATGTCGTGCCAAATTTTTTTGGGTCAAACGAAAAGGAACGACCACTTTGGCACGACATGTCGTGCCATTTTGATTTTGGGTCGACCTCCTTTGTATCTTTGGGACGAGATTGTCGTGCCAAAATGTTGATTTTTTTGTAGTGTATGCTTATATTATCTTGTAGCCGATATCGTACAACGAGAAAATTGGCTACATATATCCGCCCATTCGCGACATACTTATAACAAACTAGTCTATTATACGAACAACCCAAAGAGCCCGTGAACTTTGCGTCACTTGAAATTTCACCACTTGCACCTCGCAGAACAAAACGCAACAACGTTGTCGATAACTCAGGAGCGTTAATTAGTTCGGTCAAGTAGTCCGAGCTTTCTTTCTTCAAACCGGCCACGGCTCTTTGGATTTCCTCCAATATGATGGGATCGGGTTCTACACGGTTCTCACCTTTTGGAATAGACAATGAAAGGTCCCGCAATTCACGCTTGCCTAACTCACGCCCTTGATACCAAGACGGTCCGAATCTTTTCCATCTCGATCGTTCTCAAACTCTTGACTTTTAAGAACCTTATGAGGAATAGCCTCATGCATCACCCACACTAACTCGTAAGCTAATGTCTCTTTCTCTCGTTGCAGCGAATAAATGCGATGCATGTTGTTTGAACCTATTGACCTTCTCAGATATGTAAGTATGACTAGAACATGCCCCCGCATACTTATACCTTAGACCGTTGTTTTCATACCATAGGGTATCGAATTCGGATTTAATCTTCTTTTTCTCTTCTCCAGTAACAACTAGTTGCTCCTCACAACGTTGGAATACATTAGTTATATCCTGAACCTTCTTTTCATAAAAACTCACCGACTCGTGGGATAACGGTGGAAACATGTATACTTGGACGTCTTATCGTGATCTGCTTCAATCAATAGGTCACGTCATCGATATAGCAACGTCATCAAACGAACCTAAAACCGATGGGAAAGAGGATGCATTAGTAGTGACCATCATCACGTCCCCGCGTGATCCACTAGCTTGAGCGATAGAATTTCCACGTTTAGAATGTGGCTTGCGAACACTCGGATCTACACAAGCAACATAGCATAAAAGTTAAAATACATCTCCAGAAGGAAATATATGGAAACAGGGACGAACCCATAATTTTTAAGAGGGTGTTGCACAAAAGAAATGTTAGGCTAACTAAAGTAACACCGTAAAAAATGAAAGTAGCAAAAAAAATTTCTGGGGTTGCACATAACACAAAAACGACAATTTTGAAATCTTTTTGCACTTCGTGACAACGACAAAAGATAGGATGGGCGAAAAAATTTTGGCGAGGACCCATTTGACCTCGCCAAAAGTCACTAAAGGACAAAATTTTCGCTAACCTGGAAGACGAAACACAGAAAAATTCAACGCAAACTTTTGGCGATGACATGCTTTGTCAAAAGTTATAAAAAGTTTGACCAAATTTTTATTTCCCCTCGTTAGCTAATTGCTCCCGACTTTTTCTTCTCTCCAACCCTTTTGGCGAGGGCATGTCCTCGCCAAAGAGTGTTGACCAGAGTTTGACTAGTTCAATTCTTTAGCGAGGACATGTTCTCGCCAAAAGGGTTTAAATAAATTAAAAATTATCTAAATTATTTAAATATGAAACCCTTTTGCTTACCAACAGGCTCTATTAATTGAAGTGTGAATGGGTTTACTTTTCATGTGAGGAAGAAGGCAAGCATTTATAGGGGTAAAGAAAAGAAAAAAATTTGCTTCAAACCGTCTAAATGCATAATAAATAAAGATTAATTGTATAGCTAGGTGCCCCTGTGCATCAGTTGTAGCAAATCATGGCAAATGGTGATAATTAGGCTAATGGCTTGGTTGGTTGACTCTCCAACCAAATTAGTGACCGAGCTTGTATCACAAGTTTAATCGAATTGGTGATAGACCATTTTAGCTTTTTCAAAGTTATGGTTTGTCAGCCAATCATAAGTTTTAATTGTTTTGTGTGTGTAGTTTTGTTTTATGTGTTTTTATGAAGTATGTTTTTTTTGTGTGGTTGTGATCGTCTTATTAGCAAATTGTAGTTCTGTGTAGTTTTGGAGAGAGAAAACTGATGTGATGTTAATGTGGCATAAGGTGATCACAATACTTACGGTCACCATTAGCATCAGCCTTACCATGCTATGCTAAGGGGGTGATGACGTGCATGGATATACATATTTGTATGGAGTAGTGCACTGTGTAAACATGGCCCGTGAAGAGCTAGAAATAGTGTACGTATATTGAAGAAGGAATAAATAAGAGTATGGCACGTGAAGGAATTAATTCGCCTATCAATTAAGTTGGCAAATATGCACGTAAAAAATTCTTCTAATCACGACTAAATGATAATATTCGATCAGATATATCCAACTAACAGTTGGAGAATATATCCGACACTCTAATATTAAGTGCACACGGTATCAAATGCACCCAAAACCAACCGTTGGTGCACCATTCGTCATACCAGACTACACGCCATTCGTGAGCCAAAAGAAATTTAGTCATTTGAATGGCTCACGTCAAAAATAAAAAATCAACCGTTTGCCTTTTTTTCTATTAAAAATGAGTAAATGAAATAACGGTAACAATTTTTTTGAAATAACCCACTTTTCACTTATAAATACCAACTTTTACTAAACATTTATCATACCTTCAACCCAATTCATATTTTATCAAAACTTTCACATATACATCCATTATCTTTCAAAAATGTCACAACCAAACACAAACGATTGGTTACTTAACAACATATTTCAAACCGAGTCACTAATTTAAGCTCACCTTCACCCGCAACCATATTATCCACAACCCACTTTCGGACCACAAACGAACCAAGATCACTATAACCAAATGGCTTTTTTTTACGACAACAATAATACTTCAACAACATGAATCTTGAGAATTCCTCGCAACTAACACAAGTCATGTCACCAGACTCACCACCATCACCAACACAAGAATCACAAACCGAGCCTTCTCCGATCGGAAAAGAAAAAGGAAAATGAAAAGGAAAAGTGAAAAAGTCGAGACCAAAGAAAATCGATGCCGTCCATAAACGTGTGAAGCAGACGAGGAAAATTTTTGGCCGAAACGTACGTACAAATATCCGAGGATCCAAGACTCGGTATTGACCGCAATTCAAAGTCGTTTTGGAAACAAGTTACAAATGAATACAATTGGCTTGCATAACACAAACGTACCAAGGATATGATGACGGGGAAGTGGACCATGTTGCAGGGTGCTTGTAGCAAGTTCGCGGGAGTTGTCGATGAAAATGAATGGTTGGGTGGTGAAAACGATTCGAAGTGGCTAAATCGTTGTTGATGTGGGGGTACGCGTTTACCCACTATGAAGCAAGGGAGGTCTTGAAAGACCACCACAAATGTTGTGGTGCCAAAACCGTTGGACCCAGAAGACGCATTCGGGGACTCGATAACCTTGAAGAACTAAATGAGCTATTTTGAGACGATGCAATCCAATGTCCTTCCCGGCAAGCCAATGCCTTCCAAGAGTGCAAAATCGGACTCTACGCGTGCGGCGACTTCTTCGTCTAGTATAAAAGCTTTCAAGGAGATGATCCAAGAGGAATTGTGAGTCGAACAAGGGAAAAAAATTTATTATATCGCAACTCAAAAGAAATTGGAAGAATTGAAGTTTCTTAGTTTTAACACCGAGGGGATGACTCCGGAAGATGCAGCGGGTTTGAAGCAATAAAAGCCGATATCCGAGCATGATACTTTGGCACGACGGTAAAAGAATTAGTGTGTTTGTTGTATCGTCCTTTTTATTTATGTACTCGTATCGTGTCTTTCTTTTTTATGTACTAGTATCATATCGTTTCTTTTTTTAATGCACTCGTATCGTGTAATCGTTTTTTTAAACGTAATCGTATCATATTTTTAATATATCGTACTTGCATTTTAATCTAAAATGTGTTTGTATAAAATAAATAAAATGAAAAAAAAAAAAAGTAAATATGTGGTACCCAATAACATGTTATTGATGTGTTATAAAGGAGGGTGCTTTAGTTATTGCTGTGTTATTGAGAGAGGATGATGTGACGCTAAGGTGACACACCTTTGGCATGCCATGATACCTTGTGCTCTTAGTGATATTCGATCATAACGATTCTCTCAGCATTTCACATCATATAAGTAGAATTGCAAAGCCCAAATACAAAGGAAAATAATTTCTTTCTCTCACTCAACAATAAACACATTTCATATACATAGAATTATCATCTGAGTTGATCATCGGAGCTTAAGTATGAGGCAAAGCCTCGGGTAAGTCTAACACGGTTTTTCTTTGTTGAGTGATACAGGCAGCCAGGTTCATTTATCCGGCAATCAGGACCCCTCACCCGAACCTGCTAAACTTGGTATCATCACGTAAATATATTTTGTATTAACTTATTTATCTTTTGCCATTTCCTAAAAGGAAACATATTACTCTTTTGCGAGGCAACTTATTTATCGGTCATCTTTTATTTGAATCTAAAGCGGGTCTCAAAAATTTTGTTTAAGAAAACTCATTTTAAACACTTGGCAAATCATTTTCGCGTTTTGTGTGTATCAAAGGCTCAAAGCAATAAGAGCAAGGGAGATATACTAGACTATATTTATGCTTCCAAACCCTTAAGTTATCTTACACAAAATCAAACAAAAGGCATTGTGAAGTAATCAAATAAAGATGGGTGGTGCTCCAAGTGAACTCAAGGCAGGCGACCATATTTACACTTGGAGAACTGCATATGCATACTCGCATCATGGTTTGTATATATATCTTATATGATCATTTTATTATTTGTTACATTTTGAATAATACATATTTTGGTTCCACATTCATTTAGCGACTCGTGTGACTTGTAATTATTAGTGACTGAATAGATAAATGTGACGCTAAATTTCATTTTATATGCGGCGTGGCTTAGTTTTATTTAGGGTTAGGATTTATGGTTCTAGCTAGGGTTTTATCAATGTGTACTTTGAAATAAGATCTTTGTCTCTTCTAGTATAGATGCAATAATATACTACCTCAGTCTTATAATAATTGTCCACTTTGACATTTCTAAGTCTTTTTTATTAAACTTTGACCATAAATATTTTTATTTGTATAATATAATACTTGATGAAAAATATATGAATAGATTAGGTTTTAAATGTATTTACATTTGTTATAATTTTCATCAAATATTATAAAACAAAAATAAAAATATTAGTGGTCAAAGTTGAACAAGAAAGACTCAAAAAAGTCAAACTAGATTATTATTATGGGACGGAGGGAGTAACACATTGATTGACTAGACTATGCAATTTTGCTTTGGGTTCGGGTCAGGGTTGGGTCGGGTCAGGTCAACCTATTTGGCACCCCTATTTCCAACTGTGATGAAATTATATTGGGACTAACACTTATAGAAATAATTTTCTTGATTAAAACGTTGATTATCGAAAGAGCTTATGACTCCGCAACGTACTTTAGAAGCCATTAAATTTTGAGGGTTTTATCTTAAATAGCTACGTAATTATCACGCTTATAAGCTAACATGGACAATCTATTTTAGACAAGCTTAATTCACCAAACATCCCTTAATATGGTTAAAGTGTTTGGGAACCTGAAATATCTTTTCTTAACTTCTGATGGGTTTCTACTAAATACAGGTGTTTATGTTTTTAGAAATTGCGTTACAGGCTTAATGATTTGGCAGATTTTTAGTTGTAGGCATTGTATCTTCTTATCATGGCGTTTTTTTAAGATTGTTTCGAGTCTGTTGAATTTATCGTTTTCTTTTCTCTTTGTGCATACTATACTTTGTATTCTTGTATATATGAATCCTTTTATTATGTTAATAAAATATTTTTATTATATAAAAAAACAGGCATATATGTCGGTGAAAAGATGGTTATCCACTTCAATGATCCAGAAAAAGCTGATTATGGTCCTGTTCGGATATCTTCTGTTCTTTCATCTTCATCAACAAGGCATTACGCTTTGTGTTTGAACTCCCATAATTCTGGTTCTAGCTTAAGCACGTGTTCTCACTGCACATCATGGAATCCTAATATTCCAGCTTCATGTCTACGCTTACCTCACTGTGGATATCGTCAACCAGATACTGGAGTAATCATCTCTTGTTTGAACTGTTTCCTTGGCTCAGATTCCTTACGCCGCTATCAGTATGATGTTTGGAAACTTTCATATGTATTCCAAATTCGTGGTGGGACGTGCACTGCTGCTAAATCAGACCCGCCGGAAGAAGTGATCAAAAGAGCCGTCTATTTGTTGTATCACGGGTTTGGTAGTTATGATTTGCTTAATAACAACTGTGAGTATTTTGCTTTGTATTGCAAAACCGGTCTCGTGATTCGCAATGCACTTCCTGGATTAGGAACTGGCCAAGCAGATTTGTTAGGTGTATTCGACATTGGTGTCCGAATTGATGTTGAAAAGGTTCCTGTGGAACAAGTTGTAGAGTTCCGTAGAAGAAACATGTAACGGACATTGCACACCGTGCAGTTGTTATGCGGTCGCTGAGGCCAACCGTTTTTCTGTTTACTTTCTGTTAGGACTTGGATTTTGTTTCGAATGTTGCAGTTCGAGAAGGATAATAAAATATCTTGTTTGATTATTGGCGTTATCCTTGTTTTATGTTTACTGCTATGTTGCGGGTCAATATTCCATAAGATATACATTCATTCATCTTCATTAACATTTCAGTGACGGGGTGAATCCGTTTCAAGAAGTCTTTACAAGATTTGAGAGACAGGTAAGCTGCAACACCAGAACTTTTGCCGACTGATAGTTATAAATAGGGGTGTCATTCGGGCTGACCCGACCCGAACCCGACCCGAGTCAATTCGGGTCGGGTCAATCGGGTTCAAAAATATATTCCGGTCAATCGGGTCAACCCGAATTGACCCGAGTTCTAAACAAGGTCGGGTTCGGGTATATTTTTTTAGCCTTGACCCGACCCGAACCCGATTAACCCGGCTCAACAACACTTTTACAATGTAAAATACTCGGGTTGACCCCAAACCCGAATTGACCCGACCCGAGTTGACCCGAGTTCTAAACAAGGTCGGGTTCGGGTATGTTTTTTTAAGGCTTGACCCGAGTTGACCCGAACCCGACCAGGTCAACCCGAATAACACCCTATAAACAAGGCAATGTTCATTTAATGGGATAACAAAAATGCTCAACAATATCTTCACTATGGTTTTTTCCAGGGTGACATTAGACTAAATCCCGGGCGGGATTTGGCACTGTTTCGGTTGCTATTTTTCTTACACGAAACATGTCATATAAAACAGTATATTCCATATCCCCTTCACGATTTCACAAGTCGTTAGCCAGCATTAAAACCGACTTCAAGCTTGACAAATACTTGTCCTCAATTTAACAACACTGGCCCATCTTATAAAGAATTAGTACAAAGACCACTCCCAACGGCTCGTCGGTTTGGTGACGAGCAAGTGACAAAGTGGTGTCCCATTTGTTTTTTGTGAGTGTTTTTTATGTGTGTTTTGTGGGGTATATTTGTGTAGTGACAATTGGCAGGGGTGTGTCAGTTTGTGCGCCAATTTGGGAATTGGTAATGTAACGCTGAGGTGGCATAACTGACACACAAACGGGCGCGTCATGATAACCAGGTTCCATCAAAGTTATTTAAACTTGAAGGTGCTTCAAGTTAGTCCTCAATTCTCGCTAGATCCACCATTCCACATGCAACAAACCATTGAAACCACTAGATCTCAATAGACAAGTGACATCCTTATTAGCGAACAAACCCACAAAGTTCATCTATCAATCACGCAATTAACTGACAAGGTTTAGAAAAGAATACAGATTTCTCTTATTTTTTTATTCGATGTCTCGGATTAAGAGTCAAAAACTGTATGAACTAAACTAGGAAGATGGTTGACTTTCAAGAGGATCGAGGAGCATGAGCTTTCATTTGTCATTTCTCACTCTTGATTGGGATCATACGTAGCGATCTACGGCTATCGAGTTCTGTAAATTCCTCCACGGGAACCCTTTCAGCATCAGATCGAACACCAATATCATAATCGTGACGGAGTTTAACAAAGGTCAAACCTGCTACTGCAAAAAAAGATGTGAATGTTATACCAAAAATACCCTTCCCCACTTATCACTAGTTCCTATGTCCAAAGCATATGGGGTTATAAATAAGGTCACAACACCTGAAGCCATAAGAAAAGCCCGTAATGATGCACGGAACCAACTATTCCCTTGGCCACTAGTTCCTATTTGACTTATTATCACCACCACAAACCATAAGACTTGTCTAGCAATATAACCCAAAATTCACTACAAGAAAAAGAGCTTTTAGTGACCAAAATTTAGTGCCGACTTTTTTTTGGTCACTATTAGGCAATATAGTGACCATATAATACATGGACACTAATATTTGGTCACCCTTAAACAGATAGTGACTAAGCTCAAAAGTGGTCACTAATTTGGTCACTATACATGTGAGATATTTTTCTGTATAAAAAAGTAACGACATTACTTGTCACCAAAATTTTTAAAAACTTAATGGCAAAAAATGTTGGTTACTAAATTTTTAAAAGTTAATGGCGTAAAATATTGATCATTGTGTGACATGTATTGTAGTGTTACTTACATGATACAATTTTCATAAACATAGAAAAAGCTAACATAAATATTAAGTGATATAAATATAAAAAGTGATTATAGAGCAATTAATTTTAGATGATAGGCAAATATAATTTATTACGGAGTAATACAGATAGAAGTGTCGAACAAATATTTATTTTAAATTTTAATGAATGCACACAAGACACGCTTTACAAGTTACAAACACGCGGATCTTTTGACCCGACTCGACTCTATTCATTACACAACTAAACACTCCTACCACACTTAAAAACATTCTGATTAATCACTGCTATCATCGATTCATCACTCCTACTCAATTTCATCCGATTGGATGAGGCTCCCTAGTCAAATCCGATCGGATAATCTCATCAATACTTAGGGTTTGATCGGTAGTTAGGGTTTGAACAATAGTTACAGTTTGATCGGTAGTTAGGGTTCCGAATTAGGTTGTTTTAGCTCGAAATTTTGTTCGGAAAAGAGTGATTTCAGGTGGTTTCAATCTATTTGCTTATCAACGGTATAAACTTATTCTCTTTGTGATTATTAATTAGTTATTCTTGTTAATTTAGTTATTTTTCATGTTAATTTCTTCAAGTTATGTTTAAATGATGTATATTAGACGTAGTTGTTGATTGTTGAGTTTTCCGTTAAAGCGATTGCGGTTATTGGTGATATGGAGGTTTGTTGTTTTGAAATTTGTGGTTAGTTGTTAATGTTGTATATACGCATACACCAGGTGTTCGACAAATTGTTCGAATCAGTTTTGTGTTTTTTTTTTGTTTAAAAGACTGTGAATTGTATGTTTAGAGTGCAATCCAAGTGTTCGTTGAAATGTCTGACTGAATTGTGTATTTTGTTTTGGTAAAAATGTTGTGGATTATATGTGTAAGACAAGTGTTCGATCAAATGTGTGACTGAGTTGTTTGTTTGTTGACCTTAGAGCACCAGTAAATGTAGTTTTAGCAATATATAAATTAGTTACTGAAAGAAACATACTCACTTATTGGCAGGTGTAGCTTACGCCTCGTTAGTATGTCCTGATTTACTTCTACAAACACGCATCACTATATAATATCCAACAGTTGCGTATTTTGGTTTGCTTGTGGTCATATGCATTATTGCTTTTCTGGTGTTTGATCACTATCTTGCATAAAAGTGCAGTTAGGAGATCTAAGAGAGAAAACGCCCTACCCCACGTGAGATCCACATATAAAACTTTGGAAGGTTACTCTTCCATTTATTTATAATGTTCCTTATCTATACAAACATGATTAGGTATCAAGGATTTATTAAAGTTTTTTTGCATTCATCAAAAAGTAGTACAGTAGAGTCAAGTTCATTTATAGCCCGAGGACAGTCTCAGCATGCAAATGAAATGAACATTAGGACTTAATAACATGACATACAAACTCTAATACAGCAGCTATTAACACTGCAATCTAAACTGCAAATATATTCTACTCCTGACAGTCCAGTTTACTAGCAGCCTCCATTTAATAGATACACACAATTCATTAGACTCTTTAGCAACTTGCAAATGGTTCTTAATAGCATCATTATGTTTTAAATTAATATGAACCTGCAGACAGTACTTTGTCTGATCTTGAAGACTATATATGAGACTAGTGGGATGGTGCGTAGGAAGACCTTTTAGAAAGGCACTAGCTACATTTTGAATAATATGAACCAACTTAGTAGTAGAGTAGTATCTTTACATATTGGGCGGTATCGTTGGACTATAGATTAGTTGCTCTGTCACAAATTAACCAAGAGAAAGACTAATATCCTTTGGGATGGTGAGAGTATGTTGCAATTATTTTGGCCATATTACTTATGATTCATGCCTTTAGTCAATTCTTTAGTTAAGCGTGTTACTGCCTGCGACCAAGACTTTTGTGTCGAGCAATAGGGCTGAAGCAGAATGATACATTCTGGCTATTGTTGTAGGGTTGGGATTTGGAATTAGGATTTAGGATTTGGGATTTGGTTGGATCAAACTATACAGTATGTACGTACAAGTTTGTAAGTTTCTAGCACAAGTTTGTTAACTTTATGTAACCACATAGGCATGGAGCGTTCCTGAAGTATTGCGCCCATTGTATAAATTACCAACTGTCCTTGCCTAAAAATAACCATGATGGTAATTAACAAACTTACTAGTATGATAGTAATTTTTGTTGGGATTTAAAATTTTAAGATTTACTTTTTTCTGAACAGCCGTTACGCCAACTAAGGCAAATAGCTCAGGAGGCATTTCAACCAGGTGCATCTAACTGGGCCAAAGACCTGCAACATTATGAGCACTTAGCCAGAGGTTAAGTAGGGGCTTTAACGAGGCTATTTTATAAAGACACAACGTGTGCTAGAAACTTACAGAAGGATAATTGTCAATGTACTTTGACTGTACTAGTGTCCCATAAACCTGGCAGCAATTTCTTTATTCTTAAAATATTACGAGTTACGCGTCTGACCCATTATTATCATTATTAAAATTACTGTACGGATATTGTTCAACAAGATCCTTGTCATTAATGGTATCATGGAAATTTAGGAAAGAGACAGTGAAACTCTTCTTTAACACTCTGCGCCTAGGATCTATTGCACTCTTTTCAGGAATAAGAAAGTCTAAGTTTAGAGCTAGTTGGGTCATGATGTGTTGTAGAAAATTGTTTACTTTTATGAAGTAGAAAACAATAAAAAATGTAAAAACATCTTCATCTTGCTTCTATCTCAGTGTTTCAACTCAATAAAATAGACTAGAAATGAACTTCTTCATCATTTTGTCTATAACCAGGTGGCTTACATGGCAATAATGCTGGTAATTGTAGTATTAATAGATATATATATTTACTTAACTCTTTTTTGTCTTTATATTTGCAGATTGTTCCACCTTTGTTGCTTAGGTTTCTAAGGGAGCACCGTTTAGAATTGGCAGACACAACGTGGATGCTTATTCTGCTTCAGCAATCAAGTTTGGTCCCTGTAGCTCATCAGGGTCTCGGGCGGGTAATTTTGGTGATCAAGTTATTCTTCCACCTGCTTACACAATCGAGCATGGAGAGGTAAATTGATACTCTTTAATTTACTTGTTTTAGCTCGATTGATGTTTTTCTGAGGTTGCAAAATGAGAATTGGGTTAGTTGGGAACGGGTCAAAACTCAGAATGGGTTTATAATGACATGTTTATAATTAAATATTGATCTTGTTGTGTTATATTTTTTGGAGGTGATCAAGTTAGAGGGTGTTTGAAACTGTCCTAAAGATGTATTGATGGCGAGAGACATGTTTCTCCCGCAAGTACGAGTTTTTTATATTTAGTGTATAACGTCGATATTGAATGATGTTCAGGTTAAGTTCAGATTATAGAATGTGCATATCGTGGTAAGATATCTAGTCAAATTTATAAATAAATTCAGTCCTCACGTAGTTTTAGTGAAAGTATGACTGAAGTCGTACATTGTTGTGTTATTTATAGTAATAGTGTATAATTGAATCTTAATAATTTTGTTGGAATCACTCCTAAACCTTATTCAAGTGTTAGTTACTCATATGTAATAGTTAGCTTATTATGGCCTTTATGTTTGTTATTAGCCTTAAGCTTATGTAGAAGGCCTATGAGCTTAGGCCCAAGCCCATAGGAGAAAGGGAAGGAGTAGGAGTGTTGCCCTAGCTCCTTGCCTATAAATACTTTGTAATAACCTTCATTTGAAGGTTGGTTGTTCAAGTTTTCTTTTCACATACACTCTTCGCCTAAACCGTATTATTCATATCGTGTGTGTGTATGTGATACTTGTTCAATCGCCTCTCTATCTTTCTTATAAGCTTGTGTGGTAAACCTTGTGACCTAACAGTGGTATCAATCGCCAAATAATTGGGTGTACACTTTTGTTTTTGAAATTTTTTGGTTTTGGTCTTACGCGTAAAGATAACGTGTTATTTGGTTCGCTTAAAAACTTGTTTTTTACACTTTTTAATCCAAGATTCTTGTACTTTCAACGTTTTAAGGTGTTAAAATACTTGTTTTGACAAAAAGTTTCAAACTTTACGCGTGGATAAACGTTTTTGAACTTGATTTTGTTCGTGGGTGAAGTTCTACTCGTAACTTGTTTAGCCGTTTTAGTTCATCAAGATTCACACTTTTGTGTTATTTTGGTTCTATTAACGCTATTCCATAACAAAAATCTGGTTTAGAAACATATTTGGGCAAAATCAAAGTTACGAGTAAACCTACGCGTAGTAAAACCCTAAAACTACGCGTAAGTGCCTCCTTGGTTTGATCTTCATTTTCGTGGTTTATTTCGTGTTTTCTTACTTGGATAAGTCGAAAATACGCTCGACTTTGGATATCTTTTGCATTGTGATAGTGTAAAAGATCATTTGGGCAAAAACCCTAAAATTACGCCTAAGCATAGCTTACGCGTAGAAATCCTACGCCTAAGATTTTCCCTACTTCCTAAGCCTAGTCTTACGCATAAGAAAATCCTACGCCTAACTTTCTACGCATAACTTTTGTCTACGCCTAACTTTAGTGTCTTTTCCTACTTACGCGTAAGCTAAATCCTACGCGTAACTCCTCATTGTTACGCGTAACTTTGGTGTTTTTACGCATAAGTGCTACTTGATTCTTGTCTTTTCTACGCCTAAGGATACTTCATCAATAAAGGTTCATTCGACTACAAAGATCCATTTTTACCAACACAAGTTTATCAACATGTCACAACCACCATACTCTAACTATTTCCCTTACACTTATCCTCATCCTCAACGTCAACAACAACTAACTCCACAACATCAACAATGGAATCAACAACAAGCAATTTATCAACAACAATTTAACCAACAACATACTCCACAACTTGCTGAAAATCCACAACCTCAAATGGTTCAACCACCACAAAGTCTTCAAGCTCAACCGCACACAAATGACTTTAATCAACATCCATCAAGGATCACTATGAGGGAACCCACTTGGTTTGCAAAGATGTTTGAAACTTTAAGCGGCCAACAATCAATTCATGAGGCTGGATCACTTGATAGACCTTCAATGCTCACTCCAGGAAACTACGATCAATGGGTGATAAGGTTCTTTAGGTTTTGTGATCTAAAGAAGCCACATGGAAAGTTCTTAAAGAAGGTTATCTTGGAAGGTCCTTTTGAGATGCCTACTGTCATTGTACCCGGAGATTCAAATGCCATTCCACCAAGAGATGAACAAACGAACATTGCTACGCTGCACTTGAATCCTCAAGATCTTCTACACTATGAAGCAGATGAGCTTGCAATGGAATATATCCTCCTAGGATTACCAAATCTAATTCTTCGTAGTGTTGATGCTCAAAAACTGCAAAGAAAATGTGGGATCATATTCGTCTTCTTATGGAAGGATCAGTACTCAATCAGAAGATTTGGAATCCAAAATTTACTTGGCTTATGAACACTTCATGATTGAACCGGGAGAGACACTCGAGTCCTATCATCACCATTCTCGGACATCATCAATGATTTGGATAAACACAACATCATCATGCCAAGAATTGCGGTGAATACTAAGTTCTGAGTAGTCTTGGTTCTGAATGGGAGAAGTATGTCATTTTTCTCCATCAAGCGAAAAACATGCATCAGTCTACCTACGGATTGTTGTACGATTACTTGAAGCCTCATGAAAAGGCAGTTGATCGGGAAAGGATTCTCCGTGCTCAAATTGCTCCACCCACACATCCGAAAATCACCAACTTGCTTTATATGCTCAACAAAATTATTCTCCTCAACCAAAGAACTCAACCAACTGCTTCGAACCCACCAAACGATCAATCACAACAATCTCAACAAAATCAATTGGTTCCTTACAACAACAATGATCAAGCACTTCATAATGAGGAATCCGATCCGTTCGAAGCATTGCAACAAGGATTTGCTATGATTGCCAATGCCTTTAGCCGTTATACCAACAAATCCAACAACCGTATTCGCTCCTCATCTAATACAAGGAATCAAGCTGTTGTAAACAATGGACGAGTTGAAGTTCAAAATCGTGGTTATGGTCGTCGGATGGGCTGGTGGTCAAGGGTTTAATGATGTGAGTAGGAATAACAATCGAGCTCCAGTGGTGGAACAGGGAAATGCTCAAAATGGGTTGAATGGTCTTCGATGCTACAACCTGCAATGAGAGGGACACTGGCTAATGCATGCCCAAAGCCAAGGACTAGGGGCGCTGCTTATTTCAAAGAGGCTCTTTTTGGCCCTTAAGGATGAAGTGGTGGATCTCTCACGCACAAAGAACGAGTTTTATGGCAAATGCAGATTCAGATGATGATATGGAGGACTTGCAGGCCAATGCAACAAGTTATGTTGATGGCTAATATGCAAGTTACACATGAGTGACACAGGCCCAGTGTATGACACGATGGCTTGTCTCAGGTCCCCGAACAAACCATATTTATCTCTGATCTCATATCTCCGCCAACATCTGCATCCGGCAAGGCTCGGAATGTTCAAAATGAGTCGCTCACATCTCATTCCGACGATTTTCAACTAGACCCGTAGTTATATTTGACGATCAAGATGACCAACCGGTTTCCCTTGATAATCAAATTGACTCGGTGGTTATACTTGAGGATCTCAGTAATGATCATGTTGAGACTCACGTTGAACACGCCGAACTTTTGCCTCATCCATATTTTGCTCGTTTAATACAAGACCAACAGACCATAGTGGAAAAATGTCATGCCATTAATCGGGACTTGAAATGCAAAATGCATGTTAACCAAGGATTTTGAATGCCTACAAAAGCAACTCAACTTTTTCAAAACTCAAGAAAAAGCGGAAAACGGTTTTGAAGCGACCTTTGCCAAATCTTATCAAAACAAAAATATTTAGAAAGACAGATCGTGATCTAGCCGCTTCGAAGAATGCTTTGTTGTGCGAAATAGAACAAGCTGAAACATGAACATTAAAAGCAAATTAACGCTCTCACCTTGGAAAATCAAAAAGCTAAGGTTGAGTTGTTAACTTGTCAAAACAGCTCTCGCATACAAAAACATTCAACGAAACGAATAGATGATCATCTTGAAGAAATCATCGGCTTGCAAAACAAACTTAAAGAGTTTAAAGCTGTTGTTTACAAACATGGCGAGTCGGTCACAGCCATTGAAAAGTTTACTTTAAAACCCAATCCAAATGGATATGGACCGAATCTTGCCGATTACAAACCTAAGCTTTCAACAAAAGCATTCAAACCAAATCTCGAAGTTTCCAAAGAATATAAAGTTGATAATTTTGTTATGAGTGTTATTGAATATCATCGTCAAGAGGAATTAGATGCAGAAGACGAGAGTCGATCAAAATTAGAAAAGTTGTTTACAACAAACCTTTTAACTATTCAAAAGCGGTCACTTTCGTCACACCAACGGATTCTTCTAACACACCAAGGGTTATCATCAAAACACCGAGTCTTCTAATGTAAATCCCAAACCGATTATGCACAAATTTATGGTCATTTACCTTCCATCGAAGTAAACTCAAAATCCGAAAATCGAAAAATTCTTCGATATTTTGACATTTTCATGGCCGACCTCAAAATTTTACAACATGAGATAGAATATCGCTCTGAAATCAAAATTGATCATTTTCAATCGCCTCTAGCGAAGCTATGTAGTTAAATCTGACGATATATCGCCATATATCATTGAGATCTCGTGATATCGCCTCAAAAATATCGGTTTAATATCGCCCAAAATATCGATCCATAATATCGGCGATATTTCGATATTTGGCGATATTTTGAAATCGAGATGAACGATATGGCGATATGTTGACTTTCATTTTTTACTTTCGAATCTTAAAAGGATCATCTATGGCGTTAGGTGTTTCAAAATGTGGCACGAAAATAGAACCATGAGACCTTGATCTATCAGATAGTGGTGTAAATGTTGATTTTCGAAAAGTTGGTGAATGAAGAAACCCTAATGGGTTGGCCGGAAAATATAGAGAGTAGAGTAGGAATATGTGTTTTGTAGTGAGAGAGTGAAAATGATAGTGAAGTTAGGGGTATTTATATTATGGTTTTTTTTGTTTAATTTGTTATGATTTTAATATATATATATAAATATATAATTAATATTCTAGATAATATAAAACCGATATTCACCGATATCTCACCGCTATAACCGATATTTCAAATATCGCTCCTGAACGATATGTGATTTTCAATCGAGATAACTACATGAGCGAGAACAAGAGACATTTTTCAGAAAAATCTTTTACCTAACGTTAAAAATTTGCAAAATTGTGCATTAGCCTGGGAAAAGGATTTTCATAAGGAACTTGGAGTGATGAAGGTCGTCGAAAACGAAACATCTATTTCAAATACAAAACGTAAAAAGAAAATGTTACGAAAAGATGTTGATCGACTCTTGAAAGATGTCATCTGCTGATGTCCATATGTTGTGTTATTGAATTTTTGTCATATGCATTTGATCATACCTCCAATGCGATTCTGTGATAAATGTTGCAAACACCGATAATGTGTTCGACGAGTCCTTAACAGTTGAAAATAAACGATTGTCAAACGAACTTTCAAATGCAATACGCCGTCTTAATTGGTGTCAAAAAGATATTCACGATCAACAAATTGCTTTTCAACATAAAATCGCCGCATTGTCTTCGATCCTAAAATTGAGCAATTGGATGATCAAAACGTGTCTTTTAAGTGTCAAATCTTAAAATATGAACAAGAACTTTTAAAAGTCAAAAAGGAATATGGTGTCATATTTGATTTACTCAAAAGACTCGTGATGAAGCATCAAATGAACTTGATCATTATCTTGCACACACTAAAGAAGTTATGCATTTTGCCGAAATGTTCGGTCCGAAAATCAAGATCTGATTCACACTATCCTCAAGTTAAGAGAAATGTTAGGAAAGTATGAACAACTTCCACCAACCATCATTAAGAGATTAGCCCCAAAGAACACTTAGTACTCATGCTCCTAGAATCCCTACTGCCAAATCACAAGATGCTAACGTGCCTCCTTATCGACACAGAATAGTTGCATCTTTTCCAAATGTCCGCACTTCACGCCTAGAGCACTAAATCAAGAATAGGAAGCCGCGACCTACTAAAAGATCAATCAGGAATGCTAAAGTAGAAGAACACCCTAGGACTATGAATAAGACTCACGCTGCCTCCACTATAGATATTGCGTCTCGCAAATGTAATAGAAATAGTGATGTAACGAATGCTAAACCGTTAAGTACTTTTGATATTCACCGATGCACCTTGTGTTATTTGTGGTAAAAGTATGAATACTGATTGCCATGATAAATGTGTTGCTAAAGCTATCATCTCTCGCTTAAGGAATCCTAAGAACCGGAATACCTCTAGGCCCACTAATCTTTCTAAGTCCTTGCTTGGTAGACCGCCTCTTTAGATTCTAACAAACGCATTCTTTGTCCCCTGTAGCTCCAGTTTCAACCCCTAGGAATGTAGTACCACCTAGTGCATTCACTAAGACTAAAGCAAATACTAGTTGGAGATGGCGGAAATGGATATATAACACACTAGGATTTAAGTGGATACCTAAAGCTATTGATGTGTGTATATCTACTATACACCTTACGGAACCCTCTAACATTTCGGGTTCCAAATCTACTTCTATTCCATCTGTGTCGTCATGCGTGTGTAATGCGGGTGATACTGATCATTCTCGGATTGTTGATATGTTCCCACACATGACGTGCAATCTCAAACTGTTATCAAACTTTATTGCAAAGTTCATTGGCATTGTCGCTGTTCGGGGAATGATCACTTCACAGCTATCATGGGCTACGGAGACTATGTCAATGGGAACATCGACATTAGCGGGGTTTACTATGTGGAAGGCCTCGGTCATAATCTGTTTTGAGGGTCGGCTTTTGTGATGGAGATTGGGAGGTTGCTTTCCGGGAGAAAACTTGTTTCATTCGTGATCTACAAGGAAATGACCTTATGTCTGGAATGCGTAATTCTAGTCTCTACACTATCTCTATGAAAGACATGGTTGCTTCATCTCCCATTTGCTTACTTTCAAAGGTAACATCAACAAAATCCTGGCTATGGCACCGCCGTCTCTCACATCTAAACTTTCAAACCATCACCAACCTTGCTCGACACAAACTAGTTGAACAAGGCATTCAAAATCCTGGCTATGACTCCCACGGTTTAGGTATTCTAAAGATCACATTTGCTCAGCTTGTGAACAAGGCAAAAGCACTCGTGCTCATTTTCCTTCAAAGGTGGAACACGTTCTCAAAGATGTGCTTCATCTTCTTCACATGGATTTGTGTGGCCCGATGCGTGCAAACGATCAATGGCAAACGCTACATCTTAGTAATTGTTTATGACTATTCACGCTGGACTTGGGTCTACTTTCTTCAAAGCAAAGATCAAGCTCCACAAATGATCATCACCTTTCTCACGAAAATACAAGTTCAACTACTAAACACCGTTCGACTAATCGTAATGCATAAAGGCAATTGAATTTGTTAATCAAACTCTTCGTGAATTCTATGAGAAAGTGGGAATTCAAAGATCGACATCTATTGCACGCACACGAACAAAACGGAGTTGTCGAAAGATGAAACCAACGTTAGTGGAAGCTGCAGCAAGAACAATGTTAATCAATGCTAAACTTCCAGATTACTTATGGGCGTAAGGCGTATCTCTTGCATGCTATACTCAAAACCGCTCTATGATTACAAAACGCCACAACAAAACACCTTTCGAGCTCGTCCATAACAGAAAACCGAATATAAAACACTTTCATGTATTTGGATCTCTTTGCTATCCGAATAATGATCGCGATGACTTTGGAAAGCTCAAAGCCAAAGCTGACATTGGAGTCTTTATCGGATAATGTGATAATTCCAAAGGTTTCCGAATCCGGAATCGTCGCATACAAAATGTGATGGAAACGATTCATGCTCATTTCGATGAACTTACGGAAATGGCTTCGAGTATAACAAATTAGAACCGGTCACAACCGCTTAAACTTCCCCAAACCCCATCATCAGTTGAACAAAGCCCCGGCTTACTCGCCAACAAATGGAAAGGTTATTTGCTCCACTGCTCAGTGGCGATATTGATGAACGTGCTCCGTGTGTATCCGCCAAGCTCACCGCCAACCCGATAATACTCTTATACCGATACACTGCTACAACAACTATTGCAGATGCACCTACACCATTTGACTCCACCACAACAGTTGAACAAACCGCTTCCAACAATGATGAAGCTGCCGATGATATTCTGAATGTAGTACCCCCACCTGCAGATTTTGATCCAAATGCGTTCAACCCGCTTGCTAATGAGATCGCTGCGCACTGGATGTCGCGAATCTTCAACAAACCATTTAAATCCTCGACCGCACAATGTATACCAACATCAACCCTCCACACATAGATGGACGAAAGACCATCCTCTCGAAAACATTATTGGCAACCCGAATCAACCACGAGACAACGCCTTCACTCGAGACGGTGAATATTGCATTTATGCACTCACCGCCAATCAACCTAAAAACATCAAAGACGAATGACAAAGACAACCGATTGAATCCATGCAAGAAGAACTCAACCAATTCAAATGTTTGAAGTATGGGAATCGGTTGAAAGACCAACAGAGTCTACCTCATTGGTCTAAAATGGATTTGGAAAACAAATTGAATGAAGGAAATGTTATCCTAATAAGTCACGCCCGGTGGCTAAGGGTTATCGTCAGGAAGAGGGTATTGACTTTGAAGAATCTTTTGCTCCGGTTGCTCGTCTTGAGGTTGTTCGGATATTTCTAGCGTTGGCGGCTCATATGAATATGACGGTCTATCAGATGGATGTCAAAGCTGCGTTTCTCAATGGACAACTTAAAGAAACGGTTTATGTCAGCCAACCGGATGGATTCGTCGATCTAAGTTCGAATCACGCCTACAAACTAAACAAAGCTCGTATGGTCTCAAACAAGCTCCTCAAGCATGGTACGATAAGCTATCATCCTTCCTCATTGCTAATAATTTCACCAAAGGTTCGGTTGACCCAACTCTTTTATACAATATCACGGGACACATATCTTAATTGTTCAAATTTACATGGATGACATCATTTTGGGTCTACACATAAAAAGTTTTCAATCGCTTTTGCAAAACTAATGAAGAAAAATTTTGAAATGTCCATGATGGGTGAACTCACGTTCTTTCTTGGACCGCAAGTTCATCAATCACCCCGTGGTATTTTCTTGAGTCAGCCCAAATATGCCCTTGAATTGTTAAACAAATTTGGAATGAAAACCTGTGACACCTATGCCACACCAATGGCTCATACCAAGAAGCTAGACGCCGATTTACATGGGAAATTGGTGGACCCTACAAAATACCGTAGTATTATTGGGTCTCTCATGTATCTAACACCAGCGACTGATATTGTCTTTGCCGCTATCTTTGCTCGTTATCGGCCAGACCAACTGAAACCCACATGTCTGAGGCTAAAAGAATCCTCCGATACATAAAGGGAACCATTAACTTGGGGATCCGTATCCGGGATTACGGTTTTGAACTAATCGCCGACCCGACCACGCAGGATGCTTAGACTCACGGAAAAGTACTTGGGATCTTTACAATTTTTCTTGGTGATAAACTGGTGTCATGGCAATCGAAGAAGCAGGATTGTACATCGATGTCATCAACCGGCGAATATGTAGCCATGTCCGCTGTTGTGCTCAAGTCATCGGATGAGAACACAACTCAAAGACTATGGTTACGTATTTGATGAATCCCGATGTATCGCGACAATCGGTGCTATTGCATCTCGTGCAACTCGTTCAGACTCCAAATCAAAGCACATAGATCTTCGCTATCATTTCATCAAGGATCACGTGGAACAGTGGTTGAATTATATTTCTGGGTACAGAATACCAATTGGCGATCTTCTCACCAAAGCCTTGCCTCCCGCTAGGTTTAATGAGTTGGTCCACCGGATTGGTATGAGGTGTTTGACTCAAGAGGAATTGGATGACCTCCTAAAATGCCTTTAAAACTCACCAAACACCAAAATATCTTCTGTAAATAATTTTTCAAAAATATTCTTCTATCTATTTTCTTACAACATTGCAAGTACGTTTCTTCCGTCAACACTATCATCTTTCAAAATTCAGTATTTTTCGATCTAGTGTTGAGGGGGAGAAAAATATCACCTAACTGTTTCATAACATCTGTGTACTTGCATGCTATATTACCCCGGTTGTTTCTTTTATTAATGGTGGTAAACTTTTCTAGTTAAATGACACTCCTCGGACTAAATTTATAACCTTTCATTATTTCTTAAGTCGAGGGGGTGTGTCGTCAAGTTTTTTTCTTAAAAAATGGAAGTTAAAAGGCTTTGTATGAAAAAGGAATAGGTGGAGGGATCAAAACTGTCAAAAGATGAAAGTCATTTTTCAATAAAACTTTTCCACCTAATTTATCACTTCACATTTATTACTCTTAACCTACTAATCCTACGCATAGAATTCACTTAAGAAATCCGAAGTTTTGATCATAAATTTGTAAGTGTTTTTGCGTTTGTAACACGTTTCTAAACATTGGTTTTGATTTTCAAACGAATCCAACGGTTAAATCTACTTATATGGGTGATTTTGTGTTCTTCGCATACGCGTAAGAACACATGATCATGTGTTATGTGTTTGTGGCTAAAATGATTGTGTCAAAAGGCTTTTACAACATCAATGACATCTTTTCTATGCTCAAAATACTCCCAGAAACACGAATTAATGGATTTTGATAATTAGGGTTTATGAGTCGAATTGGGTATTTCGAATGTGAAGTGTTTTGGTCAAAAATATTGATTGGGTTATGTTCACATATTGATGAATTGATGATTTCCAAGGTTGTTAACCACCCAGAAACTCTAAATGTTTAACAATTTGGAATTAGGGTTTAAAGTTCATAACTTTGGGTAATCTTGATTCTCAACGAATTAGATGTTATAACTTATTTCATAGACTCTCTCAACATCATAGACCCTACCGTAATTTGTTTGGTGCAAATCCCATTGCTAGAAATGATACGCGTAAATCTTAACCCTTAGGGTTTTGACCTACGCGTATGACTTTCTACGCGTAACTATTAACGAATGATTCATGCCATGTTTTGTTGATAAAATGATGTTTTGTGTTAACTTTGATGATTTGATGAACTTATTTCAGGCTTTGCTACGCTTAATATTCAGAATCAAGGTCATTTGCAACTCTACGCATAAGGATTACCCTACGCGTAGTCAAGTTATGCGTAAGAATAATTCTACGCATAACTATTACGCGTAAGGTTCTACAATGGGACTACGCGTATCCTGTGAAGGATATGCGTAAACATTGACCTCTACGCATAAGGTCTACTCTTACGAGTAAGCCTTACGCGTAAGGTCTTTATACGCGTAAGCTCTACGCATAAGGTCCCCTTTTTCCTACGCGTAACATTTCTTACGCGTAGTTAGGATCCCACGCGTAAGCTTTCGCTCTACGCGTATATCATCAATGTTTACGCTTAACTTTGCCAAAACTACGCTTAAGCCTGGATTGACCTTCATAATGAATTGTTACGTGTACAAACTTGTAAATAAACTAATCATAACGTCACGAATCCAACAATGTCACTAATAAACTTAATCGTTTGATATGTTGTGAACAATAAGTGATAACATAAACTTTAAAACTTAAAGTTAACTAACTCACGAAAAATTTCACGACGTCATTAGACCATTGGACAAACAAGTGACTTAGGACTCGTAACAATCATTGACACTGTACATTCAATAGCTAGACAATAAGACCTTCTGTTGACTAACACTATGTCTTTCGATATGTTGGTTCTTTTGGCTAATGTTATTTCGGATCACGACATGGCTGAACAAATGAATGTGGATGCATCAGAAGTTCTTACAATTGCTGATATCTTTCCAGAGGGTTATCCGAGAAAGATTGGAAAGAACAACCTTAGGGTTGACTTTGACACCCTCACATGCTCGGAATCTTCTTGTCTCATTGTAGTGGATATTCTCGGAATCATCCCTACCGAACATGCTCTCACACTCTGCCACGTTCGAGGTCTACATTCAACAATTCTGGGATTCTATGCAGAGGATCAGCGGTCAAAGTGCAGTGAATGTGACACTTAATCACAAACTAGTCACTATCACTCTGTGACTTACGGGCTATTCTCATCATTCCCGACATCACTCCAACCGACTTCTTTGCTACCCCTAAAGAGACAGCCCCGAAATTCTTGATAGATTTTGGTTATGATGAAGCTTCAGGAATCATTACTAAGCACTCTCACGTGGAGTTGAAGTATATTCCTCAACCATGGAGAACACTATACATGATCATCACCAAATCGGTCTCTAGTCGTGACAGTGGATATGAGCATCCCAAGCTCATGGAACTGCAGATTTTCTGGTCTCTGATCAATAAGAAGGACATCGAAATCGAAGCAGCGATATGGGAAGACATGATGTTTTCACAAGAAGCTAGGCTCAAAGATTCCCTATGTCGGATACACCAAACTGTTGATCCAGAGAGCACTTGGACTTCATCCTGACATCCCCATGAGGCTCAATGACCCAGATAATCACGACATATTGACCGAACCCATATTATCCGAGAATCAAAGAATCGTCAACAAAGAAACAGGGTACGGTAATACCTGATCACCTTCTAACCACCGAAATCAAAAAGCTTGAAACATATAAAATGTATCGGTTAGCCGTAAAAGAAGGCAAAGTTGGTCATCTTGATGAAAGATCTTCTGGTACACCTACTCGGAGGACTAGAAGAGGCAGTGCTGGAAGTGTCACAAGTACAAATGTTTATAGGAAGCTTCCCAAAAGGAATCCTCCTCGTAAAAGGATTGTTCCCGTAAAGGAAGCTGAACCTATCCCAACACCTGAACCGCAAAGAAAGCTACTGGACGAGAGCTCTGAAGAAACACAATCAGACGAGGAGGTCCACTACTCGAAACGCAAAGGATGACTCTCCATCAATACCAAAACCTCCTAGTCCAATAGCTGAACATGGCAAAGGAAAGACTCATGTACTTGTACCTTATGATGAAAGCTCGGAAAGTGATGAAGAGCCACCGGAAAATGTATACAAGAAGACGATCAAATTCCTTAGACACCAACACAAAGTTGAAGAATTTGCTAAAGACCAAATGGGTGGTCCCGGAGGATCAAGTGGTGCTGCCCACTCTGAACCATCTCGTGATGCGGTTAATCAACCCGATAAGGGAGCTGGTGCCACCACTCTTGTGCAACAACAAACGCTTGTGGAGGATACTATCGAATATGAGTTTGAGGTACCGAAACCGAAGTCCGAAAAGATAAAGATGTTGATTATGATACATTTCTCTAGATAGTCTGCGACGATCAAAGGAAGAAACCTCGAACCTCCGAAGGATCCAGTCTCCTCATATCTCTTCATCATCAGATTCGTCTTCTCACACCTCGCCACCACCATCAAAGAAGTCAACCAAATCATCATCCAAATCCGTGAAGAAACCATCTAAATCTTGGATTTCTCAAGCTCATGAACGGATTACCAAAGCTGTCAAACAAGTCGGAAAGAAAAACGTGCTCAACAAAAGTGAATTTCTTTCTGATCACATACAAAGATCTATATGACGAGCATGAAAAGATGAAAGGAGAAAGGAAGTTTGTTCGAGAATTCATGAAAAATCGCCGTCAAGAGGAACTGAACGAAATGATCGAAGGCTACACGAAAAGTACCTTCTGGAGTACGTTCCTAAAGTCACAAAGGAGTTGTTCACCAAACAACTTTATCCAAATCTTATGCAGATCGCCAAGCAAACTATTCGATCAACGCCCTTAACCGTCACAATCAATCCAACCGATCCAGTAGTGTTCTCGGATAATGAATTGGTGGCCAAGCTTGTTACACAAATGTCTGCGCACGATCGGGACATTTACTTCGATGAAGGAAAGTTGTTTCAAGCATTACGGACTACCAACTTCAAGAAGCTTGTAGATTCAAGTGAAAAGTCGAAACGTCCTAGAGACGATGAAGACAAGGATAAGGATAAAGATTATGCACCTAAACGTCAGAAGCAGTCTGGTGAATCTTCTATGATGCAACCTCCTCCACAACGGCCTCTTGTTCAACAAAAATCTCCTCCTCGCTCTTCTACTGAAAAACCTCGGATCGATTCCGAGTTACTACCCCGACTCAAAACCGATGATCACATTGAGTATACAGGTGGTGACGATGAAGAGGTCCTTGAGCCCCTACAACAACCCGCCTCTCCCAAACAAGTTCGAAAACCGTAATCATCATCGGCCTTCGAAAAATAAGAAGAAGACGCCTCAGACTGACGTCGTATCATGGCTAGATGACGATAAAACAAAGGAATTTGAATGGTTTGCTACTCTTGTTAACAACACTCCCTACCCTGAAGAAGGTCAGGATTTGGTAGACGGTTCTACATTGGAGCATGCTAAAATTCTGCAAGAAAAGTTCCATGTGAAGAAAATGACGAAATCTGAGCTGAAGCGAATCAAGAATGAAGCGTTTCAACTTCTAAAAGACAGCTCTGAAAGTGCCCTCGAGGTCGAATATCACCTTGAAAACATTGCTCGAGCTATGTCTAACAACATGGATTGGCTCAACCCGGAAGCAAACATTGACTTCACACAAAGGAACAACCCTCGATTCCTTTCAGATATTTCTTCAACAAAGACTTGGAGTTTCTTCTACACGGTGGCGATGATTCAAGAAAATACGCTACCTCGCTGACACTTCCATTCCCAGCAGCTGTCTACTCAAACTGCATAGCCATTGAGGAACGTGCCAATCACTTGTTCTCCAACACAGTGGAAGCATACGACCGAGATGCATTGTATGGGATTCATCACCGCCGTAACACCGACGAATCTACTACGAAGCCGCAGTTCAGAACTCTCAACATGTTGTGCATAGTTCTAAAGATATCGTTGCCATCATACACGTTGACCTTTCGTCTAAGTGGGACTACACATTCCTAAAGAAGATCGTAGTCAAACGACAAGATGAACGGGACTATGCTTTCTCTGAAGCTAACTTTGAGAATTTGTCTCTCAATGACATCGAAGACATGTACCTTGCCAAAGTACGGGTCGCATGCGACAATTCTCAACTGCAATACAACGTGAATTTATCAAGTCACTTCTCATCTTCATAAGACGGATTGTCATCAAGGAACGTGTAGAAGATCTCCGGTGGCCGTTGAATCTTATCAGACGCGTGTCAACTTCACTCCTCCAAAGCTTGATCTTCCCGATATCAACCAGCTATCTCAATATACACTCATCAGCAAACCTTTCGGCGTTGTTTACCGTAGCGAACTTCAAAGAAACTGCTTAATGGCGTGTAGCGAACTCCACAAGTTCGGGGATCATACTTTGAAGCTGGTTAGGGATGGATTGGCATACAGGTTGAAGGATATACGCCAGAAAATTAGGTCTCCTAAGCGCTGGAATTCTCATGAAAGGAGGGATGTGAGACGGATCATCACAATGATTAATGAAAGGGTGTTTCGAAGGGATCAGTTCAGACGATTAGAGAGTTATGTCGGTGGTCGACCCAGGATTAACATAACCGGCTTTCAACGCCCTGTGCACACTCCTGGGAACATCACTGCACTTCCTGGTACCCCTTGAATTGTTTTCCTCATATAATTTTGGATGTTTGATTGATTATGTAAATGGCTTGTGCACACATTACAGTGTACAACCCGTACTTGTAAATAAAGGACCCTGTGGTACGCCTCAGTGCCACAATCCTTATATATAAGGAGCGAAAGCTTCTTACTTTTGAGTAAAACCTATCAAACCTTTCAATTTTCAAGGTTTTGCTCAAAAGAACAAGTATTTTCCCTTATGATTTTCAAAACCTCAACCGTTTATATCACTCGTTGAAGGGGAGTACTTGAATTAAAACTTTGTTCAAAAATTGTTCACAGTGGTCATTCTTCCCGCAACACTCAAAATGGTCATATTTATTCTCAACTTTTCAAAAATAACATCACATATGCCATTTTTGAGGGGGAGAAAATAAGTGATAAGAAATATGTTTTGTCAATGCAAATGAATCTTTGTGCTATAGACTTAACTCATGAATTGACGAGGTCTTAACTGTTAGTAACTCGAAAAGACTTGTCCGGGACGGGTAATAATTTCAAGCTAGTTCGCTAGTGATGTAAACGTGTCTCGCAAAGGACTTGTCTGAGTAGAATTTACCATTCGAGAAACTCTTGGTAGACATGAACTCTGACGGGTTTGACGACCTTTCGAGGATTGTCTACACCTTCAAGGTAGTTATTAGAGCTAGTTGTCACCTAAAAACTGACAATACAACTCTTTAACTATGCCACGTAACCGTGTCTCGCGGGGGATTGTCTATCTTGAGTGAATCAATTCAAAATGTGCGCGCTCTTTCCTCACTGTGCATTTTAACCGTTAAAACTCTTAAGCACATGTGGAGGGGGAGTATTTATGCAAAATCTTATCTCAACAGTGGTACTAAAATGTTTTTCATTCATATACACTGTGAGAGATTTTTCACATCAGTGGTTTTTATGGCAACATAGGTTAGTCATGGAGTTATAAGGTGACTAAGGTTAGGAATAACCGTCCTATGATCCGCCAGAGCCGGATGGATCTACCCCAGGACACCACAAATAGTTAGTATTTAGAAGTCCTTAGGTATGATTGTAAATAGGAGAAAATGAGAATCGGAGAAAGAAGAAGTTGAAGAATTAAAAAGAAATGCAAAGAAAATGGTGAAAAGAAATAGCCCTCCAGATTATTCAACTTAGGGCAGACACCGGGTTCAATTCATATGCTACTGGTTATCACTTTGTGACGCCGGTATTGAAGATTAAAAGTCGTCATGGACCCAGTGACGCATGCACTAAACCTTCTTATCCACTCAAGTTTCTCTTAACAGAAGCTTGTTTCATTCTCACTGGGAACCCTACGTAAACTATCGGCTTTCTCTTAGAGATTGCTGGTATTGAAGAAGGAGACCCTCTCCCTAGTCTCCGCTCAAGAAAACCAAAACGCACTATTGAGTCTAGAGCCACGAGATTCATCAAAAGATCTCTTAGGTACACTTGACATTTAATCACTTGATGATCAACAAATAAGGTTATCAATGGTTCATATCGAGTCCTTCACAGATCTTAGCAATCTGTCGAGAACATTTATGAGAGGTTCACATTTGTGATCCTCAGTGAATGAATGGAAACTCCTGCCAGGGTCAACATTAAACAGCCTCGACAGCGGTCGCTTCGGCAACTACCCGTGGATTGCGCTTAGTGGTCTCAAACGGTCTACAGTCGTGAGGTGATGCTTCGGTGTACCTCAGCGACTCATCTGAATCGTAGGTGTACTTCGGTACATCGTGTTATCTCACTTGTGGGACTCCGATTCAGGAACGGCCTTTGTAAGAATTAGAGTTGTGTTTTCACACTATGCTGTTAACACTCTCGAAGTTCAAACTTGTAAGTGCCGGAATCCGCTTATTACTAACCGTTTAAATGTTTTCTTCTTATGGAAGCTCTGAAGCGGAATGATCGTGCAGATTCTGCTCATGCTCACGCCAACATCATCACTAATGGAAGTTCTATCCAAAAGCAACACAACCGTCAATACAGAGAATTTAAAAAGTTAAAGACTTAAAGAACTCCATCAGTACTGAATTCCAAACGTCAAAGGAGCGTGTGAGCATGTTGAAGAACGACGTGGAGACACTGTAGCAGCGAAGCAGACTTGAGGCAGACTTGATGCAGACAACAACATACTATCACTTTCACCACAAAGAACAATGATCAAAGAACAAAGTTAAAGATGACGTCAAAACATAACCGTTCAAAGTAAACTATCTCTCTACACTGGGGAGATTGTTCAAATCAAGGCAATTCTTCTCGCAAGAAAGAAGAATGTCAGAAGACGTCAAAGCTATTATTACATCAACGCCTTCACCATTTTCATCACCAACACTTGAGTGTTTGTTACTCATATGTAATAACACTTGAGAGGGAGATTGTTGGAATCACTCCTAAACCTTATTCAAGTGTTAGTTACTCATATGTAATAGTTAGCTTATTATGGCCTTTATGTTTGTTATTAGCCTTAAGCTTATGTAGAAGGCCCATGAGCTTAGGCCCAAGCCCATAGGAGAAAGGGAAGGAGTAGGAGTGTTGCCCTAGCTCCTTGCCTATAAATACTTTGTAATAACCTTCATTTGAAGGTTGGTTGTTCAAGTTTTCTTTTCACATACACTCTTCGCCTAAACCGTATTATTCATATCGTGTGTGTGTATGTGATACTTGTTCAATCGCCTCTCTATCTTTCTTATAAGCTTGTGTGGTAAACCTTGTGACCTAACAAATTTAAAAAAGACTACAACATACAATGGGCAAGTTTATCATGTAGTTATTTCGGGAATGCTGTTTCATTATTTTTTCTCTCATCTTGGGTCATTGTTAGACGCACGTTTGTTTTTTTTCGTTGGTTTTTCGAGTAATTTAGGCTGCTATGTTAGTCACTTTTGGCTGCTTTTTAAGGTCATTTTAGCTGCTAAATTAGGTCAGTTTTGGCTTTAAAATTGACAATAGTTGGTGTTTCGGCACATTAAGTGCCATTTCTCCTAGGTACAATATGTGCAAAACATATCCCCATCATAATGAATCTGCGCATCGTTGAAAAATACATTAGTCGTTGGAAATTCTGCTCGAGCACATACATCTAGTCTGCACTACTTTTGTATCTTTTTTATGGTAAAAAATGTTGTTTTTTTAGCAGCCTAGAAGTGTATGGGAAATAGATAATCTATGCTTATTTTTAGTTAAGGCATACTAATAGTAATTAGACTGTGTTCATGCTTATTTGTAGGTTACTTGATGATACTCTCTTAAATCTCAGGCACAAGTTAGTTTACGTAGCTTGGCAACTTGCTGAAAACAATTTGATTCAAAAGTCAGGTAGCACCAACCGTTGTTAAGTACTTGGCGGGTTATTTTTGTTTTCGCTATGTGTTATGTTGGTATCAAGTGGATGTAATGGTGATTCTTATATTTACTTTTGGAACAAAGAAATGGATTATGTAGATGTAATTAATTTTGGAAATTTATTGTTTCGAATAAATTCTTTTATCATTTTGCTGTTTAATAATTGTATTAGTGGTTATTTGCAGATTTTTGCTATTTTTTTTTGCTATATTTTATAAATTAGTGACCACATACGCTGTCATTATGTTGCTATGTAGTGGTCATTATTTTTGGTCACTAATTGATCAAAATAGTGACCACTAACCCGTATAGTGACGAGAGTGAGTAACCAAATAGGTTGTGACAAGTTTGAATGACCACTTTTAAGTCGTCACAATTTAGTGACCATATTCAAATGTCATCACTATTACTTTTAGTGACCACTTTGATATGGTCACTAAATCAGCTTAGTGACCAAATATCTACTATTAGTGACCATAATCGTGTTGTCACTGAAGGCCTTTTTTCTTGTAGTGATTTTCACAGTTGTTATCAATGATGTCATACTTTCCAAATCCAGCTTCTAGGAGCGCCTGCGCTCTTCTGACTACTTCATCAGGTGGGTCTGAAACTGCCATGGTACATGTGCCACCACGGAGTTTAAACATGTGCTCAAATGCACCCACTCCATACTGATAGAGGTACACAGGATTACCTTCCCTAAAACAGCTCAAACAAGTTTGAAAAACTGAACTGTTCCTACCCATATTTCCCACACCCATCTGTTGAACAATGTTTTGGAGCTTTTCGCCGAAATATACCAGAAATATCTTTTCGTGCAGGGGTGACGTAGATAACCAGTTTACTTGGAGTACCAATCACTACAAGAAAAAGTGCCTATAGTGACCAAAATTTAGTGCCGATTTTTTTTTGGTCACTATTTAGGCAAAATAGTGACCATATAATACATGGACACTAATATTTGGTCATCGGTAAACAGTTAGTCACCAAACTCAAAAGTGGTCACTAATTTCGTCATTATACATTAGGGCTGAGCATCGGTCCCGGAACAGACCAGACTGGACCGGACCGACCACGACCGAGATTGAATTAGCCCAAAAGCCGAGACCGAGGATCGGACCGAATGTGGTCGGTCCGGTCCGGTCTCGGTCGGTCCGTCGGTCAGTCCAGTCCAACAAGGCAAAATAGTCGGTTTGTGGTCCGGACCGGACCGACCAAGACCGAGACCGAATTAGCCCAAAAGTCGAGACCGACGACCGGACCGAATTATACTGACTAAAGATAATAAAATGAAATTAATTTGCACACTCTTAATTTTTATTGGCACACACTGACATATGCATTAAACAATTATACTTTAAATTTCATGATATTTTAACCACTTCTATATTAGAGTATAAAAAATATACGAAGTCATAATAAAAGTCGATAGATATAAAATAGTTAAGGCTACTAGTAAAAAATTACTGTAAAAGTTCTAAGATAAAAACAAAAACAAATGCTTAAGAGTAAAGAAAAGCTGAAAACTCCTTTCTCCAACTGTGGGCGATCCAAGCCCTCACAACCTAATCGCTCCATCTTCGATCACCGGAACTATCGCCGACACCGTCGTAAATCCCGTAGTATTCGCCTATCACCATGACCGTCTCCGATCACTGTTACCTCTCCGATCACCGTCACCGTTCGCCAATCACTATAACCATTTACGATCACCGTAACTGTCGCCGATAACCGAAATACTCTCCGTTCATCAATTTAGGTATAATACAACTATTCATTTACATATTGTTACCATTTTTGCGGATTACTTTTCCTTATTATGATTTGTTTGTTAGATAGTGTATTGTTATATAATCTTGAATTAGAATTGATTGAATGAGTGTTGTCCGTGACGATTGGTATGCATTGACGCATCGTATAGAATAATTGATTAACGGAAACTTTTTTTGCTGATAATTTTGAGGTGATTGAGCTACGATTTGTTTTTTATTAACGGAAACAAAAGTACTTCCTTGTGATGAAGATAGCAATAGTCTATTATGTATTACAAACAAAAGTATGAGTTTAAAGACGCACCCAATTAGTACTTGAAAAAAAACCATGATGTGTCGCTTTGTTGAAGTGAACCTATTCTAGGCTTTGTTTAATGGGAGGGGTGAGAAGGAGTTGTAGGGAGGTAGGCTATTACGTGAGTACAAGTAAGAGAATATGAGAGGTGGTTACGTGGGTTAAGGTGAGGGTGTTTGCTACTGGAGATGAGAGTTTTGTGTGACTGTAAGTGTGTTAGTGAGGTACTGAAATGTAGGTTTATGGTGAGAAATGATGTGACCATTATCAGTATAAAGGTAACGAGTGAGTGAGAAGAAAAGGAATGGTTTGATGTTGAGGTCATGAGGTGTTAGTGAATAGAGAGTATTTTATAAGAAAATTGCATAAGCTGCATATTGTATGTGCAAATGAAATGGATCATCGAACCGAACAATCACTTAGTGAGCATAGTTGTTCATAACAACGTGTTTTTAGTGCATGCCTATCACTTGTGCATATGTGTATAATTGGGTCTGTTGGTTTTGCGCTTCTACACTGCCACAAATTGTTATTAGCCTATGTTAACGTTCCTGATTTTATAATGCTGAGGAGACTCTTGATCTAAAAAAGTTATAGTGCTTGTTGAAACACACTAGTTAAGGCAACGGTTAAGATTGATGACACCAGAACTTGATCTAAAATAGTAGGTTGAATTCTTGATATGCAGAACCAATGCATGCTTTATGGTCCCAAATCAAAACAAGTTAATTAGAAAGGGAGTAGGATAAGGCAAATATGGTATTATGGTACTTTTTGGAGTGGTTAAAGTGAGAAATTGCGCCCAAGAATTACATCCCATGGCTAGATGATCACATACATGCCTACTTTTCTGTTGATATGCTGAGAAACATATTACCTTATAATTAACAAACATAAATTTGCTTACAGGTAACGTACAATTCTCTTTTCTATTGCAAGAGTTGGCTGGGACCAAAAGTTAATACAATAAGAACTTCTCAGGTATCACGTGTTAACTTACAGTTAGTATGTTAACACTATAATAAAATGAAGTTTGTAAATCGTCACTAGTTATAAATATCAAGCCTTTCTATTATAAATGCATGACAAGTGTTTGATAGAATGCGCAAGAGAAATGTTGTAGCAGGATTAGCACTATAAGTTTGTAATGTTATTTCATACTTGTAGATAATTAGTCTTATGGTTACGACTATGCTTGTGCTTATGTGTTGAGAGCAGCTTGACTAAAGTGTTTACTTAATATAAAGTTGGAACTCAGGGTGTCTAATGTTTGTGATTTGATAGATGATAAGCCGAGGTAGTTGTTCTTACTTGTAGTGAATTGACAATGGCAATGTAGCTTGTTCTTAGAATTGCAGTTAGAGCATGTCATTTCACACTTGTTAGCCCAATAGTTGGCATCACATATGCGACTATACGTGTGGGGAGTCGTTATAATAATAGTCGTGGGTGAGTTTCTTTGGTTCTGAACTGACTTTGTGGTTTTCTTACGTTGATGTGAGTTCCAAAAAAAAGATAATGTAGTTTAGTTAGTTAGTGGCGAAAGTTGAAGCTTGTTTGTCTTATTTGTCTAACTTAATTGGAAAACTAAGGATACGAAGATGAGTACAGGTGGATGGATTGTTTTAACTCTAGCTACACCCTGATGCAAACTATATGTAGGGTCACAACCCCATTTGGAGAAGTTAAACGAAAAAAAGCATCCTATATGTACCATGATGCAAATTATGTGTAGGATCACATTGTTAGAGTTCATCCTGTTAAGAATGAACATAGGATTGATTCATCCACGGGTTGCTAGTCGTAATACTGCAATCTTTCTTGTCAGGTATTTAAGGTGATGAGAAAGCAAGAGCAGGCCCGTCTTACTGAATTGGCAAAAGAGAAGCCTAATCTGGAAGCTATTCAGTCACCTTGATACTGTAAGTAACATTATATGTTATAGGCCTATTCTTCATATCACTTTAAGTTTGTTTCTGTTCTCGGACTCAAAAAATACGAAAATGTTGCTTAGTGAGGTTCTAACAAATTCTGGAATGTTTATTCACAAGAACAAGGTACTCCCATTACTCGTCTATACATCTAGTGCTATTCGATTCTGGATGATGATGATAATTTAAGGGGGTGTTTGGGTTAGCTCACTTTTAAGACTTATTACTAAATTTGGATAAAAGCAGCTATGAGGATATTATCATATAATAATACTTAAGGGGTTGTTTGGTTAGTAATAGACTTGTTTCGATGTATGAAGTTAAAGTAGTTAGGGGGTTTCTGGGTTAGCTTATTTTTTGGGCTTATAGGCTTATTTGAATTTGGAAAAGCTTGTAAGCTCAATTTTCCGGCTTATGAGCTTATCGAGCTGAGATTATGTACTTATTTAAGTACATAAGCTGAATTAAATAAGCATAAGCATCTAAGCTGGAAAAAGTGAGCTTATGAGTCTTTCCAAACTCAAATAAGTCCATAAGTTTAGAAAATAAGCTATTTGAAACAATCCCCTAAGTTGTGTTTGGGTTACCTTATTTATAAGACTCGTTATTGAAATTGGAAAAAAGTAGTAAATGTGTTTTTTAGCAGATCATGAGGTTAGTAACTAATCATACTTAAGGGGGGGTCCCCTATAAATATAGTGGATTAAGGGCTTATTTATGTGTAATTTAATTAGGTATGTTCCAGTCTGCACAATTTTATTGGCTCCTAATATTCAGGTCCATTGCACTCCACAGATTCTCAGTTCTTCACTCTATGTTCTATAATTTTCTGTAAGTACTGATATATAATTGGTGAACTTCTGTTGGTCATAACTTTTCTATATGACTGATGCCGTATATGAGTTTGAAGGATCCTTGCATACCAGGTAATATTTTGCTCAACCATATGTTGAGGACTTGAGGGTCATTTTATAATTCTTCAATTCTGATAGTTTGGAACTGAATTGAAACGTACACATCATAGCTATTATGATTTCAGTAAAGCCATCACTTTTATATTAATACTTGATAAAGTCATTGAAACACCACCCTGAAGATATTTTTCTTCTTTCACACTGTTCTGGGAATTTGATTGAAGGAAATCATGGGGCTGCAAGTGGTGATGAGACGGCAAGCTAATAAATGGTATTATGAGTTGGACTTAATGACAAAGAATTCTACACTCAAATAATTTGTATCGCTCTTGATGCTTTTGTATTTATACTTTCATACCTAACAAAACTATTGATGTGACATGAATGCGTTCTGTCTTGTGTTGTGCATTTTCTAGTACTTAGATAGTTTTGAATTGTTAGACTATTTTTGTTTTAAAACTTTTTCCAACTTTTTGCAGGAAGTACCACATCATTTAATCGACATATTGCACCCTGATGAAGGTATATTGCGTTATAGCCTATGATTAATGTTGTTGATCATTGTTTTATTTCACAAGGTAACCATCTTTTCCAACCAGATTATTTTGCTGGAAAATTTTATGACGATAGGAGGCAAGCTACAAAAGACATTCTTAACGGAAGTCGTGTTCCAATAGTGACCAGAGCCATGGACCGGATTATACTTAAGATGGTAAATTGATTGACATTATTAAGCTTTTTAATTTTATTGACATCGGTTTTTTAGGTTCATTAGATTTTGAAGGTTTTTTATTGTTGTATAAGGTTTGTATACTGGAAACAAGATGTTCCAAAAGCAACTACAGAGATTAGTTTAGAAGTGTGATCCGAGTGTGCCACTTTTGAGAGATGTTATGACCGGGCGGTCGTGGAGCTGGTTACGAAAATAGGTGATTCAAGTGCTCAATCCTTACCTGCTAATGATTAGTATCGTTTGAGGTGCAAACTTGAAATCATCAAGGTCAGTTTTCATTTGATCCCAAAGTCCTCAACTTCTTTAGCTAAGTGTTTCACAATATAATGTGTCTGCATTTAAGAAGTTCTAACACCTAAATCAGTTAATTTAGTGGAATGCAAAATACTCTGTAAAGTTTAGAACATTTTATTGACGGTTTACCACTGATATTCTACAGACCTTTGCATCGCCACCCTACTGATGCAATTCTTGAAGAAAAGCAAAAGGATCTCTACTGATGCAATTCTAAACTTCAGAGATTAGTTTAGAAGTGTGATCTGAGTGTGCCACTTTTGAGAGATTATGGTTTTATTGGGGTTTTTTCTTTCAACGTCAAGAACGGATCTCTATAGATCAATTGATTTTCAATGTGAAGATATGGCTTTAGGTGAGTGTTGGGCATAGCATTTAAACTATGGTTTCTTATCTGGTTAGGCAATCTTACAGGTCAATGTTTATATATGTTGGTATTATGAGGCAAGGGCATTTTATCCGAGGCAAGATGGCTTCTTGATATGGATCTTCTGGAAAATGCAAATTTTGCCACACAAGCAATAGGTTATTATAGATTATGTAGATGTAATTGATTATGGATTTATGTTGTTTTGAATAAATTCTTTTCATTTTGAATATTAATAGCCCGTATCCGTGATTATGAGCAGCATTTTTTTTTGCCATATTTTTTCAATTAGTGACCATTGTTTTGGTCATAAAGTTCAATGAAAAGTGACCACATTCTTGGTCACTTCATCTAAAACAGTGACCACTTTTACATTTAGTGACAAAATTCAGTGACCACTTTTACATTTAGTGACGAAATTTTCTGACCAAGTTAGGCGTCACAAATAAGTGACAACAAATTTTTGGTCACTATTTAGTGACCATATTCAAATGTCATCACTATTACTTTTAGTGACCGACTTTTAGTGACCACGAGTGACCTCTTTGATATGGTCACTAAATCAGCTTAGTGACCAAATATCTACTATTAGTGACCATAATCGTGTTGTCACTAAAGGCCTTTTTTCTTGTAGTGAATATATATACCTGTATTCAGTGGTGTTTAATCCAGCATAAAAGAAGACTTATTAGAAACCCCCCATTGAAAAGACAATGTTGTCTTAACTAGCAAGATGCCTAGACAAGTGTTAACGGCATATTAGTAAGTTCAACCAAGATATATTTTTCCGCAATGGTTCCGTCTCATAATCTTGAACTTGGGATAAAATTAAATCAGAACAAAATACAAACAAAATGAAGATATTACTAGCTATATCAAACCTCATTTAAGATACTCGTTAATGTTAACTAGTAAACACTCTCAAAAAGATTCTAGACTCAAAATGAGTCAGTATGCTGCAACCCAAAGGGCCTTTGGCCTAGCGGTATGCGAATGGCCCGTCAACCAAGAGGTTGTGGGTTCGTTCGAGACATATGTGAGATAGGTGGTGTACTGGTGTTACCAGGGCCGAAGCCAGGAATTTTTGCTTCAGGGGGCACACTTTGATATTTAATTTCACAAATTCTGGGTGTAGAGAGTGACAGTAAACGGTGATGATGGTGAAGGAGTTGGTCATACTAAATTAAAGAGTTTAATAATCCATGATATTGGTCAATTTGATTATGTTTAAGTTCAAATAATATCAGTCTCAAAAATCATCTACAGTCCAAAGGCTTTATTCTGTTTGTTGCAGGTAGTTAGCGACTTCATGAACACATGATAAAGGTTTTGATCTGCCTTTCGAATTACATGACAAAATGTTTACGAACTACGCCTCAAGTTGAGATTATTTCTTGATGAAATCTATAAGAATGATCTTAATATATTACCAGCATTGTTCATGAGGCGAAGAGCACACATGAAGTCAGCCTGCACTATATATATATATATATATATATATAGAGTTAGGATCAAATAAGAAGATTACTTAAAATAAGAAGGAATAAGAAGAACTATAACCGCAAATCCGAGATGCACCGACCTAAATTAGATGCATCCCTGTAATCTTAGATGCATTATAACACACCATACTGTGTTTTATAGCTTTTAATCAGATGCATATATGTATATTAGATGCATTTCATGATTTCTTTTGTTTTTTGTTCCTCTACACGTGCCGAAATCATGAAAATCAATTTGCACAATCTATAAATCAAATTAACTTTCGAAACTCAAGATGTTGCATCTATATGAATAGAAATGTATCTAATGCAAGTCGTTGCATCTCAAATGCGTGATTTTGGTCACTTCTCACCACTTCTTATTTTAATTTACTTCACTTTGGATCCCTACTATATATATATATATATATATATATATATATATATATATATATATATAAGTTTTTATAAATAAATCTCTAAGGAGTAGTTATACATTTCCCAAGGCTTTCCCACGTTAGTTTATTCATAGGAGATTTTTAGGAAACCAAAGGAAATTATGTAAATTTCCTAAGGATTTGCGACGACATTTTATTCATAAGAGATCTTTAGGAAATCACTAGGAAATTCCAACAGATTAGTTACGTTGAATTTTCTGTCACTGATTGCTAGGAATTCACTAGGAAAACTGTCACCATTATAATTGTGCACATAATCCGTGAGAAATAGGAATGTCTTAGGTAATTTCCCTCGAAAAAATCCCATAAAAAAATTTCTAAAAAAATTTCGTGGGTGTTGCCATGTTTTCTTTTAGTGCTATATTTATGCTTCCAAACCCGTAAGTTATTTTACACCAAATTAAACAAAAGGCATTTTGAAATAATCAAAATAAAAATGGGTTATCTCTCACACCATGTTGATTCAAGTGAAATTAAGGCAGGCGACCATATTTACACTTGGAGAACTGCATATGCATACTCGCATCATGGTTTGTATATATCTCCTATGATCATTTTATTATTCGTTACATTTTGAACAATATAATTTTGATTCCACATTCATTAACAAAACCATATCGACTCGTGTGACTAGGAATTATTGGTGACAGAATAGGGTTGGATCAGTTGGTAAACCCCTTGCCTCTCAACCGAGAGGTCAGGGGTTCGATCTTCACTCCCTACAAAAGGCCGGAGGTCCTTTCTACCTTTGGTAGAACTGGAAGCAGCCTCTCTACCTTAGGTAGGGGTAAGGCTGTCTACATCTCAACCTCCCCCATACACCGGAAACGGTATTGGGTCCCCATAACCCGTGGAAGACGGCATTGGGCGTTACTTTACTTTTTTTTTTTTTAGAATAGATGTGACGCTACTAGTTATAATTTAAGATTTCATCTTATATGCGGTGTGGCTTAGTTTTATTTAAGGTAAAGGCCGGATTTATGGTTACAAAAATTTGTAGCTAGGGTTTTATCAATGTGTACTTTGAAATGTAGATCTTTGTCTCTTCTAGTATAGATGCAATAATATATCACATTGAATGACTGAACAATGCACGCAATTTTGCTTTGTTTTTAGTTTCTGTTTGCTTTTGGTACATTTTGCCTAACATTGATATAAGTTTTATAATTAAATCGGTAAACTTATCTAAAATTGCAGTTTAAAGTTATCTAAATTTGTATTGCAAGCCTGATATTATGGTTTTGAAATGCATTACCACTTTACATCCAAATATTGTATTCCAATTAACTGTGATGAAACTATATCGGGAGTAAAACAATTTGATTATCCAAAGAGCTTATTACTCACAACGTACTTTAGAAGCCATTAAATTTTGAGGGATTTATCTTAAATTGCTGCTTATCACACTTATAAGCTAACATGGACAATCTATGTTAGACAAGCTTAATTCACCAAACATCCCTTAATATGGATAAAATGTTTGGGAACTTGAACATATCTTTTCTTAAATTCTGATGGGTTTCTGCTAAATCATATCTTTACAGTTCATGAAACTAGACCTAATACAGGTGTTTATGTATTTAGAAATTGCGTTACAGGCTTAATGATTTGGCTATTTTTAGTTGTAGCTTCTTATCATGGCCTTTTTTTTTAGGATTGTTTCGAGTCTGTTGTATTTATCCTTTTCTTTTCTCTTTGTGCATTCTATACTATCTCTGTATTATTGTATATATGAATCCTTTTATGTTAATAAAATATTTTTGATATATAAAAAAAAAAAAAAAAAAAAAAAAAAGGCATATATGTCGGTGAAAAGATGGTTATCCACTTCAATGGTCCAGAAAAAGCTGATTCCGGTCCTGTTTGGAACGTATCTTCTGATCTTTCATCTTCATTAACAAGTCATTCTGCTTTATGTTTGAACTCCTATGATTGTGGGTTATTACAACCTAATACTGGAGGAAATTCTGGTTCTAGCTTAAGCACGTGTTCTCACTGCACATCATGGAATCCTAATATTCCAGCTTTATGTCTAAGCTTACCTCACTGTGGATATCGTCAACCAGATAGTGGAGTTATCATCTCTTGTTTGAACTGTTTCATTGACACAGGATCCTTGTACCGCTTTCAATATGGTGTAGGGAAACTTTCGTATGTATCCAAAATTCGTGGTGGGACGTGCACTATTGCTAAATCAGACCCGCCTGAAGAAGTGATCAAAAGAGCCGTCTATTTGTTGCATCACGGGTTTGGTAGTTATGACTTTCGTAAGAATAACTGTGAGGATTTTGCTTTGTATTGCACAACCGGTCTCATGATACGTGGCAAGGTTACTACTGGAAGCAGTGGCCAAGTAAATTTTTTCACTAATGCTCCTTGGAAGTCCACTTTAACTTTGGCTGCTGAAAAGATTGTCTATAACTCTGTTAGTATGGTCAGTATTGCAGCAATAACCGTTGGGACATATTCTTGGAACCGATATAAGACAGACATTGGTGTCCGAGATGATGTTGAGAGGGTTCCTGTGGAAGAAGTTGTAGAGTTCCATAGAAGAAACATGTAACGGACATTGCGCACCATGCAGTTGTTAACCGGTCGCTGAGGCCAATTGTTTTTCTGTTTACTTTCTGTTAGGACTTGGATTTTGTTTCTAATGTTGCAGTTCGAGAAGGATAATTATTTATCTTGTTTGTTTATTTGTGTTATCTTTGTTTTTTCTTTACTGCTATGTTGTGTGTCAATATTGAATATTCCATAAGTTATACATCTATTCATCTTCATTAACATTTGGCATCTTTTTAAACATATCGAGACATATCAGTGACGGGGGAGAATCCGTTCGAAGAAGTCTTTACAAGATTTAAGAGACGAGTAAGCTGTAACACGAGACTTTTGCCAACTGATAGTTATAAACAAGGCAACGTTCAATTAATGGGATAACAAAAATGCTAAACAATATCTTCACTATGGTTTTTTTCCCAGTGACATTGGACGAAATCCCGGGTGGGATTTGGCACTGCTCCAGGTGCAATTATCTTACACTAAACATGTCATATAAAACAGTAAATTCCATATACCCTTCATAATTTCAGAAGTTGTTAGCCAACATTAAAACCGACTTTAAGCTTCACAAATACTTGTCCTAAATTTAACAACACTGGCCCATTTTATAAAGAACTAGTAGTAAGACCACTCTCAATGGCTCGTCGGCAATGACACGGGCGTGTAACTTAAGTTTCGGTGAGCTACTTCGGTTTGGCAACGAGCAAGTGACAAAGAGGTGCAGTACCCATTTGTTTTCTGTGCGAGTGATTTGTCTGTGTGTGTGTGTTTTGTGGGGTATATTTGTGTAGTGACAAAGAAGAAGAAACAACCGTTGGCGGGGGGGTGTTTCAGTTGGTGTGCCGGTTTGGGTAGCGGAAATGTAGCGCTGAGGTGGCACAACTGACACACAAACTGATGCGTCACGTAACCAAGTTTCATAAAAATTATTTAAACTTGAAGGTGCTTCAAGTTAGTCAATTTTCGCTAGATCCACTATTCCACATGCAACAAGCCATATAAACCACTAGATCTCAATAGACAAGTGACATCCTTATTAGCGAACAAACCTGCAAAGTTCAAGTATCAATCACTCGATTAACTGACAAGGTTTAGAAAATAATACAGATTTCTCTTATTTTTTCTTGGACATCTGGCATTAATAGTCTAAAACTGAATGAACTAAACTTAGAAGATGGTTGACTTTCAAGAGGATCGAGGAGCATGAGCTTTCATTTGTCATTTATCACTCTTGATTGGGCAAATACGTAGCGATCTTTTACGGCCAACGAGTTCTTTAAATTCCTCCACGGGAACCCTTTCAGCATCAGATTGAACACCAATATCATAATCGTGACGGAGTTTAATAAAGGTCAAACCTGCTACTGCAAAAAAAGATGTGAATGTTGTACCAAAAATGCCCTACCACTTATCACTAGTTCCTATAATGAGCCTATCAGCAACAACTCGAACACCACCAACGTCCAAAGCATATGGGGTTATAAATAAGGTCACAATAAGGTCACAACACCTGACACTACGACAATCGCCGCTTTCGCAGGCGAAATTTCAGGGCTTTCCCAGGGGACATGTCCCCTGCGAAACCTTTCCCCGGGGACATCTCCCCGTCAAAAGTTCCCCGGGGATACCTTCTCGGTAATACTTTTCCCGGGGACTGTTTACCACTTTTACCGGGGACATGTGGGTCCCACAGCCAATTGTCCCCGGTCAAACAAGTCCGACGTGGCATATACTTTTGCCGGGGACACGTCCCCGGAGAAACTATTTTTGGGCTTTAATTTAAATACCCTAATTACGTTATTAGTCCGACATGGCACATGTTTTGCCGGGGACATGTCCCCGGGGAAGTATGTAAACATTGTTTACTTAAACTCTTTCGCCGGGGACATATCCCCGGGGAAAGAGGTTAACTAAAATATGCTCTTGTACTTTCTCCGAGGACATGTCCCCGATAAAACTAGCTGACCCATTGTGCAAAATATTGCTGCAAAATGGGTAATTTCTAGATTTTTTCCGGCAATTCTCCGGAAAAAATCTACAACCTGTTTTAAATACCACAACCTGTTTTACCAATGTTTAATATGCCAATCATAACACAAATTCGCTAAACATAATATCATATATACCCATCAATCGTTATCATAGTTATCCTTTTCCAAAATCGCCAAAACGGTTCCTAAACCGTTAACGCATGATCATCTACAAAACTATTCAAAACTACCTATCCGCAAATGGTCCAAAACTATACGTATAATCCATTTACGGGAATCCTAGCACATAATGCACATAAACGACATAATAATCCATGTTATTCTCTACAAACATATCCAAAACGTGTTAAAGTAACATAAATCGGCATCTCAAACCCCACTACCCCCATTACCATCCCCGGTATCTCTAGACTCACCGGATGGAGTAGCACCAGATCCCGACCCACCCTCTCCAGATCCCGACCCTCCTGGTGGAGTATCACTTGATCCCGGGGCGGACTGTATTCGCTCCTGCCAACCCCGCAATGTCCTCACAAACTCCATGACCTGGTCCATCAGACTCCTCTGTGTAGCGAGCTCCTCGGTCTGTTTCTGCAATGTTTCGCGCAATGAGGACACATCTGCTGCATCACGAGGTCGGGAGGCGCTAAAGGTCTTCTTCACTCCACCAATCACGGTACGCAGAATCTCGCGGTCAGTCATTCGGGTCCCATCGGAGGTGCTCTCTTCCCGCATCCGCAACATCTCGTTCTGTTTAGTTACAAAAAAACAAGAAAAGTAATATATAAGTCGTGATGCATTATATATCATCAAAATGGGTGACTTTGAAAATAAATTATACTTACATATCTAGCCTCAGATAACGGGGACTCAAAGACATCGCCCCTCGTATGGTTCCGACGGTAAAGCTCTAACAAGTCTTCTCCAACCGCCGCCTCAGCCTCGCTAGTCAACTGTTTAGAAATAAAATCAATAACTACACACCCAACACCATGTATATATATATAAATAAAATGATTAAATAGTTTCTTACAAAGTTATGGCGAATAGCAGCATACGACTGAGATCCGTGAAGGCTAGAACTCGTGTTCGCCATTCGGTTTTGTCGGTTCACCTCTGAGATCTTCTGCTTCTTGGGGTCCGTCCAAAGCTTAACCTGCGTATTTTAAATTATAAAAACTATTATATAAATGAATTATTATTATTATTATTATTATTATTATTATAAAGTGTCGATCCATAAATTTACCAACGCATCCCAATCCTCTGGCGTCTTGTTCTCTGGACGCTTTCTTTTGATCTCCTCAATTTTCTCCAGCCCACCTGCTGCCGTAAAGTTATCTTTTTTGTACCTATATTTGTTGTCGTCGTATCGTTTTTGGAGATAATACTCGATACTGTCAACAATCTTGTCTCCATTCGGGCCAGCAAGGTGTGTGTCGAGATCAAAGTAATGCTGCAATAAAATATAAATAAAAAAATATAAAAATTTAAATAAACAAACAAGTTTGAATAAATATACAAATTTAAATAAAGGTTAAAAAAAACTTACGTGTAGATGCTCATGGATGTGGGCCTTGGCCGTTTCGGGAACCTTAGCCTATGAATCGCAAAACATGGGAATCGAGTCCCGTAACACCTCCCCAACATAGTTGGAGAACCAAGAAGAGTGAGGGCCCACGTGTGTCCAAAACCCCTCCGGGTTGGGCCGAAATTCGATCGACACAGGACGACCATCCAGTGCCCTCTTCGCCTTCAGTGCCGTGTTCTTTGTGGGACCACGCACCACCTTCCCGCCTTTCCCAATTTTGGCGTTTGGGTCTGCAGCTTTGGATTTAGAGCCTACAAGTAATCAAATTCAAGTGATGATGACATAAAATAACATTTTATCAATTTAAAATAACATGTAATCAAATACAGTTTAGTGAAAAATAATTCAGAAATTCTTACGCTGGCAATTGGTGCCGATCCTCCTCGAGGGACCACGAGGTGGCGAATTACCTCCGTCGCCACCGTGAGACCTAGCTACAATATCTGCCATCTGTTAAACGAACATAGAAATTAGTGAAGAAACATATATATAATTAAATAAATAAATAAATAAATAAACAAACAAATAAACACATTTAACAGTATATATCAACAAGATAATTATAATAAATAAATAAGAAATCAAACGCACCCTTTCAAGCACGTACTACTAAAGACTGATCGAAACTAGCCAGTAATCACATAAGCTAGTTCGTTGGTAATTTTGTAAGAAATCCTTTATGTTTTCCATTACGAAAACTTAAGGGTCATTCTATATCTATGAGAATTCTTTGTTGTCATTATTTTCCGTTTCTACAAATCGGGCTTCTTACGGGCTAATATATATGTTAATAGGCAATTAAGTGTCGCACAATGTACGAGTAGCGATAACAAACATTTTATATACTTACGCTTATATCAACCTCTATTCGGTTTATTATGACCAAGTTAACACACTTCACACCAAAGTATGAAAAAGTTTCAAGAGAACCTGTTCGCGGCACAACTGTAACGTTAACTTGGTGAATAAAATCATTAGCTAAAGTGACAGGTAATTGTAAATCTTTCTAAAGCGGAGTTTTTCTATTTTCACTGTAGTTGGTATCCACAATGACAAGATGAGACAAATGTGGATGCTGAAAACCATAATCAAAGAATTAAATGAGATATTAGGCATACATGTAAAATCTTAATTTTTACCTCGCGTCATTTAATCTTATGTAACTACAATAGTTTCTGTCAATAGTTTCTCTCGCGTCATTTAATCTTATGTAACATCCGGATATTAGGTGCTTTGCCAGAAACCAGCAGTTACCAACATAGTTATTATTTCTTGTTCATTACTAATCAGTTTAAAAAAGTAACTGCGTTTTCACATTAACATGGAGCTTATTAATCGTATGCTAAGACTTTAGTGGTATATTTATAAAACCGTAAGCAAAATGTTTAGTGGAAGCAACAAGTGGTCCTTGTTATAGCAATGGACCGAACAATAACTATATAATACTAACATGTTCTTTTATGTTAGTTACAGTTTTTAGATGTGCGTTCGTATTTGACTAAAACATGAACCAATGTTTCAATCTTAAGGACGATCAAATTGGGCATGACTTCTATACATAGTTAATGAACTCAAAAAGTTATCCAACCTAGCTATACTCTTTCCTATTTGACTAAAACATGAACCAATGTTTCACTTAACCCCCTAAAGAGGCTTTTTGCCCCCTGTACTGCAGTCCCACAGCAGCAACGGGTCGAACCCAAGTCCCACAAACGCAATGTAGTTCCAAAACAGCAACAACTATAAATTTTGCATACCCTACTCATATTAACAGGAAATAGGGAGCTATAAACTTTTGCCGGTGACATGTCCCTGCTAAAAAAAATAAACAAAAATAATAATAAACATACCTTTTGATATAAAAAAAATTATAAATTAAAAATTAAACAATTAACAATTAACAAAAAATAACAATTAACAAATAACAACAATTAAAACAAAAATAAAAATAACGAAAATAAAAAAACTAGCAAAATTAAAAATTAGCAAAATTAAAAAAAAAATTGTACCTGGTCTCGTTCTCGGATGTTGTGAGAGTAGAGAGGAAGAGAAAGAATTAAACAATGAGAGGGGGAAGAAAACGCATCGTGCACAGTGGTGCGAGTGTGGGGAAGACAACGCCGGTGGGAGTAGTTGTGAGAGTAGCCGGTGGAGGTGGTGGTGAGAGATGCCGGTGGGAGTGGTTGTCTTCGCTTTGCGGTGGTGAGTTGAGAGGGAGGAAGGCGAGCTGTGTTTTTTGCTTTTTTTTTTCCCCGAGTGAGACCAGATCTGTAAATAATCGAGGTTAATATTTCCTTTCCCCTTTTGCCGGGGAAAACTCCCCGGTGAAAGTTTGCTTTGTCTTCTAGCGACACTTTTGCCTGGGACACGTCCCCGGGGAAAATGATGGCGGGATAAAGCAAACGTGCGGAGGGAAAATGAAAATTTATACCAAAACTTTTCCAGGGGACATGTCCCCGGGAAAGGTTTAATTAAAAAATTAAAACTATCATTTTAAATAATTAGAACTAATAATAAATTATAAAATTATATAAATAAATTTAACCTAAAAATTATAAAACTAATCTAATTACTTTTAACTTAGGTTGCACGGACACGGCGATACGGCAAAGTCTAAAAATATATGACGTATCATGTATAAACGTCTAAGTATAGGTGCATTGGTATACGTATCATGTTAAACGACCAAGTATAGGTGCATTGGTATATGTATCATGTTAAACGACCAAATATAGGTGCATTGGTATACGTATCATGTTAAACGACCAAGTATAGGTGCATTGGTATACGTATCATGTTAAACGACCAAGTATAGGTGCATTGGTATACGTAACATGTTAAACGACCAAGTATAGGTGCATTGGTATACGTATCATGTTAAACGACCAAGTATATGTGCTATGGTATACGTATCATGTTAAACGACCAAGTATAGGTGCATTGGTATACGTATCATGTTAAATGACCAAGTATAGGTGCTATGGTATACGTATCATGTATAAACGACTAAGTATAGGTGCATTGGTATACATATCATGTTAAACGACCAAGTATAGGTGCATTGGTATACGTATCATGTTAAACGACCAAGTATAGGTGCATTGGTATACGTATCATGTTAAACGACCAAGTATAGGTGCATTGGTATACGTATCATGTTAAACGACTAAGTATAGGTGCATTGGTATAGGTATCATGTTAAACGACCAAGTATAGGTGCATTGGTATACGTATCATGTTAAACGACCAAGTATAGGTGCATTGGTATACGTATCATGTTAAACGACCAAGTATAGGTGCATTGGTATACGTATCATGTTAAACGACCAAGTATAGGTGCATTGGTATACGTATCATGTTAAACGACCAAGTATAGGTGCTATGGTATACGTATCATGTTAAACGACCAAGTATAGGTGCATTGGTATACGTATCATGTTAAACGACCAAGTATAGGTGCATTGGTATACGTGACCAAGTATAGGTGTATTAGTATACGTATCATGTTAAACGACCAAGTATAGGTGCATTGGTATACGTATCATGTTAAACGACCAAGTATAGGTGCTATGGTATACGTATCATGTTAAACGACCAAGTATAGGTGCATTGGTATACGTATCATGTTAAACGACCAAGTATAGGTGCATTGGTCTACGTATCATGTTAAACGACAAAGTATAGGTGCTATGGTATACGTATCATGATAAACGACCAAGTATAGGTGCATTGGTATACGTATCATGTTAAACGACCAAGTATAGGTGCATTGGTATACGTGTCATGTTAAACGACCAAGTATAGGTGCATTGGTATACGTATCATGTTAAACGACCAAGTATAGGTGCATTGGTATAGGTATCATGTTAAACGACCAAGTATAGGTGCATTTGTATACGTAACATGTTAAACGACCAAGTATAGGTGCATTGGTATACGTATCATGTTAAACGACCAAGTATAGGTGAATTGGTATACGTATCATGTTAAACGACCAAGTATAGGTGCATTGGTATACGTATCATGTTAAACGACCAAGTATAGGTGCATTGGTATACGTATCATGTTAAACGACCAAGTATAGGTGCATTGGTATACGTATCATGTTAAGCGACCAAGTATAGGTGCATTGGTATACGTATCATGTTAAACGACCAAGTATAGGTGCATTGGTATACGTATCATGTTAAGCTACCAAGTATAGGTGCATTGGTATACGTATCATGTTAAACGACCAAGTATAGGTGCATTGGTATACGTAACATGTTAAACGAACAAGTATAGGTGCATTGGTATACGTATCATGTTAAACGACCAAGTATAGGTGCATTGGTATACGTAACATGGTCAGCTTTACAAATCCAGCATGTGCTTTGATTTATAAAAATACTTGACAGATACATACTACAAAAACAACAACAACATCAACAACAGCAACTACAAGAACAACTACTACTTTGATTAGCAACAACAAGAACAACAACAACAACAACTACTACTAACAACAACAACAACAACTACTACTACTACTACTACTACTACTACATACGAAGATTTTCCTTGTCACCTAACAGCTCACGAAGTAATGCATCCGACTGACATGCGTGATCGTCAGGAATCGTTGTCATTTCAAGTTTGGTTAGCAACAACAAGAACAACAACAACATCAACAACAGCAACTACAAGAACTACTACTTTGATTAGCAACAACAAGAACAACAACAACAACAACTACTACTACTACTAACAACAACAACAACTACTACTACTACTACTACTACTACTACTACTGCTACTACATACGAAGATTTTCCTTGTCACCTAACAGCTCACGAAGTAGTGCATCTGACTGACATGCGTGGTCGTCAGGAATCGTTGTCATTTCAAGTTTGTCCTCCAGCACCCTTACTCTTGTCTCTAGCACATGTTTTTGTGTTTCCAGCAACCTTATCCTAAGATCTTTTTCATTGCAGCTCGAGCACTCTGTTGGTGCAGAGATTGTTCTTAAGTACTCGTCAAATGCATCCTTCCACATAAGATATCCGCACCCATTATCTTTTCTGGGCTGTTACATAAGAAGAAAATTATAAGAGATTACAACCCAATTATTTGTATATTTACATAAATAGGAAATGTATGATTGTTCACCTTTGATAGAGGACATGAATAATATTGTCGTCCAGATGAATAATCTCTATGTGATGTTCTTAATTTTATATTTCCTGCTCCACAAGAACACATAAAAGGATTAAATTGCTCCATCTCGGGTTTTGAAATTTGTGTGAAGATAAGAGGTTGTGAGGTTGTGGTTTTGAGGATAAGATATGGTAGATTTTGGTGGGATAAGATCTCAGATTTTTTTTGTGTGATATATAAAATGTAATTTTTCTGGTTAAGGTTTTTGCTGGGGACATGTCCCCGGCAAAAGGTTTGGCGGGAATTTTCCCGCGAACAATTAACATGCTTTTGACTTTGGTCAAATTTTGATAAAAGTTGAAAATACTTTTGGCGGGGACACGTCCCCAGTGAAACTTTGCGTTGAATTTTGACTATCCGGTCAAAGTTTAATAAAAAACTAACTTACTTTCGCCGGGGGGACATGTCCCCACGGAAAATATGCGTTGAATTTTCCGTAACAAGTCATCGAATTCATGTGCCACGTCAGATTCAATTTTATCGTTTAGTGGCTTTCGCCGGGGACTTTGTGTCCCCGGCGAAAGTCTCCTCGCCCGTCCATCCGATTGTTGTAGTGTGAAGCCATAAGAAAAGCCCGTAATGATGCACGGAACCAGCTATTCCCTTGGCCACTAGTTCCTATGATTGACTTATTATCACCACCACGAACCATAAGACTTGTCTTGCAATATAACCCAAAATCTTCACAGTTGTTATCAATGAGGTCATACTTTCCAAATCCAGCTTCTAGGAGTACCTGCGCTCTTCTGACAACTTCGTCAGGTGGGTCTGAAACTGCCATGGTACATGTGCCACCACGGAGTTTAAACATGTGCTCAAATGCACCCACTCCATACTGATAGCGGTACACAGGATTACCTTCCCTAAAACTGCTCAAACAAGTTTGAAAAACTAAACTGTTCTTACCCATATTTCCACACCCATCTGTTGAACAATGTTTTGGAGCTTTTCGCCGAACTATACCAGAAATATCTTCTCCTGCAGCGGTGACGTGGATAACCAGTTTACTTGGTGTACCAATATATATACATGTATTCAGTGGTGTTTAATCCAGCATAAAAGAAAACTTATTAGAAACCCTCAATAAAAAGACAATGTTTTCTTAACTAGCAAGATGCCTAGACAAGTGTTAACTGCATATTAGTACGTTCAACCAAGAAATATTTTTCCGCAATGGTTCCGTCTAATAATCTTGAACTTGGGATAAAATTAAATCAGAACAGAATACAAACAAAATGAAGATATTACTAGCTATTTCAAACCTCATTTAAGATAGTAGTTAATGTTAACTAGTACACACACTCAAAAAGATTCTAGACTCAAAATGAATCAGTATGCTGCAACCCAAAGGGCCTTTGGCCTAGCGGTATGCAAGTGGCCCGTCAACCAAGAGGTTGTGGGTTTGTTCAAGTCTCGTTCGAGACATATGTGAGATAGGTGGTGTTAATAACACTGGTGTAGGTTGTAAAAATTGGCCATAAAAAAATCAAGTATGTTTAAAGAGAGATGAGTAACATACCATGGTGAGTATAAATGGAGCCTCCTACCCAAATATAAATATGGTCTCCTGGAATAATTTCACTTTCATCCACTGGGTGAGACACAAAAAGGCTAATTTGGGAAGTGATCGGTGGGAATATGGTATCCAGGGTTTCCATTTTGCAAGCGGCAGAAATAATTAAAGTTTGTGAACTAACAAGACGGTAATAACTTCATTTATATGCAAAACCTCTAAAACTATCTAAAAATAGCGTATTATAAAAATTTCATGGTCTATATAAGGAGCTTAATTACAGGGAATGGAAATCATAATATAGATGACAAAAAAAAGATGGTTACGAACCTCAGAACAAGAAGACCACATCGACTCAGTTCGACTTGATGTACTGCGGTGGCTAAGGTGTTGGACTTATATTCACGGTTTAATATCTACATCTAGTAAAACAAATATATTTAGTAAGACCAAGTAAGTATTATAATTGTAAAGAGGCAAAAGTCTTTGCAGGTGACCGGCCAGTATATCATTAAAATAGAAGGCTTTGATTGACAACTCTGTATTTAGAATAAACAAAAGATAAGCATTGGTAAAATACACCCATCGTCAGGTTTTCTGCCATTTCTTTAATGAAAAAAAAAAGACTCCTATTATTCATGCTCATCTAGTCAATACAAACATTAGATATTTAATTTCACAAATTCTGGATGTAGAGAGTGACAATAATTGTATAATTATTGCAGCAGGTATGTAAATGGTGACGATGATGAAGGAGTTGGTCATACTAAATCAAAGAGTTTAATAATCCATGATATTGGTCAATTTGATTATGTTTAAGTTCAAATAATATCACAGTCCCAAAAATCATCTACAGTCCAAAAGCTTTATTCTGTTTGTTGCAAGTAGTAAGGGACTTCATGAACACATGATAAACACTTTGTTCTGCATTTCGAAATTACATAATAAACTTTTTAAGACCTACGCATCAAGTTGAGATTATTTCCATTATGAAATCTATAAGAATGATCTTAATATATTACCAGCATTTTCCGTGAGGCAAAGAGCACACATGAAGTCAGCCTGCACTTGACGAAGATGCTACCAAGGGAAGTAACCGCTCTGAATCCTCCGAGGACAATATCATGAACAGCAGCATCAGGCAAGGAGTCAATCTGTGTGAACAACTGTCACACATAATTCAAGATTCCATAAAGACTTCAAATTTAACTTAAGTTGCTAATTCAAGAAACTACAGTGTAGACAGTACAAAAGCCACTTACATAAGGTATTTAGGTCTTAAGACCTTTAATATGAGCTTCAATCTAGGCGATATTCATATCATGAGTGAAGAAAATGCTCTACAATTTCTTCACTATGCTTCTTTAGGAGATGAATCAAGCTTTTCGACCAAGTATGCACTACCTTATATAGAATCAACAAAAAAAAAAAAAAAAAAAAAAAAACATTCCTAAAACATTCCCTTGACTTCCAAATTTTGCGTTTTTACTCCTACATAGTTCCAAATGACCGATAATTGGCCAAACCTTCTCATTTTAAGTCCACCATACATAAGATTCATAAAATTGTATTCTTACAAAAACCATTGTTAAACATAAATATGGACACAATTACTGAAACACAGAAAGATAGATACCATCTGACTTTCAATTTCTGAAACAAAGCTCAAGTCGTTAGAGTAATGACCATAAGCTTCATTATCAAATCCTGATGCATTATGTCTTGTTTTCATGAGCAATTTCATTTTCCACAAATGATTTCTTCACCCTCTTCAGCTTCGCAACAATGCCATATCCTCCACCTTGATTTTAACAACATCCTTTCGAACACCAATATCCGTCATATATCGACTCAAACAATGCATCCCCGTTCCTACAACAGCAGCCACAGGGGTACTACATCTAAACACTTTAACTGCAGAAGAAACAATGACATTCAATGGTGACATTACCCAACCATTCACTTGACCACTGCTTCCGGCTTCATCCCAATTACTACCCAAAAGGCTTGTCTTGCAGTACAAAGCAAAATCCTCACAGTTGTTCAACACCAAGCTATAGTTTCCAAATCCGTTTTGTAGCAATCCAAACAAGAAAGAACCACTCCGCTTCCATCTTGGTGAAATCCACAGTCGGGACAGGTTAAACATGAATCTTGAATACTCTTGTATCCTTTTTCTCCGGTGGTGAAGTGGACAACTTTGTTTTCACCGACATAAATGCCTGTAATATTAATTAAATTGTGTTTAATCAGTCATAAAGAGTTACTATAAGAACTCATAGAAAAGATAAGATAGAATGCTCGGGGTTCCCAACAATTCGAACCACACTAGTCTAGTAATCCAATGCTTGGAAACCTTCAGATTTGGTTAACACGAGATGCCTATAAAAGTAACTAGAAGATGGGTGTTCGGAATTTTAATTCTAAAATAGCTTCTGCTTCTTAAAAAGTGCTTTTTGAACCTTTACAATAAGCATAAACCTTCTGTATGAAAATGTTACAAGTTTTTTTAACTCTACAGAGAAGGCAATCCGAAACACCCCTCTTTCAAATAGCATATAATCAGTTTCAAGAGTACAACAACAACAACATACCAATCCCGCCTGGGCGGGGTATGAGAAAGGTAGAATGTAGACAGATCCTACCCTTACCCCAGGATCAACCCAAAAGTAGGTACCCCAGGATAAACCCAAAAGTAGGGAGACTGCTTCCAGGAAGACCTCCAGCAAGTGTAAGCATACGGGTGAGAGTGCTCAGATATAAGTGCATGTTTTAAAGAGAGCAATAACAAGAGAACACATAATATAGAATAGATAAAGCACTATAGAGACAAAGGGGACACGAGCATAAGCATAAAAGCATAAACGCAAATGGGCAAAGGCACCTAGAAAAACGCAAGCAAAGAAAAGGGGGCTAAAGAAAAAAATAAATCCAAGACCTAGAAGTAGCTTATCCAAAATGATATAACATTCTAGAAAAGCAAACCCAAATAGCCTTGTACATGTCAAAGCCTCTAAAATTCAATTCCCGCTAGGTGCAAACAACTCAGAAGTGGCCACGCCAACCTTCCCAAATGGAGAGGGTTTTACCCGGTTTGGGTTTGTGTGGCCGTGGATTCAAAATTAGATTCAAAATTAGTCGGCCAAAGATAGGGGCAATGTCGCTAATCAAATCGTCTAGATGATTATCTCACTATTCAAAGCAACCACAAAACTGGTCATTGAAATACTAACAAGATAAAAATGACAATTTTCATAATGCAGCTTGTAAATGCAGACCATGATGAGCATAAGCAAATGCAGTTCTCCAAGTGTAGATATGGTCGCCTGGCTTTATCTCCTTTCGATCTATTCGATGCGACACAAAACCCATTTCGAGAATCGATTGTGAAGATGAATTCTTCGAAAATGAGGGATTAGATTTTGTTTAAAGAGAGTGATAAAGGGTTTGTGAGAGAAATAAAAAAGAAAAATGAGTTTTTTTTTTATTCTTTGAAATTGAAAAGGTTTTTGGCAAGAAGAAAATATAGAAACTTTTTGAAAAAATGGCTTCGCCCGGGTTCGAACCGGAGACCGTCAGCGTGTTAGACTGACAAGATAACCAACTACACCACGAAACCATTCGTTTCTTATTTCTTAATAATAAACTCTCTAATTATTTTGTGTGTTGGGTTACAGGCATCATAGTTATCGTATCCTGCGTATAGGAACTAGGAAGTGTTGCTGTATTCTAAACTTTGGGTGCGTTTGGTATCTCGTTCCGGGAAGGAGGGAATGAATTTTCATTTTAATTATGTGTTTATTGAAGATGCAAATCTTTTAAATATGAAAATGAATGATATATATGTTTCATAATCCATATACCTCACAAAGACAAGGTATGGATCTTTTATACCGAAGGGTCTACCACCATTATCAAATTGATACTCATTGTGATTCATGGTGGCATACAAAACGCACCCTTAGAGTATCAACAATGCATCAAGTTTTTAAAATCTTGATGCATTTAATGCAATCAATTTTTTAATAAATTGTATCTTTCAATTAGTCATTTTTAAAACTTCCTTCAATGCAAAAAAAGCTTTTCAAAAGCTTTACAAACCTTCTTAACTAATCTTTATTTAATGAAGATGACTTAGGGGGTGTTTGGGTAAAAGTGCGGTTCATCAAATCTGTGTTTACAAAATGACGTTTTGAAACTGCACCTCTCCACTCACTTTTTGAAAACGCAGTTTTGAGGCATAAAAACACAAATAATCACTTCTCATCCAAACACTATAAACTAGATTATTGCGTTTTGAAAACGCAATAATCAGATAATCCACCTCCAAACGCAATCCCAAACACCCCTTTAGTGAATTTGTTGTCAAACGATTGGCCTTCACCAAGCAATTCAACTAAAAGTCATTAATAAAGCTTTTGTTACAATGAATCAAATCGTTCAAATGACTTTTTCAAATAGTAAAAAAAATTGTAAACCTTGCATCGTGGATGCTTTTATGATTAATTTAGAAATAGTAACTTAAACTTGCTATCCGATCCTTACCATATTTATATAGGATATTATAGGTGAGCGACCTTTGTAACTATATTAAAATATTGATTGGGCTGCCTGCGGATACCTTCAGCTCACTAAGGTCTAATATGAAATCCAAAGGCAAAGCCATTAAATATTTTGGGTGAAGCGGTCTTTGTTGGACAGGTGGTAGCGATACAGTCATTGTATCCGATGACTCAAGGCTCATCAAAATCAATAATCCTCCCATTATGCTTATTTCTTTTTTATATAACAACATCACCGCTCTTTTTTTTTCTCTTTCAGATCCGATGCAATCTCTAATGGTTCTACTTTTATGAAACACGGACGTAAGAATTTTTGTTTATTTTGTGTTATTGATAATTAAAGTAGTACGTTCATGTTTAGGGTTTTAAGAGGTGTTGCTTTGTTTGTGTGCTTATTGGTTTCAAGATTTTCGGATATTTGATATGGGTTTTTGTTTAATTAGTTGATCTGTGAATGCTCATTTTATCCATGCTTTTATGATTATGTCTTTTTTTCAGGTTGATGAATTGGTATTTGAGGAGTTGGTACAACAAATATTTGTTTATGAGTTTGTTTATCTATCTTTTTTTTTCAAATAAAAGATAATAAAGTAAAAATACTCAAAATTCATAATGAAAAGCGTCCATTGTCTCATGGATAGGACAGAAGTCTTCTCATTAAAGTGGTTGTAGGTTTAGTTGAGGGCAAATGACATAAAAAGGCACCAAACTTATGGTTCATTTTCAATTAAGGTACTATTCTTTTTTTTTCTTGCATAAAAAGGTACCCAACAAATTTTTTTGGCGGATTTGGGTTTTTTATTAACGTTCGTTAACTCACTTTGTTAGTAAATTACATGTTTGGTCCTCGAATTCGTATAATCATTTCATGCAACATCCAAAAACATTTTTTAATTTTTTTTACATGTTCGGTCCTCGAAAATAATTTCAAAAATAAAAATTACATGTTTGGTCCTCGAATTCTTTTTATATTCGAAAAAATTTTGAAAATTTTCGAAAATTTTTCGAAAATTCTTTTCGAATTCGTATAATCATTTTTGAAAATTTTGAAATTTTTTTAACAAAGTTTGAAATTTTTTATTTGAAAATTCTTTTTAAAATTTCCGTAAACAAATTTCAAATTTCTTTATCAAACTTTGTTAAAAAATTTCAAAATTTTCGAAAAGAATTTTCAAAAATTTTCAAATTTTTCTAAAAGAATTTTTAAAAATGATTATACAATTTCGAAAAGAATTTTCAAAAAAATTTCAAAATTTTTCGAATTTTCAAAAATGATTATACAAATTTAAAAAGAATTTTCGAAAAAATTTCAAAAATAATTATACGAATTCGAAAAGGATTTAAAAAAAATTTCGAAAATTTTTTGAAATTTTTTTCGAGTTTTAAAAAAAAATCGAGGACCTAAAATGTAATTTTTATTTTTGAAATTTTTTTTCGAGGACAAAACATGTAAAAAAAAATTAAATGTTTTGGATGTTGCATGAAATGTTTATACGAATTCGAGGACCAAAAGTGTAATTTACTAACAAAGTAGGTTAACGAATGTTAATAAAAAACCCAAATCAGCAAAAAAAAATTTGTTGGATACCTTTTTGTGCAAGAAAAAAAAATACCATAATTGGAAATGGACCCTAAGTTTGGTACCTTTTTGTGTCATTTGCCCTTTAGTTGATGATTTTTAGGGTTAATTTAATTGCTTTATCATTTACGTGGTTTCTCAAAGAGGTTGTTTAACTATCGTTGTCGTTAAATGATTCATATGAATTGGTAATAGGTTGGTGAGATTCTTGATATGTATTAACTGTTAATTTTTTTTTTCAGGTTAGGATGTTGTTGGATTGGTTTTTTGCTTCTATTCCGGATTAAAGGTCTGCTCAAGTTTATACTTTTTTTTTTCAACAAGTGCTTAGTTTTACATTAATGAAAAAATAAATACATGTTCTGAGGTATAAAAAAAAGGAATAAGGGGTTGTGAAGTAGCTGTTAGGATTTAGAAAATCCGGTAGTTAAAGAGTCAGTCACCTCAAGTATATGTAATCGTTAGAAAGCTCGTAGTCGTAGTCATTTAGTGTTAGTAACTATTGTGTTAAGTAACACCGTGGAGGACGGACGGGTCTTTACCCACTGTATGCCTGATCCACAACCCATAGGAGGCGTGTCTTGTAAGAAACTATAAATACCCTTTGCCTAGCAAGGCAAAGGGTTGGAGCTTCTCATAATATCATTTTTCTTTGTCTCACTAAGTTTTCATAACTCTTTCACTTTCTCTCTCTAGAACTCATGTTATATGCCCCTCTTGTGTGATTTATTATGTGTATGTGAAAACCAATATGTTACAATTGGTATCAAGAGCCATGGTTTGATCATTCATCTTTCATGTTCTTGGATTTCTAGTGGTTTTCATAAGGTTTTTGGGTTTGAATGAGTTTAGAGTAGTTTTCATCATTTGGATTATTTCTAGTGTTAAAGTTTGAATTTTGATAGTACTTTTGTGTTTAGAATCATTATAAGTGTTTAGGTTTTTGTTTGGAAGGCTTGAATCATCGTGGTTGGGTTGTTTTTGGATTGAAAAGTGGTGTTTTTGAAAGTTTTCTAGCATGCGATTTGTGTCTCGAATAGACTTTCTTCTATGCGATTTGTCCTAAACTCTAAGCGATTTGTCTCTTTAGTGAACGCTTTTTGAAGCGATTTGTCACACTTTGTATGCGATTTGTCATTTTCTGTGAAGCGGTTTGTCTAGTATGTGATTTGTCTATTGAGACAAAACGACATGAAAGGACAAAGTAGTGGAAGTAGTGGGTGTACTTGTGTACTATGCGATTTGTCAACTTAAGCGATTTGTCCGTTAAGTGATTTGTCTCTTAAGCGTTTTAATACTTATGCGATTTAAGTAGGAAGCGATTTGTCATCAGTGCGACTTGTCATATGTGCGATTTGTCATCAGTGCGATTTGTCAAGTGTGCGATTTGTCTTGTATGCGATTTGTCTTTTGAGACTTATCATCTTTGTGATACATTTTACGGTTTTCTTTTGATCTAGTAAAATCCCGTGAAAGAATATATTTCCCGGTTTAATCATTGAGTAGTAAAATCCCGTGGAATTTGTAATCATGTCTACAATCACTTCTGCCGTTGATGATGGCGTTCAAGCTGCAGGATCCGATACTCGTCCTCCCATGCTGGATAGAACTGATTACGACTCTTGGGCTCAAAGAATCAAACTATATTGCATTGGAAAAGAGAATGGAGTCAACATTCTTAAGTCAATTGATGAAGGTCCATTTCAGATTGGAACAACTAGGGACGTTCTCGAAACCGGAACTGATGGAAATGTTACGTTAGGATTGGATAGACCAAGAATGTATGATGAGCTTGATGATAAGGAAAAGAAGATATACGATGCAGACATCAGAGCTTCTAACATTATACTTAAAGGTCTACCTAAGAACATTTACAAATTGATCAATCACAACACTGAAGCTAAGGCTGTTTGGGACAATGTCAAGATGCTTCTCTCTGGGTCAGAACTAACCAAAGAAGACAAAGAGTCTCAGTTGTATGATGACTTTGAGAACTTTAAGATGAATCCAGGGGAAAGTGTTACTGAATATTATGTGAGATTCCACAAGCTTGTGAATGACATGAGGAATATCAAAATGACAATGCCAAATATCCATCTCAATTCAAAGTTTGTGAACAACATGAATCCTGAATGGCACAAATTTGTCACTGCAGTCAAGCTAAACAAAGGATTGAGGAACACAAATTACGAGCAATTGTATGCTTATTTTCTTCAAAATGAAAAACATGCTGCATTTGAACGAATGATTATGGAAAAGTTCAAGTCCAATGCTGAAAAGGCAAGCTCTTCAAATTATTCAACTGCATTCTGTACAAATGTAGGAATAACTACCAAAGCATCACAATTCATATCTACTGGAAATGGTAATCACAAACTCATTCCGGATCCAGGGTATAAGCCTCCAGATTCAGACACATTCATGGAACACCTTGTCAATCAACTGGCTCTAATGATTAATCAAAACTTGAACTTCACCCCACACACCAACAATCACCTTAGAACTGCATCCAATCTTCATAATCATGCTACAGTTAAAGAAGGAAAGGTAGTGGTGCAAAACGTGCAAGGAAGACAGAATGCATACCTTTCACATAATGAACAAGGGATTGCATGAGCTGGTTATGGAAATGCTGGTATTGGTGGTGGATATGTGGGTAATCAGAATCGTGGAAGGAACATGGCTCAGGGTCAAGGGAAGCCAATCAAGTGCTACAACTGTGGTGGAGAAGGACACATTGCAAGGAACTGCACTCTTCCAAAACTTCCACAAAATGAAGAATACTTCAGGGACAAAATGCTACTGGTGCAAGCTCAAGATGGTGGAGCTGTGTTGAATGAGGAAGAATTGTTATTCTTTGCTGAGGGAAATGCCAAAACATATGATGCTGATGTGGATGAACAGACTGTGATGCCAAAACATATGGGTCATAACAATCCCAATGCATTTCAAGTTGCAGACTGTGATGCATTCGATTCAGATGTCGATGATGAACCAACTGCCCAGCCCATCTTCATGGCTAGAATTTCACAAATGGTCTCTCCAAAGGTTTCTTCACCACAACAGGCTAGTTCCTCCAAGGAATCAATCATATCAGAGGTATTAAAACTATACGATGAGGTTGATGCGCAAAAGATACACGGCAAAGTACAATCAACTGAAATTATTGAATCAGATATTGAAAAAATGGGTAATAGCAATGTTGTCCCATATGACCAATATGTGAAGCAAGATGGAAGTGAAATTGTACCAAGTGATGTATCTTATGCAGTCAATGATGACTATATTTTTTATGAATACACTGCATGTGCCCCTGATGATTCCATAACCTCTGAACTGAATGCCTATAAGGAACAAGCTGCCATATATGAACAGCGTGCTAAGTTTGAATTGACTACCCGTGAGCAGGAGATGGATAACCAAATGCGTACACTTATAAAAAAAAGTAAGTTTAGGGAAGAAATATTAAAACAAGAGTTAAATTCCTTACAAGAAAAGCTTAACAAAACTTTTAAGCAAAAACAAGAGCTTCAAGAAAATGTTAAAGTGCTTAAACAATAATTTAATGCTAAGGAATCAAAGCTTTTAAATGATTTTTCCAACCTAAAAACTTTGAAAAATAAACTTGAAAACAAGTTGTACGTACAAGGTAACACCATTCAGACTGCTCACATGATCACTAAGCATAGAGTGTTAAGCGATAAGCATAGTACTAGTCTTGTGGAGGAACCCAATCCTGAGTATGGTAAGAAAGCAAAAGCTGCTCAAAAGGTAATTTATGATGGCAATGAGATTCTTAAACCTAGACAAAAGCCTACATGTGTTGAGTACACTGAGGAGGAAAGAGAATTAGAAGATGCCACTAGAGATAAATTGGATAAGAAATTAAAAGATCCAAAATGCATAAAGTATAATATCACATATAAAACACCAAATTATGTTAAGGAAAATTGGATTGCCTTTAATAAGTTTAGACCTCAGACTCAGCTAACCCCTGAGCAAATGTTCTGGAAGAAAGATATGGATAAGCAAAAGGCTAATGAGCTTGTAGAAAATAATCCCCCTTGTAGGAGAGTGCCTCCAGCCACTGTGTATCCTCCAAATACACCCATGAATTTAGTGCCTAGAACTCTTCCCACTCAAAGTAAAACGTTAATCAGCCTATATGTAGTTTATCAACTATTTATTGACTTTGAGAAAACATGTAAGAAGAGAATCACTCCTACGGGAATCACTGAAGGGGAAAGGGGTTTTGAGCAAACTAAAGAATGTTACTTAACTGAGGTCATGCCTTTCTTTAAACAACTAAAAGAACAATTTGAGTCTCTTCAAAAGGCCATAGATACCGAGGTTAAAGACATGAAAAGAATGTTTAATGAAATTGAACTTAAGGCCAAAGATTATGAATGTGAGCTTAAGAGTAATGAGATTGAGAAGAAAAATCTACATATCTTAAATGATAACTTGATGTCTAGATGTGTTGCTCAGGATGTGTTCTACATGGTTACAAATTACTCTATTACTGCTTCTCAATTTCATGAATTATCTATTGCCTTGAAATTTTCCCATGATCGTGTCATTGAGCTTGAAACAAATTCAAAATTGCATGAGAAAATAGAACGGGACGATCATGATAGCTTGGTCTAACATTTTTCTAAATTGGAAGTTGAACATCTTGCTTTGCAATTAAAATATCAACATCTCAAAGAAAATGTTAAAACCTCAGATGTCAAGACATCCTCGGATGCTCCTGAGTTTGATGCAGTTTTTGAAATTAGCAAACGTGATGAACATATTCGAGCTCACTGTAACACGATCAAAAGACTGAAAACCCAAATTTCACAATTAAAGAGTGAAAAGAATGACTTAACTGGCTCCCATATGCCTCCTCCTTTAGATTCTCAGAATTCTCAAAACTTTCATCTTCAAAACATCATTAATGTATTACAACATGAAAATGAGTGTTTTCTAGCAGAACATGAAAAGGTTAAACTGCATTTCAAAGAATCATATGAATCAATTAAGGTCACTCGTGATAAGAACAATGAAAAGATAATCTCTTTGCAAAATGAAATTGAGAATCTGAAGAGTCAGGTAAAAGGCAAACATATTTTTCGTACCTTAAGGTGCTGCTTGTATAAATATGTCTAAATATATTCCTCCTCATCTTAGAAACAATGTACTTGCATGTCAAACATATTTTTCGTACGTCTAGAATGTCTCCATGTACCCTTATTGAAGAGGATAAGATTGATATTGCTGCTAAAAAATCTGTTTGACATGCAACTTGTCCTCATTGCTTGTTCTCATGCCTAAAGCCAAGCATTGACCTTATGACTTATCTATTGCTCTAAATGTACCAAAACCAACTAATGTTCCCATCGCGTCTCCATGTACCCTAGGACCTTGCATTGTGATCATTGGATATTTCGAGTTGAAGTGTTTGATTCTAGGAACATTAGATCCTTTTAGTTTGATGTTTGGTTTCGTATATCATTAATGCGACTAGTGTCGCTAGTCTCCTCACCGTTAGGATTCATAGGTTTGTCTATGTATATGTTTGTTATCAATGGATACTCATTAGATATCTAAATAAACACCCCCTAAGTTAGAGCGTCAAGTTGTTTGATTTTATCTCATTGTATACATTCAAAACCAATCCATTAGTTATTCAAAACATTTGATAAGTATATATTAGAACACATTTTATAAAATAGGTCTTTATAAGTATTTGATTATTGCTTTGATTTCGGAAAGTATGAGTTTGTAGATTCGATGAGAACAAAATCCGTTTGTTCTATGCAAGATGAGTTCCGTGTTTGTTTTAATTTTCCAACAATGTCGTGGCAAACTCTAGAAAATTGCTAACGATTTGTTTCTAGCTGCAATTAGGATTGCGCCCTAGTCTTATTCAATTTCAAATCCAAATAGTTTTCAGGTCCACGAAATTTTCTTTTTAGAAGGGGAGAGTTGTAAAACCCTAAAAATATAAAACGTGTTAAAAGACTATTTTACCCTCACAATTAACAAATTTTAAAATACGCAAAATATATTAACGTTCATTAAAAGAAATTTAAAATCTAACTTATAAGTTACTTTAAAAACCTAATGTGCATATTAACTAATCGACTTTTGGTACTACAAAAATCAAAGTCACGTGTATAAACTTTGAGTCTCGTTTTCTTTTTCAAGCCGAGTACACACGTAAGCCATTCTGAGTTCCGTTTGGTTTTTCTTGTTGGGGCCGATCAGCACCCATAAGCCTTGGGTCGGCTGTGTTTTGTTCGCTTGAGCCGAGAGTCCAACCCAAGCCCAAGGTCTCGTCCGGTTTGGATTTTTGCAAGCCGACCCATCAAAAGCCCACCCCCTTGATACCGATAGATATATGCATGTATATATACAAACACAAAACATAAAACTGAAACCCTAGCTTCACATAAAAGTCTCGACACACACAAAACCTTCTTGCTTTTCTCTTGGTTCTGATCGACTGTTCATTCTTGTGTCATGTGTGTTTGATACGGACAAACTAAGGTATGACCATTTCTTCTATTTGTTTCATTTATGTTAACATGCAAACGTAAAGCCTTAAAACCGTGTGTCGATGTGTGTTTGTGAATCGGAATATAAGAATGAATCATGTCACGCGCTTAAACACTTGTAAAACATGCAAAACGTAATCATGAGGTCGTGAGGAGTGAGTCGAAACATATGATATAACCAAAACACATAAGTGAGCCGCGAGTCATGCGTTAGGGTTTTTGCGTAAACATGTAACCATACCACATGATTTAAAACGTTACTACATATCTGAATCCGTGAAGTTTATTTACGTAAAACATGAAGCTATAACGAGCCATACGAATGGAATAAGGATTTTGTGTAAAGTTGTGCCGTACCACATGTATATAGATTACGCATTAAGGTTGCATTCGAAATCAGAAAGATCTAGGTACATGTGTGTCGATTATGAATAATGAGTGGTAACATGTACGAGTTGCATGAAGTCATAAACTGATAGTATAGGTAGTTGGTTGACGCATGAGTTGTATGGTTAAGATATATGTGGGCTTAGTTAGATTTGAGAATGATTAAGCGTATGTATGTGGGCGTATATATTGAAGCAAGAGAAAAGGGTAAAGTTTTAGTTTTGTTAAACGATTTAAATAAGTCAAGGTGGTGTGAATTAATTGGAGTAAATGCATGCATGAGCTGACCATTTAAAGTCCGTATCACATCAAATATAAGGCTCATTAATGTAGTACTAAAACCTGGAAAACCCTAGGTCATGATTATGAGTCGATTAGGGTTTTAAGCTGTGTATGTTGATTTGTTAATTCATGTGAAAATAGTAAGTCGTGAGGTCATTAATAACGAATGATTAAGCGTATAACAAGCTAGTATTAAGTATGTTGTAAACATGCGTGAGTTATGATTTTATGCAAGGAGTCAAATATCATGAATTGAAGTATTGTATGCGTGATCTCATTAAGTTTGTGTGCGAATAATGACATGTGAGTCTTGGTCAATCACGTAAGGTATAGAAGTTGGTGTGAACTGTGTTGAAAGAGAGTCTTAAAATCTGTTTTGACATTTATAAACCCTATACTTTGAATGATGATCATATAAGTTCTCAATTAAGATATTTGTCATATTAAACCCTTAAGTTTACCACTTGTCAATTGCAACCCATAAGTTTGGCTAATTAATGGTTAAGATTCTAAAATGTTGGAATTCCGTCCGTCACTAAGAATAAGATTATACTTACGATTTAAAGAGTGTGAACGCGATAAATCCGTTATAATTTAATGATGCTAATAAGTATTAAATAAATCATAATCCGTGTAGATTTGTTGAAGGAGACGCGACGTTACATCTTCGTGATTCACTCATTCGTTTGCTTTTCTCTCATTTGTTTTAAGGTACAGATATTCTGACCTTTTCAGTAAAGGTTCCTCATGTTTTCCTTTCTTTGTTAATTCTCTTATGCTTATTAGGGTTCCCAATGCCATTGCTATGAACCTTTCCTTTGATTCTTTGATCTGTTGCTTATCTGGACTTCTGTATTATTAAACCATGCAATATCTGTTTTGAACTTGTGTTATGAAGACTCTGATATGCATATTTGTTGAACCTTACTAAGTTTAATTATGAACTTCTAATTATGAATGTATGATTTGTGATTGTGATATGAACTTCTGACTTCTGAATATCTGAATATGAACCTTATGATATGAACTATCTGATATGTTATCTGTGACCTTGTGTTGATTATGATCTGTGTTATATCTGAAGATCTGTTTGACTTAAGTTAGTTTGACACCCGATCCAAATATTTCACTAGTCATGGGGGTTCCATGTCCGTGTCAGTGATGCACCTCTGACATGACTCTAGGGCGGTAGAGTGATGTTCTGCCACGTCCCTTATCTGTTATCTGTTATGAGCTCAAGTTATGTTATATGACCAAAATTCTGTCTGTGGGGCGTATGGATGCATCCTAGATCTGATCTGTTATCCGATATGATTTGTATGGTGAATGATGTCGTGTGCAATACGCGTCTTCACAAAATTCTGGGAGCTAGCTACTCCAAATTATTTTCTGAGATTATTTCTGTATAAGTATGATGTTTCTGATATGATATGTTCTGGGCTCGTGGTAGTTAACTAAATCCTTATCTGTTATGTCTGTGTTAGGTATTCTGTTATGGTTCGGTATTTTCGAGTGTTATATTATGTATTCTGATATGACATGTTAGTGAATGTGCTCATGACGTATATGTTCAAGTGATTACTAGTTGCCATGCTAGGATAGGATTAATATGTTTAAACATGATTCGTATATATGATATTATGTTAGTTTATCGTTACGTGAATGCGTTGATCTGCGAGATGAATGTGCTAGTGTACAATTGAGTGTTTTGGAAGTTTAGTATGTGTGATGGTTCAGTTAATTTTATAAACCTTGCCTATCGGTTAGTTATCTGTCTGCATATGTGATCTGCCATGTTAAAACTTTGCTAAGGTTAGGATTTGATCTGAGAACTGGTTTAGTTTATGATAGCTGTTCTGATAATTGATAATGGCTATGTTATGTCTTTGTCTATTTAGTTATAGTCTGTCTACTGTGTTTTCTATCTGTGTGTGAGACTGTCATGATTTGACCGCTATTTCCGCTGCTACAATATTGAATTAAGTGTGTTAAATGTGGATTTATTTAATTTCTATGAATGCCATGATTTCCTTCTAGAAAGTGTTTCCGTTAGCCTTTAGATATTCCGTTTGGCTTATATAAACTCTACTATCTGGATGTATTGAATGTCTGATTATTTTGATGTGTTTGGAGTATGTGCCATCAATATGATATGTGTTTGTTCTTAATCGTTATTTGTTCTTCCGGATTTCTGTATGATCGCGTTTACGCAGAATCTTCAATGATTCATTGATCTTATTCCGTTGTGACTTCGTTTTTTCGTTTCTTTGTTTTATTTTGTAAATTCTATTTTGTTTCGTTTCCGTTTCTGTTATATCTGTTCACTGGGCTTTGTAAGCTCAGCCGCATTTTCTTTTCCTGCGGCAGGTATTAAGCATTCAAGATAAGCTTATGGGATAGCTGATCTGGGTTGAGAGTAGAGATGAGAGCAAGATTTTGAAATAGGGATCTTAGATTTATTTTGATTATTAAGTTATTTATTTTTCTTTTGTAAGTTTTGTAAAGGCTTCCACTTTTGTATGGTACTTAAAGTTCTGATATGAAACCGTATTTGTGATATCTTTACCCTTGCCGGGTTGGGGTGTTACAATTAATGTAGACCAAATTTAATATATATATCTCTCGAAATCAACGTTATCTACCCCAATGTATTCCATTTCGTTATTTACAAAAATGTCTCGTTTCACCATTTAATCCTAATGTTTTGGTATCCTCATGTGAGTGTATCGACTCATTATGATGCTATGAATGCACTCAAACAACCAATATATAACTCAATGCAACACAATGAGACCTCTAAACGATAAGCTCCATAGTCCAATAAGTTTCGAAATAAATAGTAGACCTTATCGAATTCGTCAACTCGATAAACTCATTTATTTACTCGTGTCGCTTATTATCCCATAAATCAATCGTATCCTAAAGAGTCATAAGGATAATTCACCCATTAATAAGGTTACCCAACGTACCTAGCGGGCTCTTATTAGATTCATCAACCTAATAAGTCCGCTACCCACGTGGATCAACACTATTAATGTTAGGTTATCCGTAACCCATGCACACAACATAAGCAAATAATAACTTAAACTAGTATTGAATGCCCATAATTGGCATCCTTCGGTAAAAGTGTAATCGAAACATTAATTACTTATTTCTTATAAAACATTTTTAATTTAGTCGTTAGTTTCCATTTAGAAATAGTAAATAACAAGATGAGTCTTGTTATCGATATTTTTTGTACAAAAGGCCATTTATTATTTATATTTCATAGTCTATTAGCATTTTCATGTATATATATATATTTCGTCAAATTCCAATATTAATCTCATATCGTTATTCGTTTCGAGTCCACAAGCACGAGTCATGACTTCTCGGCTTTTAAATCAATCAATAGTCCAAACTATACTAAAGTCCATGTTACGGCTTTGTCGGAGTCAACTATTGACTAAAAAGTCAAAGTAACACCGACGTAGCTCAAAGTTGACAATATATATATATATATATATATATATATATATATATATATATATATATATATATATATATATATATATATATATATATATATATATATATATATATATATATATATATCAAGTCCAATTTAAAAGTCATAATAGCGCAATTCAATCCCAAATCAACTCAAAACAATCTCGCCAACCAATCAACCAACTAAATATGCCTGAAACCAATGTTATGACCCTAATGGTCACGACACGGTCACGGTTAAGACCACGTGAACCAAACAAGCCCTAGAAGCTTTTCGGCTCCACGCGTCTCATCCAAACATCAACTGCATCAACCATCAAGCTACCAAAATGACCCGACCCAGACCCGTGGTCCATGTGGGTCACGTACGCAACCCATGGGGCTCGTACGTGCCCTAGGTGGCTCATACACCATGCCAAACCCAACCAAATCACTTCCAAATCAATTCCACAACATCCAAATACAATCAACCAACCTCCAATGATTAACCAAACACAAAACCCATCATCTATTCTAACCAAAAATATGAAACTAGACCTAAAATGCATAAACCAATCAAATTGATACACCACATGCTTACCAAAAACTAACTACTTGTTTATTTAGATGTTAATTAGACTTAATTCTATGTTTCACCCAAAAGCCCTAAATTTTACCATAGGGTCGAAACCCTAATAAGCCATTTGTGGCTTTTCAAAGCTCAAACTATGTGTATTCATGTCTCTTTTACCTTATCCAAACACGAATTGCAAAAACCCACTTGAAACCCTAGAAATCCGAATCTTGATCTTTAGATTTGAAGGTGTTAATGGTGGTTTTAGTGAGAGTGTTATATATGGATAGAAAGAGGATGAAAAGATCTTCGATATGGTGGTGGTGGTGGGTGGTCACGCCCCGTCGTGTGGCGGTGGTGGCCGGAAAAGTGGCCGGCGGTGGTTAGGTGTTTAGGGTTAGGGTTTATTATTTGGGGAGAGAGAGAGTAGAGAGAGAAAGGTGAGTGTGTGTGTGTGTTTTTAGTGAGAGAAACAAGCTAGCAAATGAGGGAGGGTGAGGGGTTTATATATTTGGGACTAGGGACTAATAAATAAATTAAATGGGAGAAGGGGGTGGCCGGCCTAAGGAAAAAAGAGGGGCCGTGGTCGCCATTTTTTGTAAACTATCCCGTTTACCCATTCGCGAGCTCATATATTGTCCCCCGAGTGTCCCACAACGTTCATTAGACTTTCTAATATCGTTATTTATGTTTTTCCACGAGTTTTGACTATTTATTTGTCAATTTTTGAGTTACGGTCTAAAAGTTACGTTATTTCTCGTTTTAGGCTTTTCTAGTGCCGAATCGAATAGTGCCTACCAAATAGAGTTAAAACTCATACGATAACTCATTCAATAGTGAAATAAATAGTAAAAACCAATAGACGATATAAAATCAATCCATGGTTTATAAAAATAGTGATAAAGGCAAAAGCTCGGTTTAGTTTAACGTAATGCGGTTACCTAAAATAGACTCCCTAAATTGCCAGTTGTCACAGCCTCCCAGCCTCAGAAGAAACCCATCCCGGGTTTCACTCAGAGGTGCTTGATGTCATAAAAAGTTTAGGATACTTCATACGAAAAACGTCCTCATGTTCCCAAGTGAACTCCGGTCCATGTCGGGAGTTCCAACGAACTTTGACAATCGAATTCGCTATTCTTCACCTTTTAATCTCGGGATCCATAATCTCAATTAGTTCCTCAACAAAATTCAATTTCTCATCAATACGAATATCTCTTAAGGGCACAACTATGTTTTCCTCCGAAAGACATTTCTTAAGATTACTAACATGAAAGACATTGTGTACACTGTTCAATTCCGATGGTAGCTCCAGGCGGTATGCTACCGGTCCGATTCTTTCCAGGATTGGAAAGGGACCAATATATCAGGGATTGAGTTTTCCACGCTTTCCAAAATGAATCACTCCTTTCCAAGGAGAAACTTTCAACATAACACGATCTCCAACCTGAAATTCTAAAGGTTTACGTCTCTTATCGGCATAACTCTTTTGTCTATCACGAGCGGTTTGCAACCGGTTACGAATCGAACTATCTTCTCGTGGTTTCTAGGACAAGTTCGGGACATGTAAGTTGACTCTCGCCAACTTCAGCCCAACAAACAGAAGAACGACATTTTCGGCCATACAGTGCCTCAAATGGGGCGGCCTTAATGCTAGAATGATAACTATTGTTGTAAGAGAATTCGGCCAAAGGGAGGTGTCTCTCTAGCCTTTCTTTGAAATCAATAACACAGCTCTAAGCATGTCCTCTAAAGTCGAATGGTTCTCTCGCTCGACTATCGGTTCGAGGGTGGTAGCGTGCTCATATCCAAGTTTGTTCCTAATGTATGCGTAATGATCTCCAAAAGTGGGATGTAAAACGGCTATCCCTATCAGAAATGATAGATATCGGTACTCCATGACGCGATACTACCTCCTTAAGATACAATCGAGCCAGCTTATAGAGACTATCGGTTTCACTAATGGCTAAAAAGTGAGCACACTTAGTTAAACGATCAACGATTACCCAGATAGCGTCATTGCCGCTAACTGTTCTCGGTAATTTAGTGATAAAGTCCATGGTTATTCGCTCCCATTTCCATTCCGGGAGTTCGGGTTGAACTAAGAGTCCTGAGGGTTTATGATGTTCGGCCTTTACCTTAGAACAAGTCAAGCACCAACTGAAATACTGAGCTATATCGGCTTTCATATTAGGCCACCAGTAAAGTTTCTTAAGGTCCTGATACATCTTATCGGCTCCGGGATGAATAATTATTTTGATTTATGCGACTCATGCATAATCAACTCACGGATTCCACCATGAAATGGTATCCACTTCGCCTCTCGAAGCATAAAGTTCCGTCGGAACGCTTCAAGAAGCCGTTTTCACTTTCTACCATTCTATGAAGATTCTCATAAGGACGGTTCTCTTCCGTCAATGCCTCTGCTTGGGGGGCTAAAATTTGAGACGGTAAGAGCGAAAAAATGGTCATTCCTAATGATCTAACGAGTAGGGGTGGAATGTCCTCCTTACAACTAAGTGCATCAGCCACAACATTAGCCTTACCAGGATGATAACGAATCTCACAGTCATAATCACTAAGCAATTCTAACCAACGACGTTGTCTCATGTTCAGTTCCTTCTGATCTAAGATATGCTTCAAGCTCTTATGGTCGGTAAATACTACACACTTGGTTCCATACAGATAATGTCTCCAGATCCTAAGAGCAAACACTACAGCACCTAGCTCAAGGTCATGGGTGGTGTAGTTTTTTTCTCATGCTTCTTAAGTTGTCGGGATGCATAAGCAATCACCTTCTCACGTTGCATCAAAACAGCACCTAAGCCTTTATGCGGCGTCGCGATTACCGACAAAATCTTCGCTTCTTTCAGGCAAAGCTAGGATGGGCACACTACACAACTTCTCCTTCAGAAGTTGGAATGCTTCTTCTTCCTTTTCTCCCCATTCATACTTAACCTCCTTCTGCGTTAGTTTGGTCAGCGACTTAGCTATCTTGGAAAATCCCTCAATGAATCTCCTATAATAGCCTGCTAAACCTAGAAACTGTCGGATTTTTGATGGGTTCTTAGGAGCTTCCCATTCCTTAATGGCCTTAATCTTAGCTGGGTCAACATGAACACCTCGACTATCTATCACATGACCTAAGAATTGCACGGACGGAATCCAAAATACACACTTAGAGAATTTGGCATACAGCTTCTCCTCTCCCAACAATCCTAAAATGAGCCTCAAATGCTCTTCGTGCTCCTCACTACTCTTAGAGTATATCAAGATGTCGTCTATGAATACTATCACAAACTTATCCAGGTATGGCTTACACACTCGGTTCATGAGATCCATGAAAACCGCGGGTGCGTTGGTCAAACCAAACGACATCACTTGGAATTCATAGTGTCCATAACGAGTTCTAAACGCCGTCTTATGGATATCCTCTTCTCGAACTCTAAGCTGGTGATAACCAGATCGTAAGTCGATCTTAGAAAAGACACTAGCTCTTTGGAGTTGGTCTAATAGGTCATATATTCTAGGTAACGGATATCGGTTCTTCACTATCAACTTATTCAATTCTCTATAATTGATACACATCCGAAAAGATCCATCCTTCTTCTTCACAAACAACACTGGTGCTCTCCACGGTGACGAACTTGGTCGAATGAATCCCTTCTCTGACAATTCTGCCAACTGTTTAGACAGTTCCTCCAATTCTCTTGGAGCAAGTCGATAAGGTGCCCGGGCTACGGGTGTTGCACCGAGTATCAACTCTATTTGGAATTCCACTTGTCGGACAGGTGGAATCCCTAGCAGATCGCCGGGAAACACATCCAGAAATTCTCTAACGAGGGGTACATCATTAAGGTGTCTTTCACTCTTCTCCTCACTTTTCTTTTCGAAATTGATCCAAGAAAAGACAACCTCCTCTATCTATGTACTTATGGGCCTTAATACAAGAGATGATGCTCAACCGGGAAGGATTTCCACAGTCGCTCCGATCTCCTTGTATGCTCAGAACTTTTCAGCCATACGGTAAACGCACGATCTTCTCATCACAGATGATGTGTGCACCTTTCTTCGACAACCAATCCATTCCGATAATGACATCAAAACTTCCTAAGGTAACCGGCAATAAGTCTATACTAAACGGGTGGTCCAGGAAACTTAAGGTGCAACCTCGGACTACAGTGTCTATCTTCTCTCTATTCCCATTGGCTAATTCCACATCGTAACTAAACCCTAGAGGTGTTTGGGAGATTCCTAGTAATGGCATAAAATTGGTGGATACGAAACTCATATCCGCACCAGTATCAAACAGCATGAAAGCATAGCGATTATTGAGAAGGAACGTACCCGTAACTACGTTAGGGTCCTCACCAGCTTCCTTCCCAATAGCGTAAACACACGTTGTTCCCATGTCTTTCTACTGATTCCTAGCACCATGGTTTCCCTGGTTTTCCACAACCTCACGCTTCACAGGGTTTAAGCCATTACTTCCCATACCTTGGTTAGCAAATCCTCCTACATTACCGGGATTTCCTCTCATCCACGACTCTCGGCACTCATTCTTAAAGTATCCCTTCTTTCCACATCCAAAACAGGTGACAGTGGCCTTCCAGTCCGCTCCTTGTGTAGTTTGAGCGGCAGCAAGTGGGCGAGACCTACAGTCTTTGGCCATGTGTCCTACCTTAGAGCACTTCCTACACACATTCGGGCACAGTCCATGGTGGTGTCAGTTACAACGACCACACACAGGCTTACAACCTTCATAATCTTTCCTTCCTCCATTTCCTATGGCGAACACTCTGGCTGTCTCATGCCGTTTGTTGCCATTCCCTTTAACAACTTCATTCCTCTTCCTCTTATCACTCTTATCATTCTTACCCTTGTCTCTTACTTCTAGCACATAAGAGTCCATCAAACGCTGAGCCACAGTAATTGCCTCATGCAAATTAACTGGCTTCGCAGGGATGACATCATTTCGAGTAGCTATAGGCAATCCATCAGTATACCTCTCAATCTTAAGCTCTTCAGTGCGAACCATATCAGGGCAAAGCAACGATAACCCTTGGAAACGACGAGTATAAGTCGCCATGTCAATACCCTTAACCTTATGGTTCCAGAACTCACTCTCTAACTTCTTAACTTCATTCCTAGGACAAGTAAGTCTTGATCATGAGAGTCTTAAACTGAGTCCAAGTCATACTATAAGCTACATCAATTCCTACTGATCTGTGATAGTTGTTCCACCAGGTTAACGCTTCGTCCTTCAAGGTAAATGTTGCATACTTAACTTTACAATCTTAACCTTACAATCCTCCCCACAATTACTAACGGCAAACACAGATTCAGTTTTCTCCAACCACCTAGTTAGGTAAACTACTCCCTCAGTTCCTCCGAACTCAATGGGACCACAGAATCGGAACTCTTTGTAGGTACAACCTCGAGTTCGATTCACATTGGGGTTCCACCGGATGTGTTAGAGATTAGTCTCAGCTAGTAGTTCAAATGACACGCGCGCCACTAACCGGTCAACATGGACTGGGTTCACAGGTGGAGGGTTTTGTGGAACATGACCATTCTCAGCACGGTCGTTCACATTCGGGTTTTCTACAAATTGGGTTATCGGGTTCGGTTCTCAACAGGTGGAGTGGTGGGGCGGGCGGCGACCTCGACGGACAGGGGCAACAACAGCAGCAGGAGATGCTCAGTTGTTCCTAAGCGGGTTTCGTCTTGTTGCCATCATTCTGAAGGCAAGAAGAACAGTTTCATAAGTTCACAATTCACGCTCTAAAGATAGAGTTGGGTTCCAAGGATCACTAATAACACGCAAATTCATAATCAAGGTCAACAAGGATAACGCTATATCAAAGCGAAACAATCAGATACCCAATCATAACTAAAGGATGCACGTTCCCATAACCATAACTCATAGGTTTCAAAAGTGGAAATACATGGAAGGATACGAAGAAATAAAAAACGATCCTAACGACGATACTACTAAGACAACTAGGATAGATCTACATCTCGAACCAAGTACTACTTTGTTTCAAGATGGTACAAAACTATGAATCTAATACTATCTAGCCACGATTACGAGCACTCCTAAATGATCTCCAAACATCATCCATCACTCTCCATATTGACAAAATCCCCAAACGCTGAGAGTCGCAATCCTTCCTAAGATTCACGACTTCCTTCTCCAAACCGTCGACCTTGCGCTGAAGCGCTTGGTCTGCCTCCAAGGCTGTCAAGCACTCTGTATGCCGGTCTTCAACCTGCTCAAAGAGTCCTGACAGACCTTCTCTCAAGGCCATCGACTTCTTCTCTATCTTAGTCAAATCTATCCTCAAATCCTCTACACCAGTCCTCGTTACTCCATCTAATCGATCTGACAACCTACTGAGACTAATATTCTAGGATATAATCCTCCTCCAGATCAGACCCGTACCTCCATACTCCTCGAGCTCTGAAGCAATCTCCGATGGTATCTCAGATCCTAACGGGCTACCTATATAAGGTGAGTAAGGTGGTGAGTCAATGTCTAAAGGCTGTCCAGGGGACTCAGGCTCAGGCAAAGGAGAACCTGGTCCTGGAGAATGTGCAGGACTATGCAATGGAGGAGTACCCCCTTATGGGATATCCTCATCATCCTCCTCCTCATCCTCATCTACATACTGCTCCTCAATCTCATGCTCCTCCTCGACCTCATTCTCCTCCTCGCCCTCATCCATAGAGGGAGAGTCCATGAGTCGGAGTCTATGTGAGTAAATCCGAGGTGGTACACTAGGAGATCTAGGCCTCCTAAGACATGGTGATGTTGCTAAACGGATAGGTGATGATGGTGGTCTCACGGACATGCGGGCAGTGCTATAAGCAAGCCTAGGAGTGTGGGCTCGTGCTAAGACCTGATGTAAAGTGAGCTGCCTAGATGAGCTAGGGCGATCTGATGATGATGAACTAGTGTGATGGGCAATCTCATAAGGATCACCCTGCGCAACCGTCATGAGTGTCAATGCTGGCGATCTAGCAACAGCAAGGACATCCTCAGACACATCAAAATCTAGTGAAGGCATAGTTTGTGACAATGGCATAGGGTAGGTATAAGTGTTCGAAACAACTAGTTTTAATAAGCGCATCAACTTAACCAAAACATATATCACATAATGAAAGCTTTAAAAGTAGAGGTACCGCATTACTCAAAACATGCCTTTAACTAAAACACATAAGTTCCGTTCCATCACATAATCCCATATCAAATCAATTGAGTTCAAAACTTCTAAATCACAATATACCGTTTACTCAAATCATATTCCGTAGTATCTCGATAATCACATCTCATTTACCCAAAATCAATAATCATATCACCAAATCATAACGTTTACATAATCAGTTCACAATATCCCTTAACAGATCATCTCATAATTCAAATCATAATTCATACCATAATCAAATAAGAAGCTTCGGCTTGGCAAGCGGGCGTGCGTCGGTCGAGATCAATTCTCTTAAAAAGTGGTTATAGTTTAGGGTTTATAAAATACCTAATTCTCTATAACCTTGAGCTCTGATACCAATCTGTAACACCCCCAAATCTAGGTACACCGGAACACTTAATCAAGTTTTCGGGGCGTTACTATTGGATTGGTATCGCACACAAGTATAGCAAAAAGATAGTCATTTAACATTCAAAACCAATCCAAAATTTATTTAATCAAAACATTTAATCCAAAAGTATAAATATTAGGCCCAACACATGATTTAATAAAACAGGTCCCCAAAGTTTATCAGAGTCAGAAATGATCCTTGAACCCCGCCTTCTTGCCAAGCTTCCACCGATCACGTATTCCAAACATCTTTCAAATACCTGAGAAATCATGCTAAAAGGTCAGCTACATTTGGTGAGTTCATAGGTTTAAGTTCAACAAAATCATTGTGGACCAGTAGGAGTTGATTTGCTATGCAAGACCTAAGATAGATAAATACCGATCCTACCCGGATCACCAACCATAATCATATCCCGCATCCAGAGATTACTCGGGCCCAGGGACTCTAGTCCAACAATGTCGTGGCAAAATCTAGAACAATTGCTAACCCCGGACTAGGTCGATGTAGAAGTTTATTCTTAGCTAGGCAACAGTTATAGCAATTAGGATTGCTACCCTAGTCTAAGGCAACAACTACCGCATATCTATCTAAATAGTCAAGCATATAAGCAAATCCAAATAGTTTTCATGGTCCAAAAACAGTAGCATGATTCTCACCCCAATATAGTTAAAAACGTAGATAAAAGTGGGGCTATGAAACTCACCTCAAGCAATCAACGTACGAATAAATACTAGCAGAAGATAACAGAAATCACGGCACAGCAACTATCGACTCGACACAACCTATTAATGTAGACCAAATTTAATATATATATCTCTCGAAATCAACGTTATCTACCCCAATGTATTCCATTTCGTTATTTCAAAAAATGTCTCGTTTCACCATTTAATCCTAATGTTTGGTATCCTCATGTGAGTGTATCGACTCAATATGATGCTATAAATGCACTCAAACAACCAATATATAACTCAATGCAACACAATGAGACCTCTAAACGATAAGCTCCATAGTCCAATAAGTTTCAAAATAAATAGTAGACCTTATCGAATTCGTCAACTCGATAAACTCATTTATTTACTCGTGTCGCTTATTATCCCATAAATCAATCGTATCCTAAAGAGTCATAAGGATAATTCACCCATTAATAAGGTTACCCAACGTACCTAGCAGGCTCTTATTAGATTCGTCAACCTAATAAGTCCGCTACCCACGTGGATCAACACTATTAATGTTAGGTTATCCGTAACCCATGCACACAACGTAAGCAAATAATTACTTAAACTAGTATTAAATGCCCATAATTGGCATCCTTCGATAAACGTGTACTCGAAACATTAATTACTTATTTATTATAAAACATTTCCAATTTAGTCGTTAGTTTCCATTTAGAAATAGTAAATAACAAGATGAGTCTTGTTATCTATATTTTTGGTACAAAAGCCCATTTATTATTTATATTTCATAGTCTATTAGCATTTTCATGTATATATATATATTTTGTCAAATTCCAATATTAATCTCATATCGTTATTCGTTTCGAGTCCACAAGCACGAGTCATGACTTCTCGGCTTTTAAATCAATTAATAGTCCAAACTATACTAAAGTCCATGTTACGGCTTTGTCGGAGTCAACTATTGACTAAAAAGTCAAAGTAACACCGACGTAGCTCAAAGTTGACAATATATATATCAAGTCCAATTTAAAAGTCATAATAGCGCAATTCAATCCCAAATCAACTCACAACAATCTCGCCAACCAATCAACCAACCAAATATGCCCGAAACCAATGTTATGACCCTAATGGTCATGATACGGTCACGGTTAAGACCACGTGAACCAAACAAGCCCTAGAAGCTTTTCGGCTCCACGCGTCTCATCCAAACATCAACTACATCAACCATCAAGCTACCAAAACGACCAGACCCGGACCCGTGGTCCGTGTGGGTCACGTACGCAACCCATGGGGCTCGTACGTGCCCTAGGTGGCTCGTACACCATGCCAAACCCAACCAAATCACTTCCAAATCAATTCCACAACATCCAAATACAATCAACCAACCTCCAATCATTAACCAAACACAAAACCCATCATCTATTCTAACCAAAAATATGAAACTAGACGTAAAATGCATAAACCCATCAAATTGATACACCACATGCTTACCAAACACTAACTACTTGTTTATTTAGATGTTAATTAGACTTAATTCAATGTTTCACCCAAAAGCCCTAAATTTTACCATAGGGTCGAAACCCTAATAAGCCATTCGTGGCTTTTCAAAGCTCAAACTAGGTGTATTCATGTCTCTTTTACCTTATCCAAACACGAATTGCAAAAACCCACTTGAAACCCTAGAAATCCGAATCTTAATCGTTAGATTTGAAGGTGTTAATGGAGGTTTTAGTGAGAGTGTTATATATGGATAGAAAGAGGATGAAAAGATCTTCGATATGGTGGTAGTGGTGGGTGGTTACGCGCCGTCGTTTGGCGGTGGTGGCTGAAAAAGTGGCCGGCAGTGGTTAGGTGTTTAGGGTTAGGGTTTATTATTTGGGGAGAGAGAGAGTAGAGAGAGAAAGGTGAGTGTGTGTGTGTGTTTTTAGTGAGAGAAACAAGCTAGAAAATGAGGGAGGGTGAGGGGTTATATATTTGGGACTAGGGACTAATAAATAAATGAAATGGGAGGATGGGGTGGCCGGCCTAAGGAAAAAGGAGGGGCCGTGGTCGCCATTTTTCGTAAACTATCCCGTTTACCCAATCCCGAGCTCATATATTGTCCCCCGAGTGTCCCACAACGTTCATTCGACTTTCTAATATCGTTATTTATGTTTTTCCATGAGTTTTAACTATTTATTTGTCAATTTTCGAGTTACGGTCTAAAAGTTACGTTATTTCTCGTTTTAGGCTTTTCTAGTGCCGAATCGAATAGTGCCTACCAAATTGAGTTAAAACTCGTACGATAACTCATTCAATAGTGAATAAACCGTAAAAACCAATAGACGATATAAAATCAAGTCATGGTTTATAAAAATAGTGATAAAGGCAAAAGCTCGGTTTAGTTTAACGTAATGCGGTTACCTAAAATAGACTTCCTAAATTGCCAGTTGTTACAATTATCTAGATCAATGTCCATTAGGAAATGGATGCCCACTGGTAGAGTGATACCTTTAAGAAGTAAACACACTTTTGAATAGATCTATTGTCACTACTGGTCCTGCATCTACATCTAATGATATCATTGATTATGCTTTTGATGTGGGTGTTCCAATCTCGATCACTAACTAAATGGAACCCATTCTTGCATGGGGATCCATATTGTCCAGTTATCTATACTTGTCTGTGTTCAACTGCAGGTCGTACAAATCGTTATGTGGTATTTGGACTCAGGCTATTCCAAGCATATGACTGGAGATCGCTCACTGCTCATGAACTTTGTGAGTAAATTTATCGGGACTGTTAGATTCGGGAACGACCATTTTGGAGCAATTATGGGATACGGAGATTATGTTGTTGTGATAGTGTAATTTCCAGGGTGTTTTATGTTGAAGGTCTTGGTCATAATCTGTTCTCTGTTGGTCAATTATGTGATTCTGATCTAGAAGTGGCCTTTAGAAAACATACTTGCTTTGTTATAGAACTAGATGGTGTTGAACTTTTAAAGGGAACACGTGGAACTAATCTTTACACCATCTCTATTGAAGACATGATGAAGTCTTCTCCAATCTGCTTACTGTCAAAGGCTTCAAAAACAAAGTCATGGTTATTGCATCGTCGTCTCAATCACTTGAACTTTGGCACCATAAATGATCTTTCTAGAAAGGACCTTGTAAGAGGCTTGCCCAGATTAAAGTATGAAAAAGATCATCTGTGTTCAGCATGCCAATTGGAAAAAAGCAAGAAATACGCCCATAAACCCAAACCTGCAAACTCAGTTATGGAAGTTCTTCATACTCTTCATATGGATTTGTGCGGACCCATGAGAGTGCAAACTATAAATAGGAAGAAATATGTACTTGTCGTGGTTGATGACTATTCTTGGTTTACTTAGGTTAAGTTTTTGAGGTCAAAGGATGAAACTCCAGATGTCATCATCAAACATATTAAACAGCTGCAGGTTCGACTTAATAAAATTGTCAGAATTATTCAAACAGATAATGGAACTGAATTTGTTAACAAAGAACTAAGTCAATTCTACGAAAGCATTGGAATCAGCCATCAAACAAGTGTTCCACGGACTCCTCAACAGAACGGTGTAGTTGAAAGACGAAATCGGACTCTTGTCGAAGCTGCAAGGACTATGCTGATATACTCAAAGGTTCCAATGTTTCTCTGGGCTGAAACCATTGCCACTGCTTGCTATACCCAAAACCGCTCCCTTATTCACACCACTCATGGAAAAACTCCTTACGAACTTGTCCACAATCGAAAACCATATATTTCTTTCCTTTGTGTATTTGGTGCTTTATGCTATCCAACGAATGATGGTCAAGACTTAGGAAAGATAAGAGCTACAACGGACATTGGAGTTTTTGTTGGGTATGCACAAAACCGGAAGGGTTACCGAATCTACAATAAAAGAACCCGAGATATCATGGAAACTATTCACGTCACGTTCGATGAGCTGTCTGAGCAAATGGCTCCTGGACAATCTAGTTCTGGACCCACATCTCAACATCTATCAAGTAGTCCCATTAGTTCTTCTCTTGTACAAAATCCCTCACCTGCAGTTCCATATGTACCTCCTTCTGGGGAAGATTTGAAGAAATTGTTTGTCCCAATGTTTGATGAATACTATGAACCTCTTGACAATGATCATTCTACACCATCAACTGTGGCAGCTCCTAATCCAATCAACAGTCTATTTCTATGTCTCTATCTCAAGAAGGGCCTACTGCAGATCACTCATCATCATCCTCAAATCCTCAATCCTCAAATGTACATCATGGAAATGATACTGCATATTTTGATGGAGATAACCCTTTTGCCACTCCAGAAGATGCACCGTTTGAAAATATATTTGCCCCTGAATCAATTTCGGAACCATCCTCTCCAAGAGATCCAGACTCTGCTACATCAGTTCCTCGTCACCAACCACATGAACATCTCAGAAAATGGACACATGATCATCCTTTGGACAACATTATTGGGAATCCCTCTCGCCCTGTATCCACTAGTAAACAACTTGCCACAGATGCCTTATGGTGTTTCTTCGATTCCGTGTTATCAAAGATCGTGTCAAAACAGCAATGTCTGAGGACAGCTGGTTTAATGCTATGCAAGAAGAATTCCATGATTTTGATCGTCTTGATGTATGGGAATTAGTACCGGCTCCATATTTGCAATGATTATTGCTCTTAAGTGGATCTTTAAAGTAAAACTTGACGAGCACGGTGATGTTCTAAAAAACAAGGAAAGGCTAGTGGCTAAAGGATACCGTCAAGAGGAGGGTATTGACTTTGAGGAATCATTTTCTCCAGTTGCACGAATTGAGGCTATCATAATCTTCTTGGCTAATGTTGCTAGCAAGAACATGGTAGTTTATCAGATAGATGTGAAGACTGCCTTTCTGAATGGAGATCTCAAAGAAGTAGTCTACGTTAGCCAACCAGAAGGTTTTGTGAATCCTGAACATCCCACCCATGTCTATCGCTTGAATAAGGCCCTCTACGGCTTGAAGCAAGCTCAAAGGGCATGGTATGATACACTGTCAAAGTTTCTCTTGACAAAAGGATTCAGCAAAGGAGCAGTTGACCCCACATTGTTCATGAGAAAGTCAGGCAAACACTTAATTCATGTTCAAATCTATGTTGATGATATTATTTTTTCCTCGACCGACCCTAATGAATGTGACCAATTTTCAAGGGATATGGGCTCCAAATTTCAAATGTCTATGATGGGACAAATGTCATTTTTCTTGGGATTACAAATTTCACAAAGTCCTGGAGGCATTTTTATTAATCAATCTAAATATGCAAATGAAATTTTAAAGAAATTTGGATTTGATTCTTGTGACCCTGTTGACACTCCCATGGCGGAGCGCACAAAACTGGATGAGGACCACTCAGGGATCATGGTTGATCAAACTAAATATCGAAGTATGATTGGATCCCTGATGTACCTCACCCGAGACTGATATTCGTTACATTTGTATGCATGTGTGCTAGATACCAGGCTAAACCCACCAAAAAGCACCTTGAAGCAGTTAAAAGGGTCTTTCGGTATCTCCAAGGAACCATTAACATGGGACTTTGGTATCTGAAGGACACCGATATGTCACTAACAGCATATGCAGATGCAGACCATGCAGGGTGTCAAGATACACGTCGAAGCACGTCAGGAGGTGCTCAATTCTTAGGAGATAAGTTAGTAAGCTGGTCTTCGAAGAAACAAATGAGTACATCTATATCCTCTACAGAGGCTGAATACATAGCCATGTCATCTTGTTGTGCTCAAATTCTATGAATGAGATCCCAATTATCTGACTATTGCTTTGTATTCAACAAAGTTCCAGTGCCATTGCTCTATGCTGCAACAATGTTCAATATTCAAGGGCAAAGCACATTGACATTCGACATCACTTCATCAGGGAACAAGTAGAGAAAGGTGTGGTTGAATTATATTTTGTGAGAACTGAATATCAGCTGGTAGACATCTTCACAAAAGCTCTTCCTATAGAACGTTTTGAGTTTATCCTTCCACGACTCGGTCTAAAGAGTCTACAACCTGAGACACTCAAACGTCTTCAAGAGGAAGAAGAGGAGTAAAGGTATCTCTTCATCAATTCTTTGTAAATATATTTTCAAAAAGCAAAATACAAAATTATAAAACCAACAAAAAGAAAATATAAAATTATAAAATCTTCAAAAACCCATAAAAATCAGAAAATCTTGAAAATTTCCAAAAATATTTTGTCACTTTTATCATATTTTTATCGATAACATCTACGGACTTAGATTTGTCATTCAAAGAATTACACGGGTCTTTAGATGAAGTTCGATTTTATTTTTATTTTATTTAAAAAAAATGAGATGGAGAAAAATGATGGTTTATTGTCATTTCAGACAGTAACCCGTTTTCAAAGATAGAACAGAGCCATGCTTTATATGTTTTTCAATCCTCATGCTCTGATTCTCAAAACTAATGTTTGTCGCCAAAAGGACAAAGGTTTCCTTCACAAATATTTTTCCTTCTATAAATTCTTCTGAAAAATATTTGTCACCTAATGAAAACTAAATTGCTTTGAAAATAACTCGGACTCTATTTTTTGAAATTCATCTGGACTTATCATTTGTCAAAATCTCTAACACTCAATCAACAACTAACGTCATTGATTGAGGGGGGGAGGAATGATTTCAACTAAATAAAAAGTTATTTTTCAAACAATTGGCACTTAATCAAGCAAGGTCTAATTTTGGATAATCAAAAATTAACAATGTTTTTGTACAATTCGATCCAGACCAATGCTAATATTGTGTTTTCATAATATATTTCAGCATGTTTGATCATTGGAGTTTAAAGTCTCAAAATCTGATCCTTATCAGTTAAATGTTTCAAAATCAAAGTCACACTTCTCCTCAAAAGGCTTCCAAAAATAATTTAAATCAGTTGAGATCACAAATCTCAAAGGGTTTGAAAATTGTGATCGGGGGAGAATTTGTGATTTAAATAGGATATAAACTGATAATTCGACAAGTGGTTTTTGAAATACAATAACAAGATCTCCTCCCTACATATGCCAAACGATTTCAAATTTTTCATGCACATGTTAAGGGGGAGCATTTATCCTAAACCAAATGAAATTGAAACGTGATTGATTTGTCTCAAAGTGCAGGTTCCATCCAATATGTGCAAAACTCTTTCTAATCTCGATGCACATATTGAGGGGGAGCTTTTATAAAATATCAAAACAATTAAGGTACAAAATACTTTGATTTTATATCACAAGTACCTTGATTGATTTTCAAATGGTTTTCAATTGGTTTCGAGGCAGAATGAACAATACCAAAAAACCGACCAAATTTACTTTATGCTTGGAGATATAAGGAAGGTTACGTTAGGCATTCGTTCCCACGATCCCGCCAGAGCCAGAGGGATCTACCCAGGGACAATCCACTAGTTAGTGTAGAAGTCCTAAGGTATGATGAAAAAAGGAGAAAAGTGAGAAATGGGAAGATTGCGGACTGAGAAAGAGCTAGAACTGGAATAAACCCAACAAGGTTCTAGTAATGAAGTCTCGGTAAGCACTGAAAAGGTTGAAGAATGAAAAAGAAATGAATGTGAAAAGGGTGAAAAGAAATAGCCCTCCAATAATTCAACCTTAGGCGTAGAAACCGAGTTCAATACATATGCTATTGGTGGTTACTAAGGTAACACTGGTATTGAAGACAAGACGTCATGGACCCAGTGACGCACTGCACCAAACTTCCCAAGTTACTCAAGTTCCTCTTAAAAGGACTTGTTTCATTCTCACGGGGAATCTACATACGCTATCGACTTTCTCTTAGAAACGATGGGGCGATTCAATCATGAGTCAACCTTGGTCCAGGAAATGGATTGACGGATACCTTTGAAAAATCGGTCGTTGTGCTTAAAAACTCTTTTCTAGCACACCGACTGTGTATTAGTGTTTCGAAATAAAGGGTATTTATGATTGAAATTTGATTTCTCATACAAAACTTTCATCGTATTGCAAAAATCTTTCTTCAAGCAATACGTGATTGTTCTCAAATCATTTTTTAATCAATCAGTAAATCTCAATTTACTGGTTCACTCACTCCGTGTTGTCTTCTTTGAGACGTTCCGGTTTGAGAATAGCTAGAGCGTACTGCGAAACCCTGTCAAGGAGATTCTTCGGAATTATACCTGATTACAGGCAGTACTTGTACTGATCAACGGGGAACCATGGTTCTTGCAACCTATTCAACGAAATTGATCAAAGACACTTTCGTGATCTTTATTACTAACTGTTGTTTGCAGGAATACCCGACGATTGCAGCTAATCAGAATTGAGGCGTCAATCCATAGCCGCATACTCACACATCACATTCATCTCAAAGAAATCATGATAAGTGCATATCTTCATCAAGTGACTCTGATATTTTCACTCCATGCTTCTGCTACGCCGCTGCAAATATCATGAATTAACAAAAGCTTCCGCAACTCTGATGAGAAGATATCATGATCCAGAATGTGAGCATGTCGGTCCAAAAGTCACAACTTCACACAATGGCAATACAACAACAAAGGATGAGTCAGAGATTTGTTGTGACTGATGATCTCAAAACTGACTCAAATAATCACCAACACGTGGATCAGTTAAAGACCTCAACTTGTAAGAACAAAACATGCGGAACATGAAGAATCAAAGACTACGGGCTACAGAGCAAAGAACTTAATCAAGAATCCAAGAACATCCAAAATGTAATATCTGTTTGTAATCAATGTAATTTGAGGTGACCTCCCTTAGGAGGAGATTGTTAGGATTTATAAAATCCGGTAGTTAGTAGTCGTAGTCATTTAGTGTTAGTAAGTAGTGTGTTAAGTAACACCGTGGAAGACTGACGGGTCTTTACCCACTGTATGCCTGATCCATAGCCCATAGGAGGCGTGTCTTATAAGAAACTATAAATACCCTTTGCCTAGCAAGGCAAAGGGTTGGAGCTTCTCATAATATCATTTTTCTTTGTCTCGCTAAGTTCCCATAACTCTTTCACTTTCTCTCTCTAGAACTCATGTTATACGCCCCTCTTGTGTGATTTATTATGTGTATGTGAAAACCAATATGTTACAGTAGCTATGGGATTTGCTTCTTCAATTCCAAAACTTTTCTTGGCAATTGTTATTGGATGCTACTTTTAATTTGTTGCTTATGAGGTATTTGTTGTTTACAAACAAGAAAAACAAACTGAAATTAGCCTGTGTAAGAGATGTTGATTGTATGTGGTTAGGCTTTAATCTAATGGAAGCTATTTTGATTGGTGGCGTTATTATTGTTTTCGTGTTACACCTTCATGAGATGAAAAATAAAACGCCTTTGGTTGGTTTATGTAGGGTTATGATGATTATCTGCTATTTTCTAAGACAAATTAGGTCGTCCAAGATTGGATCTGTAGCTTGGCGGGGCAAAGAGCGGATGGCATGATTATGCAACCGTGTTTCTTTGCATTCATGGTTGAGTTTAGATCTTTTTAAGCCTATTTAGTCTATAAATCTGAGCCTGATAAAGGAATATTTTGGGGTGTTTGCCAGCAGTTTTTATTTATTATTCGGGTAAGCGTTGTTTCCCAAAACCTGCGTCTTAGCATGGCAGCCATGTTGTTGCAGCCATGGCGGGTTTTGGGTACCGCCTCCACAATTTCGGACTTGATCCTCCTTATGTGGATACCTGGTACCGGTGTTAATAATGCGATTGGGATCCTTTTTTGTGGTCGAATACTGATCACCGGTTATAAGGTGATACCAGAGTGGTGGTGCCATATTATGGCACAATTGAAACGGTACCGTTTTGTTTTTGGGATTACTTTGGTATGATGTTGGCCTGGAACTATTTTGCCAATTTAACGCTCAACACCTCAAATCAGCCTCAACCACGACGTGGAGAGCATTGTAGCAACTACTGTTCATTCACATGGATTTGTCTATCTGTTAAGGCAATGATGATCATCCACTGCATTTTCTTTCTTCCGAAAAACAGCTTACTGATAACATCAAATAATCCTGAATATTAAGTGTCAATTTCCCCCGATAATGCTCGTATTTTATATCATTTATATGGATTTACGCTTGTTTTCCTATGTTTTACACTTTCAAGTAATTTACGAGCATTGGAGCTAAAGAGACGCGGATTTGGAGAAGTTATTAAAGATATATCATAGTATGCTCATTTTGAAGAAGTTACGGCGTAACTCCTCTATCACATTACGCCGTAACTAAAGCGTGGCTCAGAAAAACCAACTCAACAGAAGATTACGGCGTAACTCTCCCAAAGATTACGACGTAACCAACTAGGTCAAATGAGGTTCCGTGCCGCTACAAATTACGTTGTAACTATTGTCACATTTACGGCGTAACCAAGATTTATTGAAGATACGGCGTAACTCCTTCCATAGTTAAGCCGTAACCAGTATTTTCAGTGCAAAATACGAAGAATTATATGTTACGGCGTAACTCTTAACATTAGTTACGCCGTAACCAGATTTGGCCTATAAATACCCCACGATTTCCAGCATTTCAGAGCATCCCATTTCACAGACAACACCAAGTGAACGTGAGTAGAAGTCGAAGGCAGATCTAGAGGAGCATACGGAGCTATCTCCAAGGGAGAAATCATTCCCCTACGATAAGCATTAGCATTTTATATTTTCTTTACTTTCAATTCATTTATTTTGTAATGTTAAACATTGAATCGATTGTTCTAGTTAATATGAGTGGCTAAGCACCTCTGGTGCTGGCCTAGTTATGATTCCTTAATTGTTTTGTTTACGTTTACATTGCTTCCGTATAATTATTTCTAAGTGTATGCATGCATAGTTTGTTGGTAGCTACCATTGTTTCAGTAGTTTTGAATGGCGGTAGTGGCTAGTTACTTAGGAGATATGACCAACTGACCCTAAGTAGGTAGACTGAGTGGGAAGGGTAAGATATGACCAATGACGAACCCTTTCGCTTGTGCAATTTGACCAACTGATCACCTACCGTTTGGATGAACTTAAGAAGTCGGGGATGAGTGTTTAAGTTGCTAGCGCTCGGGCACTCATTGTTATGAATCTAGCATGTAGCGGTACTTAATGACTTGGCTTAGGGAACTAAGAACAACTGGACTTATGACGGGTCACCTGATTTCTCCAGTGGGACCCTTTGCTGATAGGTTAGGACGAACTGACCAAATGCTATCCTAGCGAATTTGACCCCACCTGAAGTAATTGGAAGTAATTAGACGTAAACATTACTAGTTAGGATGAGTAACTAGGTTAGCACCCCTCTCCTCTATTGATCACAACCCTCGCCTTTTATTTGCTTTAGTAGTTAATTAGTTAAATATAATAATCATATTAAAATCTGTGACACCTAGACTTAGTATAAATCCGCATATATAGCTCTTGGGACGACCTCAGTTTTACCAATTACTACACTACACAACATTGCCCATAAGTGCATTAGGGTAGACCATAGGTATAACGAGATTTATGAATATTAAAACATGGTCAGTAAAACCAGCATCAAGTTTTTGGCGCCGATCTTTGGGGAGTTATATTTGGGTTTTTATTAAGTCTTTCATTTTTGTTTTGTTTTAAACTTTTCTCAAATTCTCACGATCTCTTTTCAAGTTTTCAGGTACCATGGAAGTTGTTAACATTGATGACCTCACTCTCGAGGAATATTTGGCGTTGACAAGAGAAGAACAGGGACCAGGGATCGTTAGGCCGGCCATCACCGAAGATGCTCAGTTCGAAATCAAACCTCAATTTATGAGAGAGTTGCGTGCAAACCCTTTCTCAGGAAGCATTACCGATGATGCTCATGAACATGTGGACAACGTGGAATACATTGTCAGCCTATTCAAAATTCCAAGAGTCTCAAACGATGCTGTCATGTTACGTGTGTTCCCTATTTCTCTGACTGGAGCTGCTAAAAGATGGGTTGATCGATTACCTGCCGGGATAGTTAACACCTGGCCTCTCCTAAAAAAATATTTCATTCAGAGATACTGTCCTCCATCTAGGACTGCTAAACAATTAGAAGAAATCCATAACTTCAAGCAGGAGGGTGATGAAACGTTGTACCAAGCATTGGGAAAAGGTACAACGAATTATTATACAAGTGCCCTACTCACGACCTCAATAGCCAGCAAAAGGTGAACGTCTTTTACAAGGGTCTGAACATCTATTCAAGGCAAATGATCAACTCTCAAGGACCAATACCTGGAATGACTCCATCATTGGCTCTTGAAACTATTCAAAAGATGGCTGACCACTCTCACAAATGGCACAATGGAGGGAGCAATCAAAGTAAGAGTGGAAATGTGGAAGGCCTTGCAGCAATAAACAACAAACTAGAAAGTCTTGAGAGAGACATGAAAAAGCTCAAAGAAAATATGCATTCCATACAAGTTGAACGAAATAAACACAATAGCATTCTCCCTACTAAGGAATGCTCATCAAAAAAGGAAGTTAAAAGGATTGAAGAAGTAAAATATGGAGATGGAAGTCCCTTCAACGGATACAATGGTAACGGGGCCAGATACCGAGAAAAATCCCCAGGGTTCTATACATGAATCAACAACAATCCTCCTAGACCAAGCCTTGAAGAAATAATGCATAAAATATCGAGGAGTCTACAAAGAAAAGTGATAGAATCAAGGAATGGATGGTCAAGGTAAAATAAGACACCAACATGAACTTGCGGAACCAAGATGCCGCAATTAAAAACCTTGAAACTCAAATTGGGCAATTAGCTAAAAATCTTGAGACCAATAACGACAAAGCCAGTGCCTGCAAGGCCATATTTGCACAAGATAAACCGAAGAAAGAACAATGCACCTCTTCTGTCACCAAGATAAGGCTTTGTTCTTTCTGTCACCAAGATGGCACAATGGAGGGAGCAATCAAAGTAAGAGTGGAAATGTGGAAGGCCTTGTTTATCTTGTGCACAAGATAAACCGAAGAAAGAACAAAGCCAGTGCCTGCAAGGTTTACCCCAGCCCCCAAATGGCACAATTAGCTTATTTGGGGGCTGGGGTAAACCTTATTTCTACCTCATTGTTTGATAAAATAAAACTTACCAATTTAAAAGAAACAACAATGATGATTGAAATGGCTGATTCCTCTAAAGTTGTACCTAGGGGAGTGGTTAATAATGTTATCCTTAAAATTGGGAATTCCTTTTTCCTACCGATTTTGTGGTTATTGACATGGGGAAATGGGATACTTACAACTTAATTGTTGGAATGCCTTTTCTGGCCACTTGCCGAGCACATATAAAGGTCTTTGAAAAACAAATTTCTTTGGGAACTGAAAAAGAACGAATCACTTTCAGCATGAAGGAACAATTGAATCCAAGGTTAGAAATTTCAAAAAAAGTTGATGTTGCCAATATTCCATCGCTCGACCCACCTCTATGTTATAATCTTAATAATAACAATCGTGGAGATAATTTTGATAGTTGTGAACAGGAACAGAAAAAGACCTTCCCGATTGAGGGTATTAAGGAAGCTCCAGATCCTAACAAGCATTATTGCACCCCTATATTGACGGAAGATGACGAATCAATGAAGGCATGGCCCTCATGTAACCCTTTTCGTGAATTTGTGATGGAAGGGTGGATGAATGGACGTGCCCTCACGAGAGTGAGAGACACGATATAAAATTTAGAAATTTATCCTTTGAAGATTGGTACAAGGTAAGATTTGGAGACTCGGACATCAACACAAGATTAGTAAAACAACTAAAACGTAATTACGATAACTATCACCTTATTGATAAAATGACCAATGATGAAAGATCAAACATGAGTGCAACAATGGATCCTATAGCAGAAGGTACCGACTACGGAAAGTCATGTTTATCGTTCAATGAGTGGCTCTCGCAAAAAGTTGGAACATGTAGCATCAAGAACGCAGCGAGAAAAAAGGTTTTTATCGAATGGATGAATGATTGCCGCCAAATAATGGAGCAATTTGGCCAAGTCCAAAGGCCACCATAAAGCCCCGAGGCTCTGAGTCTAACTTAAAGACTAGTAAATAAAGAAAAGTACTCTTTCGGGAGACAACCCGAATTATCTATTTCATTTGCTTTATTTCCATTTCTGTTGGGTTTTGTGTTTTTAACCATTTTTGCTTGCTGCAACAAGCTGAAACGGGGACCTGATCTGTCCATAGTTACGACATAACTCATTCTTATGGTTACGCCGTAACATACCTTTTGTGCAGCAATCCTTTTCAGAGTATTACCAATTACGGCGTAACCCAAGAATTGGTTACGATGTAGCCACACTCCTGTAGCATCTGTCAGGTTTTGCTCAATTACAGCGTAACTCCCTATGGGAGTTACGATGTAACTTCCCTCTATAACACTTCTTTCATTTTAGACACAATAACCTTGTATTAGTTTTCAAATGAACTTTGTGGGTATGTTCCCTGTAAGCCCTCACGAGACTACACTCGTCCACTTAGGACACCAAGTGGTTTAAAAGGCTTGTTTCATACGCTAAATGCAACCGTGATTCCTATGAAAGTGAGTTAGATTTCTTTTTCATTTTTTTTTATTTTTTATTTTTAGAATTATGCTTATCGGTAGTGTGATTTTAGGGATTGAAGTTTGCTCGTGGATTCTTATGCAAAGGCACGACTATTTCGTGGGCCTTCTTTCTTTTTGGAGCAAATTTTAGGGAAGTTCTCGCTCTAATTCTACTTTTCTCTTCACCTTTATTTAACGCTTTAATACAAAAGAGACTTTGTACATTTCAAGTGGGGGACGGGAGTAGAATTGTCTCTTGAACTTTATTTTGCCCTTGTTTTTCTAGTTTATTTTGAAAAATTATGCCATTTTTTAAATTTTGATATGTTTTTCTTAACCTAACTAGATTAGACCTTAGTTGAGCACATTATAACCCTTGATATTATATGGTGAGAATAGCCTTATCCGTTTCCAAATATTTACCCCAAATCCACCAAATTATGAGTGTGCCGGTAGCTTGTAAACTTTAGAACTTGGCATTTACATCATTTCGAGACCATAGACGAGGTATGTTGAGTTAGCTCGATGTATTTGGACTTTTCAGTTTAAGAAGGCATTATTATAGGATTATCACACAAATAGCCTACCATTGTGTGTCTATCGATTAGTCACCTCGACTTCTCGACCCCCATGTAAACCCTTTGTTGCACTCACCTTTAGTATAAGATACCCCTATATACACCCTTCTGAGCCATTCCTTTTATTTTTTCCAACCAACATATTGTTTCGATACACCATTACACCTTAGCCTACCCTGTAGTCTTTATTTGTAATTGGGAAGTCATTATTTGCCTAAGTTCAAAGTTCAAGCGGAAAGGTTCGGGAATCACGCTCTCATCGACGACATATCCTTAAAGATAATTGAAGACCCCCCAAATTCTCATACTGTTCATCTCAAGTGGGGGATGTTATGTTTAGTTATTATGTTATGTTGAAAAAAAAAAAAAACAAAACATATTCGGAAAAAAAAAAAGAAAAAAAAAATTATTGTTATTCATTTGTTTGTAAAGTGCGATGTTATAAGCACTATTGTTATGAGCTTACTATAGATTTAGTATCGAGGAGGCCACCTCGGTCACATTTGAAGAATGAAGTTGGAAGTGTGCCCATCATTACGTCCTCTAATGGCACATCTACCTGGTTGTATCATGATCCGGTTTCTTGACTTCGAAACTTGAACTTTGGGCGAACGGTAAGTGGTGATGACTTGGTTATAGATTTAGACTATCTGCTTGATTTGATTTTACACCAATTTTATCCCATGTCTTATCCTACCCTTAGTCATGAAGCGTGTCTAGGTGATGCAGCGAGCAATCTTTGGTGTCTTGGCCATGGATTTGGTCATGTATCATTGATTTTGTCCACTTCATGGTGACATGTTAGTAATGACAAATCATCCTTAACCTTTGTCGTGTCTACCCATATTGCCTTCGAGAATTGTTTTGTCCTTAACTCTAGTGGTGGAGATTTGTGTAACCGCCAAGCTTATGATAGAATACATGCTATGACTATGCAATGAGTGATCACCCCGAAATTGACACTTAGAATAGTTGAGAGATTTGAGTGTTTTGTTCCCATTTTGTGAGGTGTTCGGCTTTGTTTTATTCTAGCATAAGGGATTTGTAAACTTATATTTTTCAGGTAATGGGAGATATCTTTTTAGGAATCTATCTAATAAGGTCTACTTGAGGGCAAGTAGAGTTCAAGTGGGGGGATATTTGATAACATCAAATAATCCTGAATATTAAGTGTCAATTTCCCCCGATAATGCTCGTATTTTATATCATTTATATGGATTTACGCTTGTTTTCCTATGTTTTACACTTTCAGGTAATTTACAAGAATTGGAGCTAAAGAGACGCGGATTTGGAGAAGTTATTAAAGATATATAATAGTATGGTCATTTTGAAGAAGTTACGGCGTAACTCCTCTCTCACATTACGCCGTAACTAAAGCGTGGCTCAGAAAAACCAACTCAGCAGAAGATTACGGCATAACTCTCTCAAAGATTACGACGTAACCAACTAGGTCAAATGAGGTTCCGCGCCGCTGCAAATTACGCCGTAACTATTGTCACATTAACGGCGTAACTCCTTCCATAGTTACGCCGTACCAGCATTTTTCAGTGCAAAATACGAAGAATTATATGTTACGGCGTAACTCTTAACATTAGTTACGCCATAACCAGATCTGGCCTATAAATACCCTATGATTTCCAGCATTTCAGAGCATCCCATTTTACACACAACACCAAGTGAACGCGAGTAGAAGTCGAAGGCAGATCTAGAGGAGCATACGGAGATATCTCCAAGGGAGAAATCACTCCCCTATGATAAGCATTAGCATTTTATCTTTTCTTTACTTTCAATTCATGTATTTCGTAATGTTAAATATTGAATCGATTGTTCTAGTTAATATGAGCGGCTAAGCACCTCTGGTGCTGGCCTAGTTATGATTCCTTAATTGTTTTGTTTGCGTTTACATTGCTTCTGTATAATTATTTCTAAGTGTATGCATGCATAGTTTGTTGGTAGCTACCCTTGTTTCGGTAGTTTTGAATGGCGGTAGTGACTAGTTACTTAGGATATATGACCAATTGACGACCCTTTCTGCTTGTGCGATTTGACCAACTGATCACCTACCGTTTGGATGAACTTAAGAAGACGGGGATGAGTGTTTAAGTAGCTAGCGCCCAGGCACTCATTGTTATGAATCTAGCATGTAGCGGTACTTAATGACTTGGCTTAGGGGACTAAGAACAACTGGACTTATGACGGGTCACCTGATTTCTCCAGTGGTACCCTTTGCTGATAGGTTAGGACGAACTGACCAAATGTTATCCTAGCGACTTTGACCCCACCTGAAGTAATTGGAAGTAATTAGACGTAAACATTACTAGTTAGGATGAGTAACTATGTTAGCACCCCTCTCCTCTATTGATCACAACCCTCGCCTTTTATTTGCTTTAGTAGTTAATTAGTTAAATATAATAATCATATTAAAATCTGTAACACCTATACTTAGTATAAATCCGCACACATAGCTCTTGGGACGACCTCGGTTTTACCGATTACTACACTACACACGACCGGGTACACTGCCCGTTACTGCATTAGGGTAGACCATAGGTATAACGAGACTTATAAATATTAAAACCTGGTTAGTAAAACCTGCATCACTTACCAAAGCATGTACCTTGGCGAGGTGGCCACACATGGATTGTGGTTGCAGCCACGGCGGGCGCGTGGTACTGCTTCAATATTTGCAGCTTTGAGCCTTATTTGTCTTCGTCTATCTATTAAGGCAATGATATTTGCATTTATCTTTTTCTGGAGGATAGTGTGCCGAGCCCCATATCTTGGCAAGGTGGCCACACATGGATTGTGGTTGCAGCCATGGTGGGTGTATGGTGCTGTTTTTCAATATTTGCAGGTCCGAGCCTTATTTTCTTGAGATTATCCGCGTTATTTGAAAAAAGTAATACAACAACAGCTTCTTTTGCTGACATTATCCACATCATACAACAACTTATTTTTTCAGACCTGAATGTTACTTACTATGGGAGTTGACGGTTATCGTGAAGGCTTTATGAATGGTAGGTCATAGATGTTGGAAATTAAAGTAGTTTTTTCAATATAGGCTAATTTATTATGAGCATTGTGAAAACATTCATCTTCCTGCAGGGATCTATGTCAGCAGGAACGCCTATATTCGTCTTTGGGATTGTTGATATGCTTCTACACTCAAGGTAAACGGTCACATATATGGGTGGTTTTAGGCAATAGGTGTGTAATGCCAAAAACTATACATTAGTGTCAGGTACTTTTAGTGGTGATACATTTGAGACATGCTAAATACCGTGCTTCTAGATGAACAACTACGCAGTTGTTTGAAATAGCTTATTTTGTTGGTTTATCAAATTCTTTTAATTCAAATAGCTAATAATCCCACTTTTTGTGATAATGAGCCTATAGACTTTGATAAGCCATTGGGTAAAGTTAGTAAGCTCATTATGCGAAAAAAGTTAGTTTATTGGGCTTTCCATGTAATATAACATAGGTTACTCAGTTTATTTAAACACCCCCTTTAACTGGATTATTTTTTCCTTTAGTAATTGCGTTATTGGCATCTTCTTTCATCCTAATAAATATATTAGTTAAATCATATATATGGATGGTTTCAGAATAGATTCTTCAAAGACCGATAAGGAACTGCAACCATTTAAGCCCTTTGGGGGGTGTTTGGCTTTGTTTTCTGAAGTAAGTCGCACGCTAAAATATGACCACAAACAGGTAATAATCTGTAAAAAAATCACCATTGTTCAATTTCTTTCGTATAGCTTCACTAAAATTCTGTTTGATTTTTTGTACCAGTGCTTATTTGGCACCCAAATACGCGATAACAGGCGCTTGAGAGGTACGCCTTGCATTTATTGGATGAAACCAACAATACACGCACTGAAAGCATAGATTGTTTTCAGAGGGGTGCTTCAAGCAGCGATTTGACTAATGTCTAGATGAGAATATACTTTCGTTTATTAGAGAGTTTAGCAAATGGGCTCCTTTAAATAATCGAATAGAAACGAAAAATTGCTGAAAAAACTGCACTTTAAAGGGGGTGTTCGGATGCTAACAACTGCAGTTTTTAAAGAGTTTTTGTGTAAACTGCTCTTATTAGGGGTGTTTAGGTGTGCTGCACAATTGAACTTCCATGTATGGATTTGTTGTTGTATTTAAATGCTTACTTATGTACGAATGTTGTTTACTTTTTACAACAGTATACATGGAACCATTTGTATAGTTTATGATCATATTGTTGAATAGCCTTTCTTAATAATTGTTATGAGGCCCACAAATAAGATAATGCTTTTTTCATTGTAAGGATTCATTTTACCAATTTTTTGGCCTAAGTTTGCAGCCATCAACAACAGCAACTGCTGTTGCAGGTTTGTCAAACAGCCATTATGCCTCTTTCAAACGCCCCGCCGCAAGGCGGTGGGCTACATTCACTTGTTCTATAAAAGTAAAATGGATAAAAATAAAGTACTTTTTTAAGCGTGTATCTTACAGAATTTCATATAAATGTAAGGAAACCGGAAATGACATCAAATGTAAGACCATGGCCCGTCTCACGGGCAGCCACGCTGACAATTATCTAGCTCACTCATTGATCAAGTAATAATGGTTACTTAAATCACCATAAAGTGTAATATCAACAACAAAAGTATAGTACAATGATTCCTCCCGAACTACCTTCTTTTATTTCTCCGTCACACTTATCAACCGCTTGTTAACGGTCAACCGTAACAGATGATAAAAGGGCGACAGCCCGGGACTATTAAAGTTTACCAAGGATTAAAAATTTCCTTGGATCGTTTATGTCCTGGTGAGGCGTGACAATCCACATACAATGACTTGTGAATGCTGAAATGATAAAGAATGTACAAAAACAGGAATCTGATTGACTAACACTAGGAATGTGAATAGTAATAGCTCTGTCACAGCTATGTTGTTAAAAACGTACAATCAGAAACCTAAAAATCTAAAAGATATACAAACGTACGTTTAACTAAAACGTAAACGTATAAAAACAAAACGTGAGTTTTAAAGAAATAAAAGGCCTACAAATATGAAAATGACATTTTTACAATCCTAATAATAAAATAAAATTATTAGAAAAAGAAAATTATTTTTACAACTATTTAATTAATTATTATTAATTAAAAACTATTTATTAAGTATTTAAAATGCACTAAAATATAAGAAAATACAAATTTAACCTAGAAAAATGAAATTATAACTTAGAAAAATCTAAAATATTATAAAACTAATTTTAAAACTGAAAATATATTTTTTATGCTTTTTATTTATTTATTATTAATTAAATATGGTTTTAATCTAATTAAATGATTAAAAATACTAAAACTAATGAGAAAAATCTGCAACTTTTTACAAAATTCTAAAATAAATAAAAGAAGCTAGAAAAAATAGAAAAACTATATGTTGTTAATTAAAATAAGCTAATAAGCAAATAAGCTCTTAAGTAAAAGCTACTACTTAGCTTAAAAGGATTCTTTTTGGTATTTTCTTTTCTGGACTAATTATACAGATATTATACATGTAAATGAAAAGAGAACTTTACAAACCTAAAAATAAGCACATTAAGAAGCTTATGAGTCCAACAGTTAAGCTTTTGGCTTGACTGTTGGAGCTCAAGCTAATAATAAGCTCTAAATAAGCTATACAAATGAAACAAAAGCTAAAATGAGATGTACATAAGTCCAATGAACAAGTATGAACAATAAAATGGACATGATAGTGTGAGCTTATGGTTTAGACAGTCAAGCTACAAGCTTGACTTGGATGGAATTGAGGCTTCAAGGAGCCTGTAATAAGCTCCCCACTGATAAGTAAATGAAAAATATTATATTTACAAACATATTGACAAGTATGCACAAGTGGTGCAATTGGATTCAACAAACAAGCTTGTAATAAGCTCATAAGCTCTTGCAATTCCAAAGTACTGCTGAAGCAATACTTTCAGAAAATGGGACAAAACAAAAGCTAGTTGCAGCCCTAGATAATAAGCTGCAACTTGGAGATTAAGCACTGGATCATGAATTTAGGTGGATGAGCTTCCTAAAAAGCTCAAGCTCATACTGTGGGACCCACAGATGAGCTTTTGAGGAGCTCATGAAAATGGCACCAAGTAACTGAATATGCTAGTGAACCAGCATATACAGTTAAATGGGACAAGCTAAATGCTATGATCAAGCTTATCAATTAAGCTTGATAATGAAAATAAAGAGCTGGGCCTTGGATTTGGGTGGATTGGCTTCTCAAAAAGCTAATTCACATAAGTTGGGACCCACTGAGTAGCTTTTTATTGGCTTATGAAGTAGGCTAGATTTCACTGAGTTTAAGTGTTTTCAGTGAAATGGTGATAAGTACAAGCTACTTGCAGCCTATGTAAATAAGCTACAAGGTGAAAGTTAAGAGCAAAATCATAAAGCTGGGTTGCTAGGCTTCCTAAAAAGCCAAGCCACACAGGCTTGTGATTACTAATGAGCTTGGTGTGAGCTTGTGGAAATGGTGTAATATCCTGATTGCTCAGGGGTATGTTGTGAGTGGGCAAACTCAAGTTCACACAACTTATCTAATAAGCTAATAAATGCTCAACCAACACTGAGTTTATTAAGTTGGATAGCTTGCCTACAATTAGGCCAAGAATCTCAGCTCAAGCTCAATGGGGAGACTATTTATTAGCTTGTGAAATCAACTCACCTTCACTGTTTGCTTCAGTGAAGGGAGTGATATGGGACAAAAAGATTTTGGTGATTAAGCTATCAAGATAAGCTGAAAATGTAAAAACAAGTATGAAAATAATGACAAGAACACAAGGGCTACACAAAACAGTAAAGTACACAAGCTATGGTCAAGTCATGAAGCTTATGCAAGCTTATGAACTTGACAGCATAAGCTGTGCACAGGGCATTTTAACAGAAAGGGACTCAAAATAAGCTAGAATATAAGCATTTAAAAAGCTAAATGAAAGTAAGCTATTATTTTTACAATTAAGATGAGCAGATATATTTTATAATCCTAAAAGCACAAAGCATGAAATTCAAAATTAAGTTCTATATAAAAATTTCTATTTTATTCAAAAACAGCTATTTAAGAAATTGACTTTTTACAAAAACACTAAGGTTTGACTAAAATGAACTTAGGATTGAATTTATGAACTGAATATGATATAATAAGTTGTAATAAGTTTATCTAGAGCTAGGTTAACAAGATTTAAACTAATACTATGAATTTCATAATCTAAAACTATGACAGTGAACTGTATAAGGGAATTAAAAGGAAATTTGACTTTTACAAACAAGGACTGAATATTATGTCTTGCACGATCTATTAGGTACTAAAGTGACTTGAAACAAGTATAAATAACAACAGAAACACACTGGAGTACTAGTTTATCAGCAAATCCAAACATCCCTGTGATTATCACTTGTCACATGAATATCAAAGGTATCAATGAATCTGAATCTAAACCAGATTCCATACATTATATTATGACATATTGAGACTAATTGAGCATAAAATGTCAAGCACACAAGCAAGAAATACAGATTTGTCATATATGCATTTCAACTGAGTGTTTTCCAATTTTAAGCACAAGTAAACTTAAATAAACAAACTACTAATATTAAGCTATGATAACATTAAACAATCACAAAGGAACATGAAAACTTTAAAAATCAAAGCATAAAAAGTAGTAAAACAGTAACTTGTAAAAAAATGATAAAAATGGAAACAATGGAACTCACAAGTGATCAAGGCAAAACCTGAGTACCAAAGATCAGAAACCACTCCTAGCTTATTGTCAATAGGCTAGAAACCAGAAAACCATCCAGATTAACTTCTACTCTTCAGAACTGCTTATTGGATCATAAGTTGACTTCCATTGACTTTTCTTGACTTTTTTAGTACTTTTCTGAATTTTAAAAGCTAAACTAATTTTAATGTCTCTAAAAGCTTAATGAGCTTTTGTCAGGAGCTCATATGGGCTTAAAGAGTCCTTAAAACAACTACATACCATGAAATCGAATTACATGAAAATTAAAGGAACTTTAAGTAAAAACTCAAAACTGACTTTAAACTGAAATTAAACTGAATTTAAAAGTTCATTACACTAATTTAAAGAAGATTACATCATTGAAACATTAAAAGACATTGAAATTTAAAGAAAGCATTTAAAAATTATACTAACGACCAATGGCTAGTCCAAAGGTAGTTTCTTCTCTGTCTTTCTTCCTCTTTTAAGCACCAATTGAGCTCCACGTGGCCTTCTAAGATAATCCCACCTCTTTTTGTGGCCAATGGGAGAACTTTGAGTGTTTTGGCCATTTTTTTCATTTTGGCGGGAAGTGGTTATTTCAACCTGTGGGTTCTGAAAACTAGCACGAGGGGGTGGCTAGGTATATGATGAGTGGTGAGATATGGAAGAGATAAGGGGAAAAGGTGAGGTGATGGGAGATGTGTTGGGAGTTGCAGTTGCAGGCACAAGTGGAGAGGGGAAGGAGGAGGTGGAGGGAAAAGGGGAAGGGTGAGGTGTTTGACTAGGGGGTTCAAAAACAGGCTAAAGACAGGGGTCAAAAGGGTTAAGTGGCAGGGTCAAAAGGTTTTTGACAAGTCTTAGGTTTTAGTTTAGACAAGGACTAATGTTGCCAATCTGAAATTATGAAGGACCAATCCTGTAATTTTCCAAACTTGTCACAAGGACTGAAATTGACAACCTTTAATAGTGCAAGGACCAAACTTGCCATTTTCCATTTTCAAAGGACTAAACTTGCCAAATTTCAAAGTTTAAGGACTAAAGTTGTAATTTTGTAAATTTGAATCTCAAGGATCAATTTTGACAACTTAGGAATCCCTAGGGACTTAAAATGATATTTTTCTTTATTTGGCTTTACCAGGGACTGTTTTTGACAACTTTTGAAACTTGGGGGACTAAAACTGCCAATTATGCAAATTTGATATGTTTTTCACCAGATTTTGATATTTTTGCATTTAAAACACATAAAACACTTATTTGTGATATTTTTATCATTTTGATGCGTTTCTGAGTGTTTTCAGATGTTTTTGCAGTCTAATTTGTACAAAAATGATGAGTATTTACACACTCATCAATCCCCCACACTAAGATATTGCTAGTCCCTAGCAATGTTTTAAGAAAATTTAATGGATTTTATCTCTTTACCAAAAGCCATTACTTCTGGAGTAGCCAAATGTTTCAGTTCAAGTAAGAACTATGGTACACTGATAACCATCTGATTTATTGGCAAATCATAAACCATATAACGGATTTGATGTGTCTTTACAGAAGCCGTACCCATACGGACTAGCCAACTCTTAGATAAATTATCAAGATTATCTTTGGTGAGCTGAATACCAATTATGGTTTTTCCACTGCCTTTACCACAAGCCATAACCTTGCGGGCTAGCCAACTCTTCACTTTTTAGGATATGGTGAGCTGAACACCATACAATTTTGGGCAAATTGCAAGCCATAAACGGATTTGAGATATCTTTACCAAGAGCCGTTTGCTCCTGGATTAGCCAATCCTTATGTGGGTTAGACATGGTGGACTGATTACCATTTGTTGTGTTTAGTACATAGTACTTCCACTAAAAAAAAATTTTTAAATTTGGCCATTTTGGGGGAAAAAGGGACTAAAAGGGTACATTTATGATCAAATTCGCCAGAATTTCCCCCCCACACTTAGAAATGAATATTGTCCTCAATATTCAAAGTACCGGCTGTAATGCCGAAACTTAGAACGTAAAAAGATAATAAACCTAGCTAAGTGTGGAAACACAACAATTATTCTTTTTTTTTAATATATACAATTTTCTCAACGTTTTATAAATCTATGTACGAAATGTGGGGCACACCCCCACACTTAGGTGGTAGAAAGGGGGTAAGAAAAGTTAAAATGATTTGATGAGAAATTGGAGTGGGGTTCACTCACAGAATTATGAAGATAAAGGTATGGAGAATCTTTTTGGGTTTTTTGAATATAATATAAACAGAAACGAAAAATGTTTTTGTATTTTTTTAACTTTTATATATATATACAAAGAAATGGCTAAAAAGGAAACCTAAATGAGATTTTTAATACATGATACTGATTTAAACCTAATCTATCACATTCCAGGAATTATACTAAGCCAGATAAATCCTTTTTTAGTGCAAACATGGTGTTTAGCCAAAATTTAGACCTAGGAATATCAAGATTAGGAAAATTGATAGTCAAATGCAAATCAAAGCACAGATAGATTTCAACCATAAAATCTTTTTGTATTTTATATTGTTTATATGAAATGAAGTATATGTAATTTACATACAAGGATAGGTATTTCAACAAAATACAAAATACAAGTCATAATACGTAGCACAGCTCCCTGTGGCGCAAAATTTGATTCCTCCCGAACTACCTTCTTTTATTTCTCCGTCACACTTATCAACCGCTTGTTAACGGTCAACCGTAACAGATGATAAAAGGGCGACAGCCCGGGACTATTAAAGTTTACCAAGGATTAAAAATTTCCTTGGATCGTTTATGTCCTGGTGAGGCGTGACAATCCACATACAATGACTTGTGAATGCTGAAATGATAAAGAATGTACAAAAACAGGAATCTGATTGACTAACACTAGGAATGTGAATAGTAATAGCTCTGTCACAGCTATGTTGTTAAAAACGTACAATCAGAAACCTAAAAATCTAAAAGATATACAAACGTACGTTTAACTAAAACGTAAACGTATAAAAACAAAACGTGAGTTTTAAAGAAATAAAAGGCCTACAAATATGAAAATGACATTTTTACAATCCTAATAATAAAAGAAAATTATTAGAAAAAGAAAATTATTTTTACAACTATTTAATTAATTATTATTAATTAAAAACTATTTATTAAGTATTTAAAATGCACTAAAATATAAGAAAATACAAATTTAACCTAGAAAAATGAAATTATAACTTAGAAAAATCTAAAATATTATAAAACTAATTTTAAAACTGAAAATATATTTTTTTATGCTTTTTATTTATTTATTATTAATTAAATATGGTTTTAATCTAATTAAATGATTAAAAATACTAAAACTAATGAGAAAAATCTGCAACTTTTTACAAAATTCTAAAATAAATAAAAGAAGCTAGGAAAAATAGAAAAACTATATGTTGTTAATTAAAATAAGCTAATAAGCAAATAAGCTCTTAAGTAAAAGCTACTACTTAGCTTAAAAGGTGATTCTTTTTGGTATTTTCTTTTCTGGACTAATTATACAGATATTATACATGTAAATGAAAAGAGAACTTTACAAACCTAAAAATAAGCACATTAAGAAGCTTATGAGTCCAACAGTTAAGCTTTTGGCTTGACTGTTGGAGCTCAAGCTAATAATAAGCTCTAAATAAGCTATACAAATGAAACAAAAGCTAAAATGAGATGTACATAAGTCCAATGAACAAGTATGAACAATAAAATGGACATGATAGTGTGAGCTTATGGTTTAGACAGTCAAGCTACAAGCTTGACTTGGATGGAATTGAGGCTTCAAGGAGCCTGTAATAAGCTCCCCACTGATAAGTAAATGAAAAATATTATATTTACAAACATATTGACAAGTATGCACAAGCTGGTGCACTGGATTCAACAAACAAGCTTGTAATAAGCTCATAAGCTCTTGCAATTCCAAAGTACTGCTGAAGCAATACTTTCAGAAAATGGGACAAAACAAGAGCTAGTTGCAGCCCTAGATAATAAGCTGAAACTTGGAGATTAAGCACTGGATCATGAATTTGGGTGGATGAGCTTCCTAAAAAGCTCAAGCTCATACTGTGGGACCCACAGATGAGCTTTTGAGGAGCTCATGAAAATGGCACCAAGTAACTGAATATGCTAGTGAACCAGCATATACAGTTAAATGGGACAAGCTAAATGCTATGATCAAGCTTATCAATTAAGCTTGATAATGAAAATAAAGAGCTGGGCCTTGGATTTGGGTGGATTGGCTTCTCAAAAAGCTAATTCACATAAGTTGGGACCCACTGAGTAGCTTTTTATTGGCTTATGAAGTAGGCTAGATTTCACTGAGTTTAAGTGTTTTCAGTGAAATGGTGATAAGTACAAGCTACTTGCAGCCTATGTAAATAAGCTACAAGGTGAAAGTTAAGAGCAAAATCATAAAGCTGGGTTGCTAGGCTTCCTAAAAAGCCAAGCCACACAGGCTTGTGATTACTAATGAGCTTGGTGTGAGCTTGTGGAAATGGTGTAATATCCTGATTGCTCAGGGGTATGTTGTGAGTGGGCAAACTCAAGTTCACACAACTTATCTAATAAGCTAATAAATGCTCAACCAACACTGAGTTTATTAAGTTGGATAGCTTGCCTACAATTAGGCCAAGAATCTCAGCTCAAGCTCAATGGGGAGACTATTTATTAGCTTGTGAAATCAACTCACCTTCACTGTTTGCTTCAGTGAAGGGAGTGATATGGGACAAAAAGATTTTGGTGATTAAGCTATCAAGATAAGCTGAAAATGTAAAAACAAGTATGAAAATAATGACAAGAACACAAGGGCTACACAAAACAGTAAAGTACACAAGCTATGGTCAAGTCATGAAGCTTATGCAAGCTTATGAACTTGACAGAATAAGCTGTGCACAGGGCATTTTAACAGAAAGGGACTCAAAATAAGCTAGAATATAAGCATTTAAAAAGCTAAATGAAAGTAAGCTATTATTTTTACAATTAAGATGAGCAGATATATTTTATAATCCTAAAAGCACAAAGCATGAAATTCAAAATTAAGTTCTATATAAAAATTTCTATTTTATTCAAAAACAGCTATTTAAGAAATTGACTTTTTACAAAAACACTAAGGTTTGACTAAAATGAACTTAGGATTGAATTTATGAACTGAATATGATATAATAAGTTGTAATAAGTTTATCTAGAGCTAGGTTAACAAGATTTAAACTAATACTATGAATTTCATAATCTAAAACTATGACAGTGAACTGTATAAGGGAATTAAAAGGAAATTTGACTTTTTACAAACAAGGACTGAATATTATGTCTTGCCTGATCTATTAGGTACTAAAGTGACTTGAAACAAGTATAAATAACAACAGAAACACACTGGAGTACTAGTTTATCAGCAAATCCAAACATCCCTGTGATTATCACTTGTCACATGAATATCAAAGGTATCAATGAATCTGAATCTAAACCAGATTCCATACATTATATTATGACATATTGAGACTAATTGAGCATAAAATGTCAAGCACACAAGCAAGAAATACAGATTTGTCATATATGCATTTCAACTGAGTGTTTTCCAATTTTAAGCACAAGTAAACTTAAATAAACAAACTACTAATATTAAGCTATGATAACATTAAACAATCACAAAGGAACATGAAAACTTTAAAAATCAAAGCATGAAAAGTAGTAAAACAGTAACTTGTAAAAAAATGATAAAAATGGAAACAATGGAACTCACAAGTGATCAAGGCAAAACCTGAGTACCAAAGATCAGAAACCACTCCTAGCTTATTGTCAATAGGCTAGAAACCAGAAAACCATCCAGATTAACTTCTACTCTTCAGAACTGCTTATTGGATCATAAGTTGACTTCCATTGACTTTTCTTGACTTTTTTAGTACTTTTCTGAATTTTAAAAGCTAAACTGATTTTAATGTCTCTAAAAGCTTAATGAGCTTTTGTCAGGAGCTCATATGGGCTTAAAGAGTCCTTAAAACAACTACATACCATGAAATCGAATTACATGAAAATTAAAGGAACTTTAAGTAAAAACTCAAAAATGACTTTAAACTGAAATTAAACTGAATTTAAAAGTTCATTACACTAATTTAAAGAAGATTACATCATTGAAACATTAAAAGACATTGAAATTTAAAGAAAGCATTTAAAAATTATACTAACGACCAATGGCTAGTCCAAAGGTAGTTTCTTCTCTGTCTTTCTTCCTCTTTTAAGCACCAATTGAGCTCCACGTGGCCTTCTAAGATAATCCCACCTCTTTTTGTGGCCAATGGGAGAACTTTGAGTGTTTTGGCCATTTTTTCATTTTGGCGGGAAGTGGTTATTTCAACCTGTGGGTTCTGAAAACTAGCACTAGGGGGGGTGGCTAGGTATATGATGAGTGGTGAGATGTGGAAGAGATAAGGGGAAAAGGTGAGGTGATGGGAGATGTGTTGGGAGTTGCAGTTGCAGGCACAAGTGGAGAGGGGAAGGAGGAGGTGGAGGGAAAAGGGGAAGGGTGAGGTGTTTGACTAGGGGGTTCAAAAACAGGCTAAAGACAGGGGTCAAAAGGGTTAAGTGGCAGGGTCAAAAGGTTTTTGACAAGTCTTAGGTTTTAGTTTAGACAAGGACTAATGTTGCCAATCTGAAATTATGAAGGACCAATCCTGTAATTTTCCAAACTTTGTCACAAGGACTGAAATTGACAACCTTTAATAGTGCAAGGACCAAACTTGCCATTTTCCATTTTCAAAGGACTAAACTTGCCAAATTTCAAAGTTTAAGGACTAAAGTTGTAATTTTGTAAATTTGAATCTCAAGGATCAATTTTGACAACTTAGGAATCCCTAGGGACTTAAAATGATATTTTTCTTTATTTGGCTTTACCAGGGACTGTTTTTGACAACTTTTGAAACTTGGGGGACTAAAACTGCCAATTATGCAAATTTGATATGTTTTTCACCAGATTTTGATATTTTTGAATTTAAAACACATAAAACACTTATTTGTGATATTTTTATCATTTTGATGCATTTCTGAGTGTTTTCAGATGTTTTTGCAGTCTAATTTGTACAAAAATGATGAGTATTTACACACTCATCATACAACAACACAACACTAAGGGGCTCAAATCATATCATATTACTTGATAAAACGCTAGGAAAACATGTAAATACAAGTATAAGATGAAATGCCCCCAATTAATGGATTTAGTTTGAATAGGATTTTAGGTAGCGGCATAAAATAAATTGACAAAATGGTCGATTTTGTAAGGACCAGGTTCTTCGTACTCACTCTATTAAGAACGGAACCAGGATTAAATATGACTGGGTGCACAAAATTTTTTGAACCATAATATAATATAGTTAAAAAATTGAATGAAAACGAAGAATGAATTAAAACGATAAATAAATGAACATATTACCTTCTAATCAGGGATCCTACAATCTTTCATAGCAAAAAAATGCTAACGTACACCCTCATTTTTAACATTAATAAGTTCTTTTTTCTCTATAGCACAAGTTAAAGTGCCTTTGAATAATCATCACCCATCCGATTACACAAATCATTTTTAATGAGCTTCATTTTAGAAAAACATCTTTCAACCGTAGCGGTAGCAACAGGTAAGACTAAAGCCAACTTCAACAATCGATAAAACAAATGATGAAATGTATCCTTTTTCATATCCACCATCATCTTAGCAAGTTTGGCAATGATATCCAAGTAAGCAAAAATCATTATCATTACGCATAATCTGATAATAGACTCCAAGTTTCATAGGAAGACTTAACTTTTCCTTAATAAGTAAAATCACGTTGATACATCTCACTAAGTTTCACTAACTTTGATACGCTAAATTCTGAAAATGAATCATGTCAACTCAACGACACCATACAATTTAGTAAGTCGGTGCTTCCCTCACTAAAACGATCTCCAAACTCTCGAATTTTCATATCCATAACAGTGTTGAATATATCAACCTCAAAATGATGTTGATTTGTAAGTTTATCCCTTTGGCCTCTTGAATGAAAGCCAACCATATTCACCATCTCAATATCATGTTTATCATAAAACGAAGTTACATTCTTCAAAAGTGAAGCAGAAAATGTTGCCCTATACTCTTGCAATACTCTTTTGGTTCCTTTTACTAATGAAATGGCCTTTAAGATAGTTTGATCACTCTTCTGAAGATGTCGTGACTATATATTAGTGAGCCCCATGTTACAACAAAACGTCATACCTTGCCCGCTATATTTTTTGTTGGAAATATATGAGCACTTGGTTTGACAAGCTCTTTTGTCCAATATAATCGCCTTATTTCTTTTCTCTAGTTTATATCATAATCAAAAGAGTAAATTACACCGTTAGTCCTTGTGGTTTGGCCAGATTTCATACGACATCTAAAACCGCGAAATCTTGCACATTTAGTCTGAAATCTCGAAAATATTACGTAGGTTGTCCAATTTTGCTATCGTCGGTACTTTTCCTCGTTATCTCGGATCTCACGTGCAAATCACACAATGGGTAGTTTTGTTAACACTGTTTGTCCTTTCCCAGCTAACACTCTAACAATTGTCATAACATTGTTCCCGCCCATATATCACCGCTTTTTCAACACATTATCACATAATTCTTTAACCAAAATCATCTCAAAACTTCTCCCATATCACACACATACACCCTAATCTTTTCCCCCAAATTTTACTTCATAATCTTTTAATGATCGAGACACAATGGGTACTCTAAAATGGAAGAGATAGGGTTAAGGTTGTAAATGAACTGAAAGTTCAGTGAACATTTCATAAACCGTTCGGTAAAAAGTTTGTTTATGTTCGTTTATTTATTAAATGAACGTACATGAACAATATTGTAGAAATTATAAGGGGGTTGAATAGTTTCACCGTTATTAATTACGTTTTAAAACTTTTGAAACTTTTAGTTATTTTAAAAGTTATTTTTTTGAAAATTGTTTGATTCGAGGTTATGTGATATTAATCAACAATATATATGAATATGATGGATATGCATGAAATAAATAATATATGGATGCAAAGAAGATAAAGAGATAGAGACAACCAAATCGAGACACGGAGATTTATAGTGGTTCGGCACGAATCTCACTCTTCGCCCTACTTCACTCCTCGAGTACCACACTCGAGAGTTCACAATCACTATATCAACAAACTCCCTTCAGGTGGAGAAAACCGTACACTAACGCTTACACCAATTAATGACACTAAGTGGAATATCGAGTCCTAATCCTAGCTAGAACTAATCTACACACCAAAACACGATCCCACAAGATCTAACACCACATTCACTTGGACCTTCACCCAATCCAAGTCAACACACAAAGATTCACAGACATTCCACTTCATCCTCTTGGATCTTTACCCAATCCAAGTCTTCACAAAATTCTTCACGGACTTTTCACTTCGTCCACTTGGATCTTCACCCAATCCAAGTCTTCACATCACGGTCTTTTTACTTCATCCTAATTACAAAACTATACGGGCACACCTTGTCCAAACTTACACAAACACTACACGGACTTTCACCACGTCCTACTTCACGGACTCACACCTTGTCCTAATCTACACACAAGAATGCACGGACAAACACCTTGTCCAAATCTATCCTATCACAACTAGTCTCGACTCACACACAAGTTGAATACACAAATATACAAGGATGATAAAGAGAAGAGGTTTAGAAATCATAAAGTTTTTGTGCTAAGAGGACTGCATTTTTCTTTGAAATAGTGTAGTATTTATAGTCACCAGGAGGAGCAGGGGACGGTCCCTTAAACCTTGGACGGTACCATATATATAAGGGACCGCCGACATGTTTACTGGACTGTCTCGACATACGCTCCTATTTTTGTCTTGACGTGGTGAAATTTTTATTTGGTTTGGGCGGAAAAAATAGTTATTGGAGATTTTGAAATTCAAAACTATTTTTCTTATTAAACCATTTCTTTATAATTACAAAAATAATTTGTAAAAATGTTTTGTCACATAAAAATGTAAGTTTTGAGAAAGAATAAATTCTTTGATCACTTAACTAAGTTGGTATTGTGTTTGTACACACCTTAAGTAATGTTGTAGTCAAAACGTAGTCGAAACGAATTTTCTCGATTAAAAACTTATCAAGTATAGTTTTACGTAACGTGTCTTTATATTTTGAGATTATCAAAACGTATAGGGATCAAAATATGCAAATGAAGTTTTTGACATTATATGTATTAACAATCTCCCTCTTTTTTATGATTACAAAATATAAACTCATTTTAGGTAAAATTATGTTTTAATAAGTTTCTAATGAGTTTTCGTTTACTTCTCTCCCTTTTTGTAGAATCAAAAAGGATTTGTCGATGTGTAGAGAGGAAAGAAATCGACGGTGCTAATGCTCCCCCTTGATTAGTGATCCCCCTAGTTAAGGGCATAAAGGGAATCGAGCTATGGTGTCTTGCTACAAAAATGAGTTTGTGGACAAGAACAAGGGCATATATATATAGAGAGAGAGAGATGAGAAAAGAAATGAATGAAATAAGAAATAGATGTTAGAGGAGAAGTGTAGATTAGATAAGAAAGAGATAACAAATCAGGGAAGAGATCAGATTGGTAAAGAAATCAGATAAGACAGTAATTGAACCTGGACGGTCCCAAATATAGGGGGACGGTCCATTAAATTTGGGGGACCGTCCTTCAATAAGGGACCGCTACCAATGGGCACATTTTTGGCTTAAAATTTTGACTTTAGTGTTTTGCCATGTTTAGGTTGGTTAAGATTACATTTTGCACATGCAAGAATCACAACATTAAAGGATCACATTTTATTAATCAAGTTAAGATTACATTCAAGAAACATGCATAACACATACATCCCATAACACATAGATAGAGTCATACTATAAACTAAGAAGAAAAACATAACACTACAAGCTATTTCTAGATCAACCTAAGTTCCTAGAACATGCTTGCCCAAAAGATAATCCTTGATTATTTTGACTAAACGTATAAAGATGTTTAGTTAGAAGGTGGAGAAGAAGGTGGTGAAGAATAAGGTGGAGGAGTTGGTGGCATGGTAGCTAGTGGAGTTGGTTGCATTAGAGGTTGAGAGAGAAAGTACTTAGGGCGTGTTTGGTACAAAGAAATTAAGCCAAAGAAATGGAATTGAGTGAATTTCTCTTGTTTGGTAAGCCAAAGATTTGGGGGCACGGAGAAATGTGAACTCTCGAGAAAACGTCCCTTTGTTATTTGATTTCCATCCCATTTGGAGTGGAATTGGAAATTCTCCGTGTCTTTGTCAAATTAAATAAGGTTTTTTCGTGAAAAAAAATAAGTACAAATTGTTCAAGCACGTGCTTGTCACATTTATATCCCACTTCTTTCAACTTTCCTCATCTCAAACCCCAATCTCTGTAATCATTCACCTTCAATCTAATTCGATGTTCTTTGGCATCACTTTCCTTTTCAAATATACATCCAGTTTGATTAATATATCTTTACAATTAGTACTCTTACAGTTAATTTGACGAATTCACCTTCTCACAAGATGGGTTATTAAGTTTGGGTCTTTCATTCATAACAAGCATATGGTTGTCTTTTTTATCATTAAATTGAAGACCAAGATGAAATAAATTATGTACCCAGTTATATGATTTCCGATCATAAGTGGTTTGCTAACCAATTTTATTAATTTGCTTACTCTACTGTTGCTTTCTTTGATTGTTGTTAATGATAAAGTGTATTTGGTTTTCTTAAGATTTTAAATCAATTAAAAATCCATGATTGTATTAGCAATTTGCTGGTGTATGTTTTAAGCCTTTGGGATTATCATGTGTATATTCTTGTTGTTTATCTTTTTATGTTTTCTTGTGGTCATCTGTCACTTGTTCACAAAAGAATTGCAGTTTCATATTAGAATTCAAACTATGTTTTAATTTCTTTGGTCAAATCTTTAGCGCAACCAAACACGAGAATCCATTGAATTTCTTTATCAATTTCATTTCCCTTCATTTCTATTCTCTGCCTCATTTCATTTCTCTAAATTTCTCTCTACCAAACATGCCCTTAACATGGGCAAAGATGTAGTGAATTTCTTCTCTAAGAGATGAGATGAGGTTGAAGTTGTGATGGCAACAAGCACACTTCATAGTGTGGTTATTGGCAAAGTTGTAGGGCATGGGATATCCCATGATAGGATATGATGGTTGTAGGTTCCCAACTAGTGATAACTAACACAATAACCTAGTGAGAGAAAGTAAAGAGGGATATTGGAGGATTCATGATAAACACATAAGAAAGAGTGAAATGCATAAATGAATCAACTAAGGCTCAAATGAACCTTTATAAGAGTATTTAAATGGTGTCTGTTGGGATTTAGAAAATCCATGTCAAAGTGTCAGTCACCCCAAATATAGTCTAGCATAAGTTAGCTCGTAGACATAAAGTTATTTAGTTAGTTTACAATAGTATAAGTAACACCGTGGAAGAAGGACGGGTCTTTACCCACTGTATGCCTGATCCATAGCCCGAAGGAGGGCGTAGTAAGTTGTATAAATAGCCCTCTCCCCACAAGGGAGAGGGTTGGATGTTCACAAGTTAATCTAACCTTGCATTTGTTTCTCTCTCTAAAACATCCCATTCTCTCTCTTTCTCTCTCTAGAACTTACACGATCCATAGCTTGTTTCTTTGTGGTGTTATGATATCTAATATATTACAATTGGTATCAGAGCCCATGGTTTGATTAGCTAGGTTGTATGTGCGTTTATCTTGGTGGTTTTAGATCAAAAAGTTGGTTTTGGAAGGTTTTTGGACTCGTAAGTGACTTCTTTTGATTCTCATGTTTTTTATGTTAAAGTAAGTGTTTTTAAGATAGTTATAACCTTCTAGGATCAAATTGTGCAAAAGAAACCAAGCAAAAACGTTCAAAAGGGTGAATTTTCGGTAATTTTAGGTGAAAAAGAGTCCTTATTCTTCTATGCGGTTTGACTCTCGGAGGAGTTTCTTGGCTGTGGTTTGTCTTCTAGATGCTGCGATTTGATCTGTTCTGAGTGCGGTTTGATTATTTTAATATTATCAGACTGCGAGTTGTTAGGAAAAAGGACAAAAGTACTGTACAGGTGATAGCGACCTGCGGTTTGGTAATCATGCGATTTGATTGTTGCAGTTTGGTAGTCCTGCGATTTAATTGCTGCTGTTTGGTAATCCTGCGATTTGATTGCTACGGTTTGGTAATCTTGCGTTTTGTTACTGTGGTTTGTCGCTGCGTTTTGTCAACACTGCAGTTTGGTGACACTGCGATTTGTCAAAGGTTGCATTTTGTCAAGGATTGAGACTTATAATTTGAGTCAAACGTCATCAAATCACAATTAAACATAACTCACCTAATCCAATCATTCCAATATCCCTTTTAACATACAATCACTAATCATTGAATCGATCCAACGTTTATCATAACACGTTCTAATTCACAACATCATGTCTTACACTCCTGATTCAGTGATTTCAGAAGTACTCAAATTGTATGATGTTGTAGACAACCATGAGAATATTTGCTATACTGAATGGTTAAAGATGATTGAATCAATCAATGAGGATGTGAGATCTCCGTGTTCAGATTCTGAAGAGAGAGAAGTGCACCAGTCAAAGTTACAAAATGCTCTTGCAAAGGAAAAGGAAAGTTGCATTAAACCTTTTCGACAACTTCATTCACATCTCAAGTTACTTCGAATTGACGACAAATACACAATGGGAATTGAACGAGAAGTTATTACACTTTTCTGTCAAGAATTATCATCGATTATGGGCACATTGTTCTTGAACTTGGAACAATTTGAACAACAACTTGACAGAGAAAAGGTTCAAGAAGCCAGTTCTAAAGCTGCTCTTCAGGTGATCTACAAACAATTTCGGTCATTCATCAATGGTGAATACACTTCGGATTATGATATACATATGACTGAAATGTCGTTCAAGAATCACACTGGGATGGAAGAAAATATGTTCAGAGAAACATTAATCCAACTCATGGATAATGTTGAGAAGTATATTGAGGAAATTACACAGAATAATGACAAAGTGAATGAGTGTCAGGTGCAATTGAGAGATAGTTGTGATGAGTCGGGTAATGTATCAGTTGAAGGATCGGGTGTTGCTGAATTCAGAATATCAGATATAGCAGAGATTGATGTAACCAGCTGGTCAGTGGATGCAGAAAGGTAAATGAACTTGCATCCGGTGCTGAGGTATTAGTAAATGTCCAAAATGATGCATCTGACAATATTCTTGTGCAAATTGATCACATCACATAACATGATATAGATAAATGTTCTGTAACTGAGCCTGAGTCTGAGATAAAGTGTTTCAAAACTAATGATATGGTTGATAAGATGACTTTTGATGAACTTTCAAACAAATTCTCATAACTTGAAAACATTGCATTTCACTTGAAATTGCAATACAAAGAAAAGTAGAAAGTTTTTAAACTGTGAAACCATGCAAAAATCAGGAATTTCCTGAATTTTATGAATTTTTTGAAATAAATGATTTAAAAGCTCAGCTTCAGGACAAAAACTCGACAATCTGCAATTTGAAAAAACATATTTCTGATATGCAAGAGAAAAGTAATTTGGTTACAAGTAATCCTGATGTTAATGCTATTGATGATATTAAAACGAGAAATGATGAATTAGCAATTTGTGTGGCCAAATTACTAAAGGAAAATGAGACTTTGAAAAAGCATCACATAGAACTAAGTGACTTTGTCAAAGAAGCTAGAACTAAGTCATTGAAACAAACAAACTCTTTGATAGCTAAAATTGATGAACTCAAAGCTCAACTTCAGGATAAGAGTTTTGCGATAGCTGCCTTAAAGAATGAGCTTAGAAAAACGGAAGCCAGTTTCTCATCCCATTAGAGATCGGCCTATTGTTAGACAACCTACTGCGTTTATATCTGAAAAAACAAAACCTTTAAAAACAAAGCTTGCCTCCCAAGTTGATGAGAATAAAGTTTTGTCAAAACCAGTCACTTCACAACCTAATCCCAATAAAATGAAGGATAATGCTCAGGCTAAAGCTCAATTTTCTAAGACTAGGAATGTAAGAAGATCCTCTAGTGCACTAAAGTTGCTAACCCCTCTCCGAAGAAAATATTTAATGACAAAGCTTAAAAAACTAGGAATAGGAAAAAGGTTACATCTTACACTATGCCTAAGAAATCAAACACTCATAGATCCTGCCTTAAGTGGATACCAACTGGTAGAATGTTTAAGAATTTTGGACTCACATGGATTCCTACCAGCATACTAACCACAAATGGAAACAATAAGTTTGATTGTGAAACTCCCAAAAGTCTGGATATTGTTGCTGCTAACCCACTTAAATGCATACCTTCTTGTATTGTTAGTGCAGGTATTCCTCATTCTTTTGAAGGTACAATGCTTAACACAATCAAGAAAAGACTCATGGTCTGTGTGACAACTCGTAAATTCCTCGATGCGTCGTAATTGGAGAAACATCGATTTGAGCGATCGTTTTGATTAATTTAAAATGCGAGTCGTATTTTATATCGTTTTTACTGGAATTAATATTTTAAAAACAATGGCGTTACTCTCGAGTCACGAATCCCTCGTTTTCTAGTCAAAACGAGCCCCGAATCAAATACGAAGTATATCGTAAGTTTTATAAAGTTTCACTTAGGGTCCTTGTGATAATTTACTTGGCCGCCCTTATGGTTTCTATTGTACAAGACTAGTCCCTCCTAGGACTATAAATACCCCCACCCTCACCACTTCCCTCATTTCTTCCACTCTCTTTCTCTCTCTAATAAACACACACACAAATATCTCTCTCCTTTCTCTCTCTATGTTTTCCGGCCACCACAATTAAGGTTCCGGCGCCGTCACATTTCCGGCCAACTTTCCGGCGACCACTAATAACTACACCACCCCTCCTAAAAGATAGATCGGGAAATTGTGGTTATGTTTTTGTAACCCACACGCCATGAAACATCACGACGCGCTCTAGATCTTAAATGTTAGATTCGGATTTTTAGGTTTTTGAATATTAACGAGTTTCAAAGGAGTCCAAGCTTGGTGGGTTACGAGTCTTACTCGTACAAGACACCACCATCAAGGGAGGACGTGTGTTAGTAACACACGAACCTCGGTTCTTCTCTTCCTCTCTCGTTAAACGCCAACCCTTGTTTGATATTGTTTCTTTTATCTTCTATTTTGAACCGATTGAATATCGTGGTTATTATTCATTTTTGTTGTTTTTCGTGGGTACAAGATTGATAAAACGAATTATTAAACATCAAGGATATAAAGTACGAATTTATAAAACGTTTGTGAAGGTTTCGTGTGGTAAGAAAACTATGAAAACGGTATTTGATTCGTGGTCGGTTGAGAAACGGGTCAAATCACTGAGTCAACTCGGTGAGTGAGTCGACTCAGTGAGCGAGTCGTGACAAACGTGGGATTTTCATTGTAAAAATGTAGTTGTTTCTGGTCGTTGACTTACTGCTTCTATTTTTGACTTCGAGTAAAGTCGATGGGCTCAACCAATAACCATAAGAAAAGGACTCCACTTGAAACAAGTATATCATATTTTAAATACTCCGTAACATGCTAAGCTACAATATAATTTGTAAATCTCTAATTTATTAACGAGTCAGGTTGTTAAAAGATATCGAAAAGTACTCGTTATGTTATAACATAGGACTCCAAATCTTCAATCATTGTTAAATATTATGACATTCGGGAGTTATTTAGCATCAGGTTTCCACTTGTTTTATTTTATAATGTATACTCGTGATTTATTTATTTGTTTTATGTGTCGTAGGAATCTTGATAGTCATAATACAAGTCGATGCGGGTTACGGGTAATAGTTGAATTAGACTCGATAATCGATTTATAAATCGGATATAATTTTGAGATGGATTCGGACATGGGTTGATGTTTAGTTAAAATGAATTGGCATATAGGACTAATAAACTTAGTTGTTACTACTTTATATTTCACCTAAGTCTTTTAATTAGTAAATTAGTTATATGGCATGGGAAAGAATAGTTACGGGTTAAACTTGATAAGACGTGGTAATAATTTATTAGTTATAAATGGTTGTTAAAATGAATTAACGATTACACAAGAAATGGTAATTAGTACATAACAATGGATAAACTTGTAAATTATATATCCAACGACTCGATTGTGTAACGGATCCATTATGTGTATCGAAACCGGAATAAAATTCATTGTGATATACAATATATGACTTGATCGGATAGCGAGTGAGTTATTTATAAAACGGGATGATAAACGTTAAGAAATAACTACTTGATTTATAATTAGAAACGGATATTACATACATGTTATAAGATTTAATACGGTTTATAAACTTGGAATAACTATTGATAACAAGTTATATTGATTAGTATGTCGTATTTTATTAAACATTTTAGTTTAAATGAGTTTAATATATTCGTTTTGTCATAAGCCTAAATATTATGTTTTCATATTTTAACCGATAATGAAATATATTATTATATAAGGTAAATACAGTTTTTAAAATTACCGAGTTAACATACTTTTATTAACATAATATCACCCATGTCTGGGTTATATATTATTAATTATAATCTATATTTAAACAAAATTAAAAAGTATATAATAAAAGATGTTTCAACTCGGTATTTTAAAAGACGCTGTTATTTTATAACTTTACCCATTATATATTGTTGACAAATACAGGTTTATTTAATTATAAACCTTTATTTATTACGATAATAACTCATATTTTATAACACATGTTAGCTTTTATAAACTTATTTGGAAATATTATCTTGATAATATAACTTATTGAAGTCGTACTGATTTGGAAACGTGGGAATAAACGAACGTATCATTTATAGTACACTATTTACAATACCGTATATGAAGTACTTTCGGGTAAACTGGTATAATTATGAATAGCGATTGCGAAAACTTTATTATTTGAGCGATAAATGGAAACTTGCCTTTTATTATTAAACATGTACGTTTGGGGATTATTGGGTAAATTGCCGAAACTTGTCAATTTAACCTATTTATATTACATAAATAGATGTCGTCATTTCCTAGTCTTTGACTAGCTTGAGTAATGTCTATAATTCTTGACTTGGTCGATGTCTTTTCCTTCCGGCGTGAGTTGTGGTCTGTATGTCTCGACTGTGTCAATGTCCTCTCTACTTTAGCGTGAGTTATATCTTTGGGTGAGTTATGTTTTGATATACTTTTTTTTGGCGTGAGTTGTATGTTGCGTCTATATTTCTTACCACCACACGAAATGTTAAAACTAAACTTTTGAGATATTGATTATCAACTTTTGGGAACGATAACGGACTTTTGGAAGTAATAATATGAACGATCCACGAAACTACAACACATTACTTTTATCAACTTCTTTATCATATGAGCTGTATTTTAAGATTATCATATACGCATTAGGTTGCGTCGCTTCTATTCTGTTGTACTCGTCGTACATTTTTTTGGATGCCGTGATGATTAGCTTTAGATGACAGTCGTGTCAATAATGAATAGTGCAGTCTTTGTGGCTAAGGTGAGTTTCATAGCCTCACTTTTATTTACGTTTTTAACTATATTGGGGTGAGAATCATGCTACTGTTTTTGGACTGTGAAAACTATTTAGATTTGCTTATATGCTTGACTGTTTAGATAGATGTGTGGTAGTTGTTGCCTTAGACTAGGGTAGCAATCCTAATTGCTATAACTGTTGCCTAGCTAAGAATAGACTTCTACCTCGACCTAGTCCGGGGTTGGCAATTGTTCTAGATTTTGCCACGACAGTCTTTGGACTAGAGTCGCTTTGGGCCGAGTAATCCCTGGATCTCGGGATATGTTTTTGGTTGGTGATCCGGGTAGGATCGGTATTTATCTATCTTAGGTCTTGCATAGCAAATCAACTCTTACTGGTCCACTATGATTTTGTTGAACTGAAACCTATGAACTCACCAGCGTAAGCTGACCTTTTAGTATGATTTCTCAGGTATTTGAGAGTTGTTTGGAATACGTGATCGGTGGAAGCTTGGCAGGAAGGCGGGGTTCAATGATCATTTCTGACTCTGATAAACTTTGGGGACCTATTTTATTAAATCATGATTTGGGCCTAATATTTACACTTTTGGATTAAATGTTTTGAATAATTAAATTTGGGATTGGTTTTGAATGATAAATGACTACCTTTTTGCTATACTTGTGTGCGATATCAATCCAATAGTAACGCCCCGAAAACTTGATTAAGTCTTCCGCTGTACCGAGATTTGGGGGTGTTACAGTCTGAGTTCAAAAGGAAAAGAAGCCTCCTCTCTCAGGAGCTCGAGCATGTGAGAATTGATGAGCATGTACTATGATTTCTGATCACTTCAGCTCAGGACTCGTACTTTAACCCACCTCATTTGAGAGTATTTCCAATTCTGGTATATTCTAGTCAGTTTTCCACGTTGTAAATATATGATTCTTTGTAACCATTTTCATCAAAAAGCAAAATAGAAAATTATAAAACCAATAAAAACCCATAAAATTTTGAAAAATCAAAAAATACCAAAAATAGTTTCAAAGGCATTTCTTCTGGTATCGATAACATCTACGGTCCTAGAAATGTCATTCATTAATGACATGGGCCTTTAGATGAAGTTTGAACAGAAGTTCACATGTGTTTTTCAAAACATGCCTACATAAATACTTTATTAATGTTTTTAATCAATGGGAATCATTGGTGCATAAATTTTTCTTAAACAATCAATGACTACTCATGCTTATTCAAAATCGAGTCATTGATTGAGGGGGATTAATGCTCAAAATTTATGATTATCTGTCTAGCTGCTTCATCGTATTGAACTCTATCCCGTCTTTCATACATAATGGGGTATCAATCTTTCATTTTTTCCAATTTGGTTTCATGAGCTGATTATGTGTTATATTTAGGATATTGATTGCTATCTGCTAATTGTTTCCTAGATATTCGTGTAATTATAGTCATCTTGATTTCCCGTGTAGTTGTGTATCTCTATATGCTCATGTAATAGTTTGTAGGGTTCAAATCTGAAAAGATCATGACAAAAATACTCAGTTAAGAAAATAAAAAGTCTAATTGTATTTTGCATGATATTACTTGAGGTCAAAAGTGCAATTTTTCATTATAAAGGGCCAAAAAATGTTAAAAGATGATAATTATTAAAATTGAGAGTGAGATTTGTCAAATAAAATAACATTTATGCGGTTTGTCTAGTAAAAGAAATACTAGTGTGTTTTGACAAATAGAGGGACCATTTGTGTCAACTTCTAAAAACTTGTGAGTGGAGGGATAAAAGATGATGCGAGTTGATTAGTCAAACCTTTTCCAAAACTAATCAAACCTCAACTTGTATTGTTACTTTCTCTTAAAAAACCCTTCTCGCTGCGATTTGATCCGTGTGTCTCCATTCTAGGTATAAGTTGAATTAATGGTTCATATCACTTAAAATAACAACTTATATTTGATCATTTCTCTAATTCTTAATTTCAATTGCAGCTTTTGTGTGAATTTTCATTCAAATCCCCTCGTACACAAATAGGTTTGTCTAAATCTTTTAGATAACTTGTAGGGTTTAGGTCAATTAATTGTTTTTGTTAAGTGATATTGATAGTTATCATCCTCCCCGTGATACATTCGCCCCTATTCTCCATTGTGATTAGTATTGGATTAATGTGTCTTTTCGGATTGCTTGATGTGAGTTTTGATCTGATATGGTTAGTCTGAAATGTGTTTGAATGAGGGTGTTGTGGTTACAAATTGGTAGACGTATTAAGAGTTTGGTCTTGAGCTATGATCTGTCAAGAAAGTGTTGTTTTTTTGGGCGTAGTTGAATGTTCTTGTAAGCGAGTTGAAGTGTTCTTGATTGCATTTTTGAAATGTTGTTCTTATGTGCGATTTGATTATTAGATGCTTGGATGCGATTTGATAAAATTGATGTTCTTGAATGCGATTTGATGATAGTTTCCTGGATGCAGTTTGTTCAAAATATGCTTGTTTAATATTCCTGGTTGCGATTTGATAGAGTTGTTAGGATGCGATTTGACTATGCAGATTTGATTGCGATTTGGTTAAATTTGTCTCGGTGCGGTTTGTGTCAAAACTATATCTTATTCTCTGCGATTTTTCATTTTGAACTGCGTCGTGTCTTATGCGACTTGTGTCATTGCGTTTTGTTAAACTAGTGCGGTTTGACCCAGTGCGGTTTTACTTTATGCGATTTGACCTAGTGCGACTTGACTCATTGTGGTTTGACCCAATGCTTCTTGACTTTATGCGTTTTGACTTAATGCGGTTTGTCCTAAAGCGTTTTGATGTACTGCGGTTTGACTTGATGCGTCTTGATAAGACTGAGGTTTATCCTGTGCGAGTTGTCTTATACGACTTGTGTGCTATGCGACTTGTCCCTATGCGATTTGTTCCTATGCGATTTGTCCTTAGGGTTGTGTCATGAGTTTTGTCCTATATGTCCTATGCATGTTGCAAATTAACCTCCTGAGTCTTATCACATTTGACTTGATCATCACAAATTGACAAAACATAATTTTGTATATCTTGTAATGATGATCAATGTGACATAGTCCCGGGAGTGTCACTGATAACATCAAATAGTCCTTAATATTAAGTGTCAATTTCCCCCGATAATTCTTGTAATTTATATCATTTATATGGATTTACGCTTGTTTTATATTGTTTTCCACTTTCAGGTAAATTACGAGCATTGGAGCTAATGAGACGCGGAATTGGAGAAATATCAAAAGATTTATCATAGTATGCTGACTTTGAAGAAGTTACGGCGTAACTCATCTCTCACATTACCCCGTAACTAAAGCATGACTCGAAAACCAACTCATCAGAAGGTTACGTCGTAACTCTCCCCAAAGACTACGACGTAACTATATTAGGTCAAATGAGGTTCCCGTCGCGATAACTATGCAGTAACTATTTCACCAACTACGGCGTAACCCGCTTATATTGAAGATACGGCGTAACCACTCAAAAGGTTACGCCGTAACCAGCAGATCTAGTGCAAATAACGAAGGAATTGAAGATTACGGCGTAACTCTTATTTTAGTTACGCCGTAACCCGATCCGGCCTATAAATACCCCACGATTTCATGACATTTCAAAGCATCATATTTCACACACCACAACCAAAGAACGTGGGAAGAAGCCAAAGGCAGGTCTAGAGGAGCATACGGAGTTGTCTCCAAGGGAGAAATCACTCCCCTACGATAAGCATTAGCATTTTTATCTTTTCTTTACTTTCGATTCATGTATTTCGTAACTTTGAATATTGAATTGATCTATATGGTTAATATGAGCGGCTAAGCACCTCATGGTGCTAGCCTAGTTATGATTCCTTAATTGTTTTGTTTGCGTTTATATTACTTCCGTGTAATTATTTCTAAGTGTATGCATGCATAGTTTATTGGTAGTTACCCTTATTTCGGTAGTTTTGAATGGCGGTAGAGGCCAATTGCCTAGGAGATATGACCAACTGACCCTAGGTGAGCAGACTGAGACGGGAAGGGTAAGATATGACCAACTGACGACCCTTTCTACTTGTGCGATTTGACCAACTGATCACCTACCATTTGGATGAACTTAAGAATTAGGGGTGAGTGTTTAAGTTGCTAACGCCCGGGCACTCACTATTATAAGTCTAGCATGTAGCGGTACTTAATGACTTGGCTTAGGGGACCAGGAACAACAGGACTTATGAGGGGACACCTGACTTCTCCTATGGTGGCATCTTTGCTGATAGGTTAGGGCGAATTGACCAAATGATGTCCTCTCGACTTTGACCCCACCTGAAGTAATTGGAAGTAAGTAGACGTAGACATTACTAGCTAGGAGGAATAACTAGGTTAACATCACTCTCCTCTATTTATTAAACCTTTTCCTTTATTTGATTTAGTAGTTAATTAATTAATTCCTTATCGAAATCATTATTAATCTGTGACACCTAGTCTTAGTAATAATCCAACACACATAGCTCTTGGGACGACCTCGGTTTTACCGAATACTACACTACACGCGACCGGGTACATTGCCCGTTAGTGCATTAGGGTAGACCATAGGTATAACGAGACTTTATAAATATTAAAACCTGGTCAGTAAAACCTGCATCAGTCACATATCTCGTCATGTGCTTGTTGTTCTATGACTATGTCTTAGGATTTCCAATGCTTTATTGTTTGTTATCATAGGCTCTTATTGTATAATCTGTTATTCACATCTAACATAACAATTCTGCAAATATCTTTCTCTATGGATGTGATTAATACAAAAATTATGGCTGATATCAATGCAACTGCTAACCAAGCCACTACGGCCCCACCTATAACACATACAGATGATCAAATTCTTCCTCGCGATGACTGGGTAGCGATTGGGAGAAGCAACTGTTTTATTGACGTGGACATAAACCAACCCAACCCTACCTACAAAATTGTGGTGGACATACCGAAGAACACTAATTTCTTTGGTGCTCTGACGTTACGATCCACAATCCCATAGATATACATTCAACAATTTTGGGATACGGTCAAATGGGACAAGATCACTGCAGTATACAATTGTCAACTTGATGACACATGGTATGAACTCACTGTGGACACACTCCGGGATGCTCTTCAAATCACACCAGTAGACCCAGCTCACCCATTCACTTCTCCACCAACCACTGAAGACTTAATCGAGTTTGTCACTGAATTGGGATATCCACATGTCATCAACAAGATCTCTGCAGTTGTTACCAATGAAATGTTTCAACCATGGAGGGCAATCGTCACTATTCTCAATCTTTTCCTCACTGGTAAAACATCTGGATTTGAAAGAGTAAGAGCCCCAATTCTGCAAATCTTGTGGGGAATAGTGAATCAAGCTAACATTGATTATCTTTGAATGTATCTAGGAGGAGTTCACATTATCAATTGACACTTTCATCAATGACAAGAAAAAGACATTAAAAAATATCAAAGGTAAGAAATATGTGTACAAACGAGTGATCCCCAGCATCAGGTTTTCTAAGCTCATAATCAAGCATCTTCAGCAAAAGCATCAGTTCAATCCAAGGAGTGATTTTGCTCTTTATCTTGCCGACTCAGAGCACATTCTTGGTAATATGAAGTTCGTTACTAAGGGTTCTACTCAGGAAATATTTGGCCAGGAAATTCCTGACGCACTCATCACAGACGAGATTTTCAACGCAAAGTACTTCCAATATTATCTTAATAAATCAACCAAGACTGATACCGGTGACTCACCCAATCCTACACCAACAAAAACAACCAAAACATCATCCAAGTCATCCTATGCCAACCTTCCTAAGAAAGGTCAAGATAAATCTACTACTGCAGATCCTTCCTCACAAAGCAATAAGAAGAGAAAGGGAGGAGCAGGCAGGGGAAGAGGGTCAAAGAAACACATGACCGAATTGGCTCTTACTGATGTTGATGATGTTGAGCTACAAAAGGGCATTGATGCCAGTCTAAAGATACAAGAGGAGTCAGAGAGACGACCAAGGAAGGGTGTGATAATAATCGAACTGGAATCTGAGCCACATCACTCCCTTCCAGTAGTTGAAGGCAGGGGTAAGCAAACGGACCGAATGGACCGGACCGACAGAAAAAACCGACCGGACCAAACCGAACCGAAACCGACCGGACCAAAGGACCGGTGGTCCGGTCTCGGTCTACCATTTTTGGCAAATTCGGTCTCGGTCCGGTCCGGTCCGGACCACAAACCGAAAATTTAGCCTTTTTGGACCGGACCGACCGAGACCGGACCGGACCGGACCTGACCGACCACATTCAGTCTTGGTCTCGGTCTAGGTTTTTTTCCGGATTCGGTCTCGGTCCGGTCCGGTTTTCGCCCGATGATCAGCCCTAGTTGAAGGTAAGGGAAAAGGAAAGGCGGTTGAGGAAGTTGTGTAGGTTGCTGAAATGTTATTGACAATATCCTCTCCAGCTCCTAAGACCACCACCAAATACTTGCTCCAAAAACGAAATACTAAATCATCATCTGCACAGGAGCCAAGTGGAGCGGAAGGGGAACACTCTACAACACCTGAACTCAATCTCGACTCCAGTGACACTGAGTATGAGAATCAAGACTATGAGGGTGGAAATGTTGACATGACTGATCAAGAGGTGCAGACGGAGACAATTACGGGAACCACCATCACTGAGAAGTCTGAATTAGAGGTTAAGGAAACAGAGACATGTGTTCAAGGTAGTGGGCTAGCAGGAGATGAATTTGTTCAAGAAGCGTATCCGAATCTCCTGGAATCTCTCAAACAAAGAACTGATGATCACGTGCTCCTGGATGAAACAAACAATTCATCTAAAACCCTTACTTCGCTGAAAAACCTTGATAATGATTTCTCCTATGGTGACCAATTCCTAGTTGATAAACCGTCAGATACTGAAGCTGATAAATCAAAAGAAGAAAAGGAAGTTGTATCCATCTTTTCTGTTACCATTCAACAGGATACTTCGACCATTCCACCAATGTCGGTTCCAACACCAACTCCCTCAGTAACCGCACCATTAACCGCACTTCCACCACCCGTTGCAACCGAAGCTACAACAACAACCGTCTCCACAACCGTCATAGATATAAGCAAAATAACAACACCACCACCATCACCACCTCCAAGCAAAACCATCGAGAAACAACTGGAAGATGCTCTGAAGCGTCTTGAAGCCCTAGAAAAGCAAAAACTGCCTGACAAAGTGAAAAGTCACGAGACTCGTCTGTCAAAGCTAGAACGTCTCAACTTTGACTATGAAGTGGTTATTGCTATTGAAGCAGAAGTCAAAGAAGCGGTCAAATGGGCCATGAGAGCTACTCTGTATGCAAGGTTTAAAGATCTCCCTACCTTTGATATGAAAGTGATTCTCGATCAACGCATTTTTGAGACAGAAGTCCATACAACAGGATAACCATGTTCAGTTTCTGAAAGTCCATACAACAGGATAACCATGTTCACACACTCAATTGTATGAAGCTCTACAAAAGTCCATACAACAGGATAACCATGTTCAGTTTCTGAAAGACATTGGTGAACTCAAGGCAAAGAATAAGAGGAGACTTAAGCTACCTAAATCACCATTGGGAACTCCTAAACCACCACCACCTCCTCCTCCTCCTACTGGTGGTGTAGGTTCTTCAGGAACATGAGGTTCATCGGGCACTTCTGACACTACAAAGGCTAATCCTCCACCTCCTACTCCACCATCTTCAAGTCAAACTGGATCGTCAGCTGGCCAAGGCTCACACAAGACTGCTAAAACCTTAGCCCACACTGCCTGGACCATTGTTGACTCAAGATTCACGCTTACCTTCTCTTCCATTCCCGAAGGACAAGAAATGAATGAAGAATCAGCTTTTGATCAAGAGTCCGATTCAGAAGAAGATGATGTTTCCACCAAACACATTCCTAAGGTGACTCGTAACGACGACTGGTGGAAAAAATTTATGGGAGAAGAGAGTGCTAAGTCATCCTGGTCTGCACCAACCAAGGAAATGACTCAAGACTGGTGGAAAGAAGAACGACCAGAAACTACAGAGCCTTCGTGGACCATTCATGTATCTGATCTTATCATTCCAGACAACAAATGGGCTAATACCATTACGGCTAACCATGTTGCCCCTCCTGAAGAATCTCTACTTAATATAACATAGGATATGGAAAGTTTCATCAAATGGTACTGTGAGAGGCAAGGAATCTCAAAGCTCACACCAAAGAATCTGGAAGGCCCAGCCTATGACATTGTAAAGGCCTTTCATCCAGACGCTTCTCACTTACAGTACCAAATGGAGGAGTGTTATAAGCTGTTAACCAACCAAGTGGACGAGAATATGCTCATGTTCAACGTCAACAAACCTCTTCCACTTGGGGGGTCCTCCTAGTCAAGTTACGATCCAAACCGACTTCTTCTTCAACAGGCATATGGATTATCTACGTGTTGGGAACAAGGGAAGCAGACCTGCTCTATCAATTTCTAAGATGAAGGATGCCATATATCCTGATCTTTGGTTTAGAGCAGATGGTTCCAGATCAATTTTGGGCTGATATGGAATCTCACATTGGTGGTTCAACAAGAAGCGCTTCTACATCGATAAACATGGTGCGGAGAAGAGTCATAGGGTTGTTCAATCACAAATGCGAATCCTAGTGTCGTTAGTGTGGAGATCTTCATGATGTATGGATATGATTATTTGAAGAAGATTGTTCTCCGAAGAGCAGATCTGAAAGACTATGTGATAGAAGAAAATGACTTCAAAAATCTGTATCCCAATGACTTACAAGATCTTTATCTGTTAAACCTTCAAGGCCAACTTGATCACCTGCCCATTCGTGAAAAGAAGTCTCTTGCTGCAGCAGTCAACCTATGGATTATAGGCTTAGTGATTCGAGAAAGAGTTAGTAACTTTCAGCTTGGAATGGAGAGCTACCAAACTCAAGTCAACCTAACCAAACCTCGATGGGAAGCAACAGGATTGGAATATAGGCACGACTACTCAGTAATTGATTATCCACGAGCAGTTATATTCACTGACAAATATGGGATAAGGATGCTCATGAGGCTGTGTGAATTGTACAAATTCAACGATGGTACTCTTCGTCAAATAGAAGAAGCTCTGGATTACGGGTTAAGGAGTATAAGCTCAAGATGAGACTAGGAGTGAGCACAAGGTTTTGGACTTCACAAGATGTGGAAAGGAGTGACGCCTTTATTGCTGCTATCGGGAGAAGGCTCAAGACTCGGAGAATCTTCCAAAGCTTGGAAAGTTTTGTGGGCGGAAGAGTTCGTGATGGGCATTACAAGCTACTGCAGAGAACAAAATGATAATATCCTTTAGGTTGTCATTCTTTTGAACTCTTATGTGTGGTGTGGTGATTGTAATATGAACAATGTATAACTATGCAGTATATAGTAGTGTTAGGATTATGGCTTGTAGCGTCCCTCTCAAATTGAGGGGGAGCACTGTAATGTTTCCTGTCAGATTAAATAAAACAGGACCACATTTTTCTCCAATTTTTCTAACATATTTAAATCACTTGGGATCCAAAATCTCAAAGGAATTAAAATTTTTGATCGGGGGAGAAAATGTGATATAAATATGAATACTGATGAAATGTGATCTTTTAAGACTCAATGTATAGGCAGTTCTCCCATATGTGCTAAACATTTTCGTATATCGATGCACATATTGAGGGGGAGCATTTCAAAATTCTAATTAAATGGTTTCCTATGGCAATTGTGATTGTGAAAAATGCTTCAAAACACTCCGTCCTCCATATGCTAAATTATTTCAAAAATTCATGATGCACATGTTGAGGGGGAGCATTTGTAAAAACTCAAACGAACTTTTCTTTCTCCATGTGCAAAAAGATTTCAAAAGCCTACGCACATGTTGAGGGGGAGCATTTATGAAAAATCAAAACTATTGAGGTACAAAATGCTTTGATCTCGTATCACAAGTACCTTGATTGATTTTCTAAATGATTTTCATTTCAGTTCAAGGAGGAAAGAACTGTACCATAAGACCGACCATTTTACTTTATGCATTGGAGTTATAAGGATAGTAAGGTTAGGTATTAGTTCCCATGATCCCTTGAGGCGGAGGGATCTACAGGAAAATCCACTAGTTAGTGTAGAAGTCCTTAGGTATGATGAAAAAAGTGAAAAGTGAGAATAGGGAAGAGTGCCACGTGAGATAGAGCTAGAACCGGAACAGACCCAACAAGGTTCTAGTAATGAAGTCTCGGTAAGCACTGAAGGGGTGAAGTAAAAGAAATGAAATGTGAAAAGGGTGAAAAGAAATAGCCCTTCATTAATTCAACCTTAGGGCAGAAACCTGGTTCAATACATATGCTACTAGTAGTTACTGAGGTAACGCTGGTATTGAAGACAAGTCGTCATGGACCCAGTGACGCACTACACTAAACTTCCCAAGCCACTCAAGTTCTCTTAAAAGAGTTTGTTGCATTCTCACGGGGAACCTACATAATCTATCGACTTTCTCTAGAGATAGTTGATGAAAGGAGACCTCTCCTTAGTCTCCGATATAGGAAACCAAAGTGCACAATTGAGTCTAGAGCCAAGAGATCATCAATAAATCTTATTATGACACACAATTAATGAATACTTGCTGTTTCACACAATGTGGAAAGTAAGATTATATGTTGAGAGTCCTACGCATTATCCTTGTGGTATTGCCAGAACATCCGAGTGATATGTTAAATATTCAAGATGAAGATGGAAATCCTTCTAGATCCAACATCAAACAAGCTCTTGGTGGGTGACATGTGAGATCTTTTCAAAAGATCAAACTTGTGACAACTGGATAGAAACAATGGGGCGATTCACTCTTGAATCTACCTTGGTCCAGGTTATGAATTGATGGATAATTTTAGTAAAACCTTTTGATGTGCTCTAAATTGTTTTCCAGCGCATCGAATGCGCATTAATGTTTACAAACAAAAGTATTTTTAAGTGAACTTTGATTTAATTCATAAAACCGATGTATGCAAAAACTCTTTCAATGCAGCTATTGTTTATCAAATCAATTTCTCATCAATCGCTGAATATCAATTCGCTAATTCACTTCATCCGTGTTATGCGCTTTGAGATGCTCGGTTTGAGAAGCTAGTATAGCCCAAATCAGGTTCTTAGGAATTCTACGATACCGAGCAGTATTTATCTTGATCAGGCGTGGTTCTTGCAACCATATTCAGCGAAAGTGAACAAATACACTTTCGTGTGTTTATTCTAACCGTTTGCGGTACTCGATGATTGCAACTGATAGCCGATGAGACGTTAATTCATAACCGCATGCTCACATCTCTCAATCATACTTGAAGAAAATCATGACGATCAAAACATACAACAAAGCTTCCGCTACTTTGATGAAAAGATGGCATGATCCAAAACTGTGAGCATGTCGGTCCCAAATGTCACAACATAACATAATGGCAATACTTCAAAGGTTGAGTTGGAGATTCTATGTGGCTGATGATCTTAAATAAAGCTCGTGATCATATAACAAAGAAACATTCAAGCCAAATAAACACTACTGAAATGAAAAGTTGAATTTAAGGAAGCTTCAAAGTCTACGAGCTCGAGTATGAAGATTAAAATAGAATGCTAGGATTCCTAAATGTGACTCATGGGGTGACCTCCCTTAGGGGGAGATTGTTGGGATTTAGAAAATCCATGTTAAAGTGTCGGTCACTCCAACAATAGTCTAGCATAAGTTAGCTCGTAGACATAACGTTATTTAGTTAGTTTAAGTAGTATAAGTAACACCGTGGAAGAAGGACGGGTCCTTAACCACTGTATGCCTGATCCACAGCCCGAAGGAGGGCGTAGTAAGTTGTATAAATAGCCCTCTCCCCACAAGGGAGAGCACAAGTTAATCTAACCTTGCATTTGTTTCTCTCTCTAAAACATCTCATTCTCTCTCTAGAACTCACACGATCCATAGCTTGTTTCTTTGTGGTGTTATGATATTCAATATCTTACAGTGTCGAATTCCTTACAGTGAGTGATGTGTGAGTAGCATGCTTAAAGGTTAAAAACCAAAATGAAAACAAAAGTTTAATGGTGTCGAATTCCTTACAGTGAGTGATGTGTGAGTTGAGTGAAGAGTGAAACAAGGAGCCAAGATCTCTAACCCAAGGTGCTTCCAAGGATTTACCCAAAGATTACACCAAAGCTTAACCAAATTTTCCGAGCAACAACTTAAGCAAAGAGTAGCAGTTTTTGAAAGTTATTGTGAGGTGAAAATTGTGTGTGTCGAGTGGGTATTAAAATAGGAAGTGACTAGATCTTGCATGGCTCAATTATCATTTGGTTAAACACATGCGTGATACTTTTATCCTTATTAACCAAGTATTACAAGTTAAAGCATCTTTTCACAAATTTTAAGTTAGTCATGTGATTTTGCTAGTTGGCGAGGGGCGGCAAAATCAGATTCTTAAGGGGAAATTTTATTTTGATTTTTTTGGTTATGTATTTCGTGTCTCGTTTGAGATTAAACGTGAGTCGTGGTATCATGGTTTTGCGTTTTTAAGCAAAAATGCATAAAATACGTTTTCGTAAGTGTTTTTATAAAAGTACTATAAAAACATTATTTTAGGAAAATATTTATTTAACTTTAACCATAACTAACTGGGTGTCGGTACGCGTGCGAGCGCGCTTTTTAGGAAAAGCGAGATAACTTATCGTATTTGTGTTTTAACCAAACACTAAGTGTCAGAAAATTAATAATTAGTATTTTTTTAAATAAATATTTTCACTATTAAAATAACAGTCCAAAAAATTACCGTTTGTCACATGTTTGGAGTGATTCAAAATTGCTACCTTTAAACTGTTATATTGGCTGCAATTTACTTAACTACCACTGATAACATCAAATAGATTTGATATTATAGTGTCAAAATCCCTTATTAATGCTCACTTTTGTTATGATTTTATACAAATCAAGGTCGTTGGGGTTCCTTGTTCTGGGTAGCCTTAGAGCATGGGGTACGGGTGCGTTGTTTGATCGTGCCGAACCACCAGCCAACGAAAACCAATGGCGATTATACCGATCTTTGGTGCCATGACCCTAAGTAGTGGCCAGCACCGCCGTTGTATAATTTTTATTTTTATTATTTTTTTTAAAATCCGAACATTAAATAACGGCTATTTTTTTTACCCCAAAAACTCAAATTTTTAACTCTTAAAAATCATATAAATACCGCCTTATCATTTCATACTTCACACACACTTCCAATATATTTTATAACATACTATTATCTACTTCTCTCATTTTTTTTTTCCAAACAAAATGAATCCCAATCAACAATGGATTACCGGTATGCTAAATGACCATTCGAACCAAATTTCGGGCTCGTCTTCGAATCTGACCAACAATCCGGGCTCATCTTCGAATCCATACCTCCAAATGCGTTACTATCCCAACTTCGCAAACCCATATATGAATCCCGAAAAACAAATGCTATTTAGTCAATGGAAAATATAACAACAACAACAATATACTCAATTTTCTCAACAACAACCAAACCAATCCACCGCTTCCTAACCAAATTCTGACCAACAATCCTACCACCCACGAGACGAATACGAAGACGAAGAAGAGGTGGTCCCGACCCTGACGTCGAAAAAAACAAAGACGAAGAACAAGAGGAAGAAAACCAAAGAACCGCAAGGCGAAAATCGAGCTCGAAATCTGTGGAGCCAAGACGAGGAGTTTCTTTTGGCGGAGTGTTTCATTCAAATATTTGAGGATCTAGAAACGGGTGCGGATCAACAAAATGATACGTTTTGGTATAAAGTTCTCGACGCATACAATACGGAAGCCAAGAAACGCAACTTCACTATTCGTACCAAGAACATATTGACGGAAAAGTGGACTCCAATGAATCGAGACGTTACCAAGTTTAATTCGATATACAAGGATCCTAATCCATAACTTATGGGAGGTGATATGAACACCACTTAAAGTGATGTGCACATATCAATGATATAGTGTTGTACTGTGTATATTACATGTATGATTTAATGGTCAAATAATTAAAAAGTGTTATATGCATATTACTTATTTATCTTTCGTCGTTTCCTGAATATTACACTCTTGCGAGGCAACTTCCTAAATTGTTCAAAAGCAATAAAGCAATAAAGCAATTGTTCAAAAAGAAAAAGCAATAAAAGCTATAGAGAGATACTAGACTATTTATGCTTAATTTACACAATCAAACAAAAGGCATTGTGAAATAATCAAATAATAAAAATGGGTTATCTCTCTCACCGTGTTGATCCAAGTGAAATCAAGGCAGGCGACCATATTTACACTTGGAGAAATGGCTTTCTATATTCGCATCATGGTTTGTATATATGTTATATGATCATTTTATTATTCGTTACAAAAATTTGTAGCTAGGGTTTTTGGCAGAGTGTACTTTGAAATACAGATCTAGATCTTTGTCTCTTCTGGTATAGATGACTGAAATATGCAATTTTGCTTTGTGTTTAGTTTCTGTTTGCTTTTGGATCATTTTGCCTAACATTGATATAACTTTTATAATAAATCGGTAAAGTTATCTAGAATTGCAGTTTCGAATTTGTATCGGAAGCTTGATATATATGATGTATGGTTTTGAAATGTATTACCACTTCACATCCAAATCTTGTATTCCAACTGTGATGAAACTTGGAGAGTTAAAATTTTTGATTAAAATGTTGATTATCCAAAGAGCTTATGACTTCGCAACGCACTTTAAAAGCCATTAAAATTTCAGGGTTTTTCTTAAATAGCTGCTTATCATGCTTATAAGCTAACATGAACAATCTATTAGGCTAGTCCCAATCACGCCCAACACATCGGCTGGGCACCCTGAAAATTAATAGACGACAGATGTTTAATTCGGTCAAATCGATTGTGGAAGCCAGGTCGTTACATCGGTCGAGTACAAAAAAGGCAATATCGGGTGATATTTCGACCGATAATATACACACCAAAAAATGTCCTATTTGATATTTAATAAAAAAAAAAAAAACAGTGTGGCCTTGACAATTACTGGTAAGTATACAGTGCGTCGGAGAAAATCCCAGTGACTGGGTTCTCCGTTCGCGTTGATTGGGCTTATATTTTAGGCAAATCCCTTAATATGGATAAAATGTTTGCGAACCTGAACATATCTTATCTTAACTTCTGATGGGTTTCTACTAAACTTAATACAAGTGTTTATGTTCTAGAACTTAATGATTTGGCTATTTTTATTTGTAGCTTCTTATTATGGCGTGTTTTTAAAGATTGTTTCGAGTCTGTTGTATTTATCCTTTTCTTTTCTTTTTGTGCAAACCGTACTATCTTTGTATTGTTGTATATATGAATCCTTTCATGGTAATAAAATATTTTTTTTATATAAAAAAAACAGGCATATATGTTGGTGAAGAGATGGTTATCCACTTCAATGGTCTAGAAAAAGCTGAATCCGGTCCTGTTAGGAACTCCCAGGATTGTGGAATACGTTTTGTTCTTCCATCTTCATGTACAAGTCATTCTGCTACTTGTTTGAACTCCCATGATTGTGGGTTTTTACAACCTAATGTTGGAGGAAATTCTTGTTCTAGCTTAAGCACGTGTTCTCACTGCACATCTTGGAATCCTAATATACCAGCTACATGTCTAAGCTTACCTCACTGTGGATATCATCAACCAGATAGTGGAGTTATCGTCTCATGTTTGAACTGCTTCATTCACACAGGATCCTTGTACCGCTTTCAATATGGTGTAGGGAAACTTTCATATGTATCCAAAATTCGTGGTGGGACATGCACTACTGCTAAATCAGATCCACCTAATGAAGTGATCGATAGAGCCTTATATTTGTTGCGTAACGGGTTTGGTAGTTATGACGTTTGTATGAATAATTGTGAGGATTTTGCTTTGTATTGCACAACCGGTCTCGTGATTCGTGGCAAGGTTACTACTGGAAGCAGTGGCCAAGTAAATTTTTTCACTAATGCACCTTGGAAGTCCACTTTAACTTCAACTGTTGCTTACTCAAAAAGAACTGTAGCTGTTGGAAAGATTATGTCCAACTCTTTTGGTATGGTCAGTATGGCAGTAACAATTGTGGAATATTCTTGGAACCGATATAAGACGGACATTGGTGTCCGAGATGATGTTGAAAAGGTTCCTGTGGAAGAAGTTGTTGAGTTCCGTAGAAGATACATGTGATGGACATTGCACATCATGCAGTTGTCAAGCGGTCATTGAGGTCGACTGTTTTTGTGTTTAATTTCTGTAAGGACTTGGATTTTGTTTCGAAGGTTGCAGTTCAAGAAGGATAATTTATCTCGTTTGTTTATTGGCGTTATCCTTGTTTTTTCTTTACTGCTATGTTGTGTGTCAATATTCCAAAGTTATACATTTATTCATCTTCATTAACATTTGGCGTCTTTTTAGATCCACTATTACATGTGCAGCAAGCCATATAAACCACTAGATCTCAATAGACGAGTGACATCCTTATTAGCGAACAAACCCACAAAGTTCAATTATCGATCACAGCGATAGACTGAAAAAGGTTTAGAAAATAATACAGATTTCTCTTATTTTTAATGGACATCTCGCATTAAGAGTCTAAAACTGAATGAACTAAACTTAGAAGATGGTTGACTTTCAAGAGGATCGAGGAGCATGAGCTTTCATTCGTCATTTCTCACTCTTGATTGGGCTCATACGTAGCGATGTTTTACGGCCATCGAATTCTGTAAATTCCTCCACGGGAACCCTTTCAGCATCAGATCGAACACCAATATCATAATCGTGACGGAGTTTAATAAAGGTCAAACGCTACTGCAAAAAGATGTGAATGTTGTACCAAAAATACCCTTCCACTTATCACTAGTTCCTATGATGAGTCTATCAGCAACAACTCGAACACCACCGATGTCCAAAGCATATGGGGTTATAAATAAGGTCACAGCACCTGAAGCCATAAGAAAAGCCCGTAATGATGCACGGAACCAGCTATTCCCTTGGCCACTAGTTCCTATGATTGGCTTATTATCACCACCACGAACCATAAGACTTGTCTTGCAATATAACCCAAAATCTTCACAATTGTTATCAATGAGGTCATACTTTCCAAATCCGGCTTCTAGGAGCACCTGCGCTCTTTCGACAACTTTTTCAGGTGGGTCTGAAACTGCCATGGTACATGTGCCACCACGGAGTTTAAACATGTGCTCAAATGCAACCACTCCATACTGATAGCGGTACACAGGACTACCTTCCCTAAAACAGCTCAAACAAGTTTGAAAAACTGAACTATTCCTACCCCTATATCCACACCCATCTGTTGAACAATGTTTTGGAGCTTTTCGCCGAAATATACCAGAAATATCTTTTCCTGCAGCGGTGACGTGGATAACCAGTTTACTTGGTGTACCAATATATATACCTGTATCCAGTGGTGTTTAATCCAGCATAAAAGAAAACTTATTAGAAACCCTCAATAAAAAGACAATGTTTTCTTAACTAACAAGATGCCTAGACAAGTGTTAACTGCATATTACTCTAGTACGTTCAACCAAAAAATATTTTTCCGCAATGGTTCCGTCTCATAATCTTGAACTTGGGATAAAATTAAATCAGAACAGAATACAAACAAAATGAAGATATTACTAGCTATTTCAAACTTCATTTAACATACTAGTTAATGTTAACTAGTACACACTCAAAAAGATTCTAGACTCAAAATGAATTAGTATGCTGCGACCCAAAGGGCCTTTGGCCTAGCAGTATGTGAGTGGCCCGTCAACCAAGAGGTTGTGGGTTCATTCAAGACATAGGTGCCACTCAAAAAAAAAAACAAGTATGTTGCAGCGACTATATAAATATATTTTATGTTTAAGGAGAAACAAGTAACATACCATGGTGAGTGTAAATGGAGCCTCTTACCCAAATGTAAATATGGTCTCCTGCAACAATTTCACTTTCATCCACTGGGTGAGACACAAAATGGCTAATTTGGGAAGTGATCGGTGGGAATATGGTATCCAGGGTTTCCATTTTGCAAGCGGCAGAAATAATTAAAGTATCTGGAGTAACAAGACAATAATAACTTCATTTATATGCAAAACCTCTAAAACTATCTAAAAAATAACGTATTTTAAACAGTTCATGGACTATATATGGAGCTTAATTATAGGGAATGGACAACAAAATAAAAATGATAAAAAAACAGATGGTTACGACCTCAGAACAAGAAGACCACAGTGACTCAGTTCGACTCGCTGCACTGTGGTAGCTAAGGTGTTGGACTTATATTCACGGTTTAATATCTACATCTAGTAAACAATTACTGTATGATTTGTAAGACCAAGTAAGTATTATAATTGTAAAAGAGGCAAAAGTCTTTGCAGCTGGCCGGCCAGTATATCATTAAAATAGAAGGCTTTGATTGACAACTTCGTATTTAATATAAACAAAAGATAAGCGTTGGTAAAATACACCCATCGTAAGGTTTTCTTCCATTACTTTAATGAAAACAAAAGACTCCTATTATTCATGCTCATCTTATCAATAAAGACATACATATTTAATTTCACAAATTCTGGGTGTAGAGAGTGACAGTAATTGTATGATTATTGCAGTAGGTATGTAAATGGTGATGATGATGAAGGAGTTGGTCATACTAAATCAAAGTTAAGAGTTTAATAATCCATGATATTGGTCAATTTGATTATGTTTAAGTTCAAACAATATCACAGTCCCAAAAATCATCTACAGTCCAAGGCTTTATTTTTTTTCGTTGCAGGTAGTTAGCGACTTCATGAACACATGATAAAGGCTTTGTTCTGCCTTTTGAAATTACATGACAAAATGTTTACGAACGACGCCTTAAGTTGAGATTATTTCCTGTATGAAATCTATAAGAATGATCTTAATATATTACCAGCATTTTCCGTGAGGCAAAGAGCACACATACAGTCAGCCTGCACTTGACGAAGATGCTACCAAGGGAAGTAACCGCACTGAATCCTCCGAGGACAATATCGTGAACAGCAGCATCAGCATCAGGCAAGGAATCAATTCTGTGTGAACAACTATCACAGATAATTCAAGATTGCATAAAGAGTTCAATTTAACTTAAGTTACTAATTCAAGAAACTACAGTGTCAAGAGTACAAAAGCCACTTACATAAGGCATTTAGGTCTTGAGACCTTTAATATGAGCTTCAATCTAGGCAATATTCATATCATGGGTGAAGAAAATGCTCTACAATTTCTTCACTATGCTTATTTAGGAGATGAATCAAGCTTTTCGACCAAGTATGCACTACCTTATAGAGAATCAACCAAAAAAAACAAAAAGCATTCCTAAAAACATTCCCTTGACTTCCAAATTTTGCGCTTTTTGCTCCTACATAGTTCCAAATGACCAATAATTGGCCAAACACCCTTCTCATTTTAAGTCCACCATACATAAGATTCATAAAATTGTATTCTTACAAGAACCATTGTTAAAAATAAATATGGACGCAATTACTGAAACACAAAAAGATAGATACCATTTAATTTTCAATTTCTGAAACAAAGCTCAAGTCCTCAGAGAAAATTGAGAAAACAACTGGATTTAATGACCATAAGTCAAATACTGATGCATTATGTCTTGTCTTCATGAGCAATTTCTTTTTCCACAAATGATTTATTCACCCTCTTCAGCTTCGGAACAATGCCATATCCTCCACCTTGATTTTAACAACATCCTTTTGAACACCAATATCAGTCGCATATCGACTCAAACAATGCATCCTTGTTCCTACAACAGCAGCCACAGGGGTACTACATCTAAACACTTTAACTGCAGAAGAAACAATGACATTCAATGGTGACATTACCCAACCATTCACTTGACCACTGCTTCCCGCTTCATCCCAATTAAGAACCAAAAGGCTCGTCTTGCAGTACAAAGCAAAATCCTCACAGTTGTTCAACAGCAAGCTATAGTTTCCAAATCCGTTTTGTAGCAGATACATGGCTCGGTGGATTACCTCTTGAGGTGGGTCTGATTTTGCAATGGTACATGTGCCACCACGGAGTCTAGAGATGTGTACATATGTATTGGTTCCGTACTGAAAGAGGTATAAGGAACCGGTTCCTATGAAACAATCCAAACAAGAAAGAACCACTCCGCTTCCATCTTTGTGAAATCCACAGTCGGGACAGGTTAAACATGAATCTTGAATACTCTTGTATCCTTTTTCTCCGGTGGTGAAGTGGACAACTTTGTTTTCACCGACATAAATTCCTGTAATATAAAATTGTGTTTAATCAGTCATCTCATAGAAAAGATAAGATAGAATGCTCGGGTTCCCAACAATTCGAACCACACAAATCTAGTAATCCAATGCTTGGAAACCTTCAGATTTGGTTAACACGAGATGCCTATAAAAGTAACTGGAAGATGGGTGTTTGGAATTTTAATTCTAAAACAGCTTCTGCTTCTTAAAAAGTGCTTTTTGAACCTTTACAATAAGCATAAGCCTTCTGTATGAAAATGTTACAAGTTTTTTTAACTTTACAGAAGGCAATCCCAAACACCCCTCTTTCAGATAGCATATAATCAGTTTCAAGAGTACAACAACAACAACATACCAATCCTGCATGGGCGGGGTACGGGAAAGGTAGAATGTAGACAGACCCTACCCTTACCCCAGGATAAACCCAAAACTAGGAGACTGCTTCCTGGATGACCTCCAGCAAATGTAAGTATACGGGTGAGAGTGCTTAGATATAAGTGCATGTTTGAAAGCGGGCAATAACAAGGATAAGGGGTCTAAAAGACATAAGACAAAAGCAAGCATACAAAGCTAATAGGCAGAATACCCAAAAACATATAGAAGCATACGCCGCAAGAGAACATAGAATACAGAATAGCTAAAGTGCTATAGAGAAAAAGGGGACACGAGCATAAGCATACAAGCATAAAAGCATAAACGCAAATGGGCAAAAGTACTAGAAAAAAACAAGCAAAGAAAAGGGGCTAAAGAAAAAATTAAAATCCAAGACCTAAGAGTAACTTATCCGAAATGATATAATATTCTAGAAAAGCAAACCCAAATAGCCTTGTACATGTCAAAGCCTCTTAAATTCAATTCCCGCTAAGTGCAAACAGCTCAGAAGTGGCCACGCCAACCTTCCCAAAAAGGGTAGGGTTTTACCCGGTTTGGGTCTGTGTGGCCGTGGACTCAAAACCCGTGGATTAGTCGGCCAAAATATGGTCATTAAAATTTAATTAGCAGCTACTAACAAGATAAAAATGACAAATTTTCATTGAGGACTTTCATCAAACACCTGAATCTCTACCATTTAACATAAAATTTAAGGATTAGTTAAAACAACATAGAACCCATAATGCAGGTTGTAAATGTATACAGACCATGATGAGCATAAGCAAATGCAGTTCTCCAAGTGTAGATATGGTCGCCTGGCTTTATCTCCTTTCGATCTATTCGATGCGATACAAACCCCATTACGATAATCGATTGTGAAGAATGAATTTTTCGAAAATGAGGGATTAAATTTTGTTTAAAGAGAGTAAGAAGGGTTTGCCAAAAAAAAAAAAAAAAAAGTTTTTTTTAGTTGAAATGGTTTTAAAGGGAAATAAAAGATTTTGAAAAAAGTTAAGAAATGGCTTCGCCCGCGTTCGAACCGGAGACGTTCAGTGTGTTAGACTGACGTGAAAACCAACTACACCACGAAACCACGTTGCTATTTAAGTTTATGTATTCTTTTATCTTAAAACTTAAGTTTTTTTAAATATTCAAAATAAGTAGTCAATAAACTTTTATTTTTTTTTTGTTTGGTCATTGGCTTATAAGTGTGGTGGGCTCCACGTCTGTTAGAGCATCTGAATATGGATGAGTGGGTATTTATACCCACTAAGGACTCAGATGAATATAATAAACTAGTGGGCCCAAATTAAAAAAAAAAAAAAACATTATTATATACATAAGTTGTGATTCAGAGGCATTAACAAAAAAAAGTAAACACAACCTAAATGAGTGTATTAGTAGGAAATGGACTTTAATTATTGAGCTATTATTAGAGGGCAGTGGTAGCTCCACTTGCCACCGTGCTGCGTGGTCCCTTGTGGCTCGTGACACCGGACAAGCTCGCCGTTGAGGCTCTGGCATCTTCTTGTGGCGAGGTTTGAACTTGTACTATTGTCAGTTTTTTCTTTTTATTCGGTTTTTTATTTCAAGTGTGTGTGTGTAAGATTGGGGAAGAAGATGCGTTTTTTGTGGGGTTAAATTGGGCTTGTGATAACGTTTACATTCAAGTTTTTTTTTTTTTTTTAAGTTTAATTTATAATTTTGTTTTAATATGTTGTATTGTATTTTTGTATTAATAAATAAATTTATTTTATTTGGAAATGTGAAAACAAAAAATTGTGAGTAGTGGGCCTCAAATGAGTAAGTTGAGGCTAGTTGAGCGATGTGGCGGGTTGTTATAGCGATGTGGCACCCGCAGGCCCCGAATGAGTAATTTAACCTTATCATGGCACCTTGTGCTCTTACAGTTTTATGTATTTACAAGTTCTAACTATTCAAGCTTACTAATGAATCGATAATTAAAGTCATTCCATACAGTATCTTTGCTCTATCAGCGGCATATTTCTAAATTGCATAGGGCTTAGATGGTGCATTTGATAGTGATAGTGGAGAGGACAATGGCTTAGATGGTGTTTTACAAGAAAAAATTAGGCAGTTAAGAAATGAGAAAGACAAAGACGAATTTTTAGTAAAGAAGTTTTTTTATGCAGGACGGAGATTTGGTTCACGTAAGGAGAAAAAAGATAGAGTTTGCATGCATTTCATATAAACTAGAAGGAAACTAAAATTGGTAAGGAATGAGAAAACTAGAATTAGGGCCAAATGCGTTGGATTTATCCTTGTTTTTTACATTAATGATAATGGGCCTTTTAATAATGGGCCTTCCAATGAACAGTGGTCCAAGAAATAGGTCTAAGTCAAGAGTGGGTGCTGCACATAAAGACAAAGGAAAGGAAATAATTGAGGAGGATACTTGTTGGGGATTGTTGTTAGAAAATTTGGGTTTGTTATAATTGTTGTTGAAGTTGAAATTGTAGTCATAGTTGAAGTTGCTCGGGTGTAAATTGGTTAGAAAACGTGTTAATGTTGGAAATTGGTTTGGGATTTGCCTTCGGTATGACGAGCCAAATCATGGAAGTTGGTTGGCGTTTGAGGTGATGGAATTACGGATGTTGGTGTGTTTGGATTAGAGGAAGATGAGGGACTCAGTATTTGGTTTTGCGGGTTGGCGAGCATTTGATTGATCCATTGATCGAGAATCATTTTTGTGAGTCTAGAGGTAGAAATAAGAGAAGTATTGTTGAGTTTAGAGGTAGAAATGTGTGTAAAAATTAGACGATTTAAGGGGGTATTAATAGGATTTTTAAACGGTAAAAAAATTGAAAAATTTGGCATTTAATACTATAAAACCGGCTACCCCTGTTGGGATTTAATTACCTAGTTAGTGTAACACCCCCAAAAAAACCGAGGGCACCACTCAATTGGCATCATAACACAGGTAATAAAGAACGGATAATAAAACCCGTTTAAGAACTTTTATTAATAAAATAATAAAGTTTACAAAAGTTTAATTGTTGCGGAAATATGGCCCATTAATAAAAGTGGTCCCAAATACGTCGAAGTAGTCCCATGACCATGCCATGCCAAGCTCTGCCTTGGATATCGTCACACTTCAAAATCAAATGCCCGAGAAAACTGCTAAAAAAGTCACTATAAAATTTGGTGAGTTCATAAGTTTATAACAAAGCATTTAAGAAATCAAGTTTGTTTTATGGACAAAAGCGTGCTTTCGATACACGCGTGTAAGGAGTCTTCCAAATAAAAGTGGTTGTGTCTATTACTCAAGCTCTAAGCTCATGTACCAAACTACAATCGCATCGCGTGTAAGTAGCATGTCAATATGGTTTATGGTGCCCTTAGCAAGTGTGTGTTTAGTCCACACTTGTGTTCCGTCATGGTATACATCGAAGCAAGTTGGAGCGACCAACCCGGATGGAGGGTTACCCTCAAGATCTATTTACCACTCAGCTCCCCGCAGGGTAATGGTACGTGGCGGGCAAGTTGTGGAAACAGTTCTCTTAGGCTATCTCGTAATAGTGGTTTACACAAGAGTTTCAGTTCTAGTCCATAAAGTAATAGTTGTTCATATAGTGTTTGCGTAAAGCAGGTTCATAAAGTGCATTGCGTAACGTTAATAGTTAAAAGGCATTTCATAACAGAAATAGTTCATAAAAGGATTTGCATACAAGCAACAACATTCATAAAGTGTTTGCATAAAAGCAATATTTCATAAAGAGTTTGCATGTTTCTCACCCCAAAACAGTTATAAAGCAGGTAAAGTAGGGGTTATGAACTCACCTTGGAATGCAGAAATGTAAGACATCAAAACTAACATCAAGTAATAAACGTGCACGGCTCCGACACGCAACCTAGATAAGTATGGTGTGGTTTTTAGTCTAAGTCTTGTATTCAAAAACAACGTTTGTAAGTTTACAAGTATTTATGTTTTTGAAACACTTGAAGTTCAAAAGCAAAAGTTTCCACATATTTGGATCTTTAAAATGCTTGGAGTTAAGAACAAATATTTTAAATATTTGTTTTATAACATTTTATGTAAAGTTTCATGAATTATTTTGATTGTCGATAATGATCGAAAAGTGTAGTTGCGAAAATAATTGTAAGTATTGGCTCTTGGAATAAGTGTGGAAAACTGTATACGAAACTTTCGTATAACGGTTGACGCGGATATTGGCTCAAGAATTGACGAAAGATAAATATGTACTAGATGATTAGTATTTATTAATTTCGTTGAGTTTTCAAATGAGAGAGTATATATATATTTTTAGCTATTTGAAATCGAAAGTAAATAAATAATATATTAGAAATATATTATTTAGTTCACGTAGAATAGGTCATCAAATAAATATAGGTACTACATATATTTATTTTACTATAAGTGGAGGAGTATCGTGAGTTTATTGAAATTGGTAAAGTTTTAAAACGGGAAGTGACAAAGTTAATCTTGAAAAGGTTAAAGTTGTAAAAACTTTGTAAGTTATAACTTATTAAAATTTATAGGAAATTGTCAATTTGTTGAAAGTTGGGGATTAAATATAACAATTTGATATAGATTATAAGACTTATCAAAGTTCTTAAGAAAAATGAATAGAGATTCAAGGTTGAGGGACTGAAACTGTGAGGTTGGAAAAGTTGCAAAATTATCAAAAATAAAAACTGCCAAAGGCAGGAATCGAACTCAGAACCTCCTAGTTAGAATACGAGAGTGATAACCACTAAGCCAAGGTTTACTTTTGGTTATATTTGCAACACATAGAAATTTATATGTTTCGTGCATGTGTAAAATTTTTGGTATGTAATTTTTGTTAACAGCCATGGTTCGAAAACTTGCTACCCATTTTCTCTCATGGAATTTTCCCAAGAAGAAGTTGTGTTACGATATAAAAAAAAATGAGCTTATTATCTTAGCTTATCAATAAGCTTTTGAATAAGCGTTTGGGGTTTGAGGCTCGATAGAGGCTCGGTTTTGTTTTGTTTCTCGAGACCAAAACCAATTTAGTTTCAATTAAGTTTTATGAACTGATTAATAGAGTGAAATATGCTTGGAAAAGATTCGAACACTCGATAAGCTCGTGAATAGCTGTTGGACTTTGGACGCCCAATAAGCTTCCCGATAAGCATTAGAAATTGTTTAAAAAAACGTTATGTGTTCATACAGATGTCGCGAGTTATATTTTGAGTTCGAAAGTGATAACAAGCTATCGAAAATGTTTGACTTAGGAAATAAGCTCCCGGTGAGCTTTTTGAGCTTTAAGGGCCCGTTAAAGTTTTGTGTTGAGTTATGCTTGGACTCGTTTAACTTACAAGTGTGTCGAGTGGTTATTGCGAATAGACTCTCCTATGTGCTAATAGACTACAAGATGAGCTGTGAGCTGACTTAAACAAAAAGAGGTCGTGTGGGTACATGAGACATAAACAGAATATTAACCAAGATAACATAACATGAGCCAAAATCCAAATCTCCACAGTGAGTATACTAACATAAGTTGTTTTTATCTATTTCATAAAGATTGAAAAAAAAATGAGCAAAGTTTTATCATGCCATTTTAACGAGATGGTGTAGATTTCAAGCATGCATGCATGCATGCATTTAAAAACTAAACACTATATTGACATAAAGATAACTATTAAGTGAGTTGTGTTTCAAGATAGCTTACAGAGATGAAGGGTCTACGAGTGAAAACAAAGGCCGAAAGACCAGAACGTCGACTAGCTTTCCAAAACACCAAACCCCGATTTGTTTTCTAATATTTGAACCTGATAACTTTAGTTTTCCAAACCTCTCCTTTTTACTTTGAATGAAGGCTTAAGTGTGTGTTTGAGCTTATGGTGAGGCTCGGTTTTAAAGAGAAACAAGTAAGGCTTGTCGCAGTGGAGCAAAAAAAATCGGTTGGACATGCAAAATACACACCCACGACCGATGTTAGATCGGTTGGGTACCAATGTGGGAGATCGGTTGGGAGATCGGTTGGCCAAGGAATTTGTGGACATCGAGTGTTTCGGCGCTCGATATTGGAGCATGTTAAGCTAGTCCCAACGCATTCAATTAATACAAATTTTAAAAATTCGACCGTTTGGTCATACAAAAAAAAAAAAAAAAAAAATTCAAACGTATTTTACCACTCTATAAATACACACATTACCTCAAACACAATTCACAACTTACCATTTTCATCTATATTCAACTCAATCTAATTCTTATCCAACTTGAAAATGTCAAAGAAAAATACACCACAATCAAAAACCCGACGATCACGACTACCCAAAAATGCCGGATCTAAATTTCTGCGGGAAAACAACTTCGAGTTAACCGCATATCACCACAACAAAACCGCCTCCTATTCGCTTTGTCCGCAAAGTTTTGATTATCAATCACAACTACCCAAGCAAATCAAAAAACCAAAACGCTTTTATCTTAACCGATCCTTCCATGCCGGCGTTCTTACCAAGATTACGCAAGAACCTAGTGGTCCGGTTACCATCCAACATGGACTTCATTTATCCTTCTCAACCGTATCAACCTTATTCTCCGATTCGAAACACTAATCTAGACATGAATTTGGAAGATTGGATGCCGGAGTATCCAACACAAAACTACCCAAGTCAAAACTACCCAAGTCAAGATGCTTCGATGGGACAAGGTTCGGGTCACGGTTCGCACACCTGGTTCGTTTCCGTTGATGATTGATGATGAGAGAAAACGCGCTTCCGAAGAGATGTCCCCATCAAACCAAAGCAGCCATCTAGGCGTGCTTGAGCCAGGGAAGGAAAAGGGAGAGGCGGAAACAAGCAAGGAAAGCGAAGAAGGCGTGAGCCATGGACAAAGGAGGAAGAGATGGTGCTTTGTAAAGCTTGGGTCTATGTGTCGGAAAACCAACAGCTCCCACTTGGGAGTAGGAGTGTCGAATGGCACACAAAACTAACGATTTAGAATCTCGTTCTAAATTTAACCATTTAGAATCTCGTTCTAAATTTTAATTCATATATACGAAATGTAATCAAGAATCATCTTGCATTACCCTTTGGGTTTGGCCAAACAATTATACGATTAATCACGGAGAGGCATGTGGTATCATTACAGCACATATCAAGTGGAATACCAAATCCTTTATTGACTACAAGTGTTGTGGATGTTTCTTCACATCATTCCTAAATATAGCCTTTATAATTACCTTATTCAGATAGCGTTTTCATTACTTACAAAAAAAATGATATCTCACCGCGAACTTGCTTGTATCTTAAGTTATAAGGACGAAATTAAAAAACCATTTTCAATATTTTACTTATGACAAGGATCCAAAAGTAAATGTTTGAAAGTTGGGGTATCCAATATGCATCTATAGTGAATACATATGAGTTTGGCGGGAACAATCCAAATTCTCGTTAGAATATAACCAACACTCACATTTGCCTTACATAACAATATTCCAATATTGTTAACCGACAATGGACATATTTAGAATGATAAATCATTTCATGGATTAAACATACAAATATGGAATAACAGATTCTATGAATATAATAACAAATACCTCATATCTTTATTAATCAGAAAGTAATAATTGTCTTACAATTCTAAATTATCCAAATACTAATTAACACAAAGTTTACATGAGACTACTAGCAGGTATTAAACCTATAACTCTAGTCAATTTAGAATGCTTAGGATAAGTTAAAGCTTTCGTAAATGGATCAACTAAGTTTGTCTGTGTGAACCTTTGATATCTTCATCACCCATTTCAATGGTCTCGAAGATAATGAAATTTAGGCGATAATAATAGCACCTTTAGTGATTACGCTTTCATCTTCTAGAGTAATGGCTCGATATTATTACAATACATATTATATGGTTCTTGATTGTGGGAACAATGTTCAACTTCATAAATGAATTTACGAATCCATACGACCTCTTTAGATGCATCATGGCGACTATATACTAAACTTACGTGATAAGTAGCAAAGATACTTTTGCTTGTGCTTTTCAATCAACAACACCTCCATTTAGAACAAATACATATCAATGAATTTTAAGTCTCAACATCCTTCGAGTTATCCAACATCGGTGTGCGAAACCTTGAGCTCTTGTTAGTCTCTCTCCATAAACCCGAAAACATATCTTATTGCTAGTAAAATACTTAGAATATTTTCACAACACTCATGAGTTCACTTGGATTACTTTGAAATGTTGTCACATTAAATGCGAGCACTTGACTTGCAGGGGCGAGTGTTTGTCCTACGGCGCATACATAATAGATCCTATAGCGAAGCATAAGGAACTCTTTGCATGCGCTCTTTTCGGCAGTGTCTCGGCTTTTGTGACTTACTCAACAGGCTCTTCTTGCATTACAGGATAGCTCGTTTGGAATTCTCCATATAAAATCTCTTCAGATTTTCTCTCGATGTAACACTTTGATATAAACCAATTAATCGTTTTAGATATGTCTCGATAGATCTTGATTCGAATATATCTTTTGCTTTTCCGTCTTTCATGGCAAAACATTTTCCAAGATAGGATTTTACATCTTGTAACATTGGAATGTTGTTTCCCATAAGCAATATGTCATCAACATATAGAATTAGAAAGTGACAAATCCCTTAGCTTTCACGATATACACGATTTCGTCTTGATTTTGAAAAATCAGATTTCTTAATCTCATCATCAAAACGTTTATTCCATTGCCTCGATGCTTGTTTAAGTCCATAAATGGAATGCTTGATCTTGCATACACGGTTAGGATATTTAGGATCAACAAAACCCTCGGGTTACTCGTATATAGACCTCTTAAAGATATGTCCATTGAGGAAGGCGGTTTTTGACATCCATTTGCCATATCTCAAAGTCATAGAAACGCCAGTTGTAGCTAGTCACTTATAGCTCTAATGCGCGCCTCTGAGGAAAAAGTTTCATCATAATAATCCCGTAGGTTTAGGTGAAAACCTTTGCTTACAAGAGCGAGCTTTAAAGGTGTATAACTTACAATACATGTTGGTTTCTTCAAAAAACCACTTACTTTTCCTGGCAATCTTGCAGTTGAGGAAACTCAACTAAAACCCAGAAATATTGTCTTTCGTAGTTGCATTTCCACATTTCGCTCGCCTCGGCCGTTTTTGGGTCGGGATCAATGATACAGCTTTATAGTTCTTGGGTTCACCAAATACAACTCATGTTCCAGTGATCAATGTATAAACACATACGGTCAGGCAGGCGTGTCCTTGTGGACTTCTGCATAGAACAATATCACTTTGAGGTTCTTCAATTTCTTGAAGTCATCCTCATCATGATGAATCTGTAGTGTCCACAAAGAAGGATTTGTATCTTCATCTTGAATTATTTCAAGTCCCAACTCCGGCT
>OU343217.1:68881879-69025716 GCA_910596185.1 Chrysanthemum makinoi | reverse complement strand
GATCCCTTCGATACAACCGTTCATCAATCATCGTGATGATCCTATTCACATCCCTTCGATCCTGAGAATTCCATCGCTTAGGAGACCCAATCTTCTGATGTATATCCTTCAACGGATAAGCCAATCCATCCCTAACCATCTTCAAAGTGTGATCTCCAAACTTGTGAAGATCTCTACACACCATTAAGCAATTTCTTTGAAGTTCACTGTAAACGACCGAATGGTTTGCTCGATGAGTGTATATTGTGAGAGTTGGTTGATGTCGGGAAGATCAAGCTACGGTGGAGTGAAGTTGACATGGGTCTGATAAGATTCTACTGCAAGCTGGAGATCTTTTACACGTTCTTTGATAACTATGCATCTGATGAAGATGAGCACTGACTTGATGAATTCACGCGTACTTCGTGGAGAATTGTCTCATTCGACCCTGTACTTTGGCAAGGTACATGTCTTCGATGTCGTTGATAGAAAAATTCTCAAAGTCAGCTTCAGAGAATGCATAATCCCTTTCGTCTTGCCTTTTGACACCTTTCGAAAAGTGTAGTCCCATTTAGACGAAAGATCAACGTGTTTGATGGCAACGATGCTTTTAGGACTGAACACTTCATGTTGAGATTTCTAAACCTGGCAGCTTTTGTAGTAGATTCTTCGGCGTTCTGGCCAATGATGAATCCCATACATTGCATCACGGTCATACTCTTCCACTGTGTTGGAGAACAAATGGATAGATATTTCCTCGAGCTATGCAGTAGAGTATATTGTCTGCGGGAATGGAAGTGTCAAAGATGTAGCGTATTTCCTAGAACCATCGCCATCGTGTAGAAGAAACTCCAAGTCTTTATTGAAGAAATATCGGAATGGAATTCGAGGCTCATTTGGTTGGCCGATTGTTGGTAGTGGTTTAGACCGTGTAATATGGAGGTTGTCCCGTTTTGTAAAGTCGATGTTTGCTTCGGGTAGCCAATCCATGTTGTTAGACATAGCTCGAGCAATGTTTTCAAGGTGATATTCGACCCAATGGCACTTTCAGAGCTATCTTTGAACATTTGAAAAGCTTCATTCTTGATTCTTCAACAACACAGATTCGTCATCTTCTTTACTGAATTTTTCTTGCAGAATTTAGCATGCTCCAATGTATTACCGCTTCCAGATCTTGACCTTCAGAAGGTATGGAGGAATTAACAAGTGTAGAAAACCATTCAAATTCCTCTGTGTTATCTTCATCTAGCCATGATAGGACGTCACCTAGGCGCCTTCTTCTTCTGTTTCTTAGGCCTAGATGAGGGTTCGGGTTTCTCACTTTGTCGGAGAGGCGGGTTGTTTTTGGGGCTCATGGTATTCTTCATCATCACCACCCGTATACTCAAAGTGGTCACCGGTTTTCTCGAGTCGGGTGGTGTCTCAGAATCCTGAGGTTTATCTGCAGAAGAGGGAGGATGGGATCTTTGTTGAGCAGGAGTCCTTTGTGGTGGAGGCTGCATTGAGTACTGAATGAAGATGATTCACCGACTTCTTTGTGCTTAGGCTCCTTATCCCTATCTTGATCTTTGTCTTCGCCATCTCTTAAACGTTTAGGCCCATGACTTCTCTTCTCTAATGATGACTTGAGTTGGTATTCCAGCATTGCTTCAAACAACTTAGCTTCGTGGAGGCAAACGCTTGCAGAGCGTTTTAACATTCAAGGCGTCGTTCACCAATTCATCATATGAGAAGATTGTAGTTTCAACTGGATTGATGCTCAAATTCATCGGAGTTGATTTCATTGCTTGCTTGACTAAATGTAAGAGATTCGATAAAGTTTTCTGGTATACATCTCCTTCGTCAGCTGAATGACCTCCATAAGGAACTTATGAGAGTATCCTTTGATCATTCTCGTCCATGCTCCCTCAAGATCATCCTTCATAAGCTTTGGACATACGCCCTTTCAACTTTTCATCTCTCTTGCTCATCATGAAGATGTTGTATTTGGTCAGCAAGGAAATTCAACTTTCTGTAGAGAATATCTTTCTTTCTGACTCGTTTTACAGCTTTAACGATTTGATTCTTTGATTGAGAGATCCAAGATGGAGTTGGCTTCTTTACTGATCTGGATGATGATTTGGTTGATTTCTTTGATGGTGGTGGTGAAGAGTGAGAAAATAAATCTGATGATGATGAGATGTGAGGAGACTCCGGGTCCTTTGGTGGCTCAGAAGTTTCTTCCTTTAAACGTACAGGACTATCGAGAAGAAACTTATCATACTCAATGATGAGTGTGTAAATACTCATCATTTTTGGGTCAATCTGAACTGCAAAACGTTTAAAAATGCTCAGAAATGCATCAAAATACTGAAAATATCTCAAAATTGCATTTTATATGGTTCAGATGCAAAATGTTTAAAATCAGATGAAAAATGAGCTAAGTTTGCATAATTGGCAGTTTCAGCCCCCAAGTTTCAAAAGTTGTCAGAAATAGTCCCTGAGCACATAATTTCAAAAGAAAAATCACCAAAGGTCCTTTTAAAATCATAACTTGTCAAAATTAGTCCTTTGGTGAAAAATGTCAAAAGTTTTGAGAAATTACAAATTTGGTCCTTCAAGTTTAAAATTTGGCAAAAATAGTCCTTGGAATTTTGAAAATGTCAGCTTTGGTCCTTGTACTATTGAAACTTGTCATTTTCAGCCCTTGGAACAACTTTGCAAATATGGCGAATATTGGTCCCTGTATTTTCAGAATTTGCATAACAAGTCCTTGATTATTATAACCTTTTTGACCTTGGACCCTTGTTCACAAACCAAATGGACCCTGCCATAAGCCCTTTGGACCCCCTTCATTTGACCCTTCCTTTTAATATTAAACCTCTGGTCAAATACCCACCAGTCAACCCATTACCCGCCTTTTTCTTCTTCCTCCCAATCTCCTGAAAACCAGGCTTCCCACACCACCATCACCTTATCCCTCCTTATCACTCCACCTCCACCAAACTACAAATACATTAAATACCTCCCTCATCTCACTCAACCTTCCAATTGGCTTAATACATTTTCCGCCAAATGCAATCAAGGGCCAATATGACCTCAAGTCATCCAATGGTCTCAAAGACATGGGATCCACTGCAGAGGTAAGAGAAGAGAGTTGGTGTATAAAAGAGGAGAAGAAGAAGAAAAGAGTAGCTAGTTTAATAATTCTCCTTTATGTCGTTTTTTTAAATTAATGTTTTAGTTTAAGTCAAAATGTTGTAATTTCAGTTTCTATGTATCACATTTAAGTTAAAACATCATTGTAATGTGTTTTTGAATATCAATCCAAGTTTTTTATATAAGTTCCAAGTTTCATGATTATTGTTGTATAATTCAGTTTCAAAGTCTCATTTGCAAGCTTTCAAAAGTTTAATTTCATTCTCAAATAAGCTTATTAAAGCTCCTTATAGCTTTTTGTAAACTTATAAGTTATTTTTAAGCAATTTGTCATATGGTCAACAAAAGTCAACCGTAAAGCAAGATGGGCATGGAAGTGGTTTATGGTTGATGCAGTGTTGATTTGGGGTTGGATTAGCTTAGGATAGTTTAGTTTTGGATCTGGTTTAAACTGCAAATAAGTTTGTTACCAATTGTGAGTTCTTACTTTTCTCTCCATATCTAGTATAGATTGCAATATCTAAATGAGTTTGAATCTGTGGGTAGCTTTAGTGTTTACCTGTTCATTTAAGTTGTTTTCAGGTCATATTGATTTAGTTTAGGAGTTTGTTTCAGCTAGTGCAGTAGTTTGCTTATTTAAAATTGCAAATCAAGTAGACAAAGGGTGTTTGGTTTGAGGCTGCAATCTGTGACAAAGATTGTTTGAGTGTTAGAACTTAGTTGCATATCAGTAGTTTAGGATCCTTTAGCCTAATTGACTCATTCATTTGCACCTTAAAATCTTAAAAGTCAAAATTACACCTCAACTGTCTTAACTGCTTCACTGTTAGGATTATTAGAAATCAAAAGCTTGTTTTAGGTTTGTAATACATAGAGTTAGATTGCATTAGATCTATTTCATCATTTAATATCATAATCAGTCTACAAATTGGATTCAAAGTTCAAATTAGTCAACATTTCAATTCTGTTTCAAAAGTCAAATATTGAAATATCCAGTTTGAGCCCAACTGGGGTGAATTTTCATGAGTTCATCTCTGGGCCAAATCAAGTGAAAATTGTAGTTTTAAAAAGTTCAACTGGTCTATTTTCTTATCACCATTTTAGTATATTTTTGTGAAATTTTTTAAGCTTCAAAATGCTTGACAAATGGTATAAATGCTCCTGGTAACTGACTCAGTAATACTGAGTCTGCACAGGGTTTGTGCAGGCTTGTCACAAGCTCTAAAACTTCTTGTCTAGGTCTGGTTTTTGGATTATAAGTTCCCAGCCAGGTCTTGTTTAGGTTCCAACTTTTGGATTTTAGTTTCTGCTTATTGGGTGGCCTGTGCTCTAGCTTAAAAGTGGTTGCCTCAACCTGTTTTTGCACATAAACTCAAAACATCAAATCTTTGTAATTTGTATTTCAGTGGTTTAGGTTTGTAGTATTTAGTTGCTTTTGAGTGTTTTTAGCATATTAGAACCTCTGTGACAGTTTGGTACTCATTTGGTACCTTGTGCTTATTTCAAGTGCTTATGTTATTACATAAGCACTTGCATTGCAGTTTCAATTTCCTCCACATAAGCCACTGTTTTTCTATTTTTCTTAGATTCAGTATATTAAATTAGACTTTTCCTGAATTTTTCATATTTTTCTAGCACTGTTTACTATTTTTCCTTAATTAAAACAGTTTTTAAGTCATTTTAATTAGCTTTTATTGCAATTAATTCAGAAAAGTTTCAAAAAAAATAATTTTTCATTTTTCTTAGGTTAAGATAAATATAAAAAGTCAAAAAAATATTTTTCCAGATTTTTCTTAGTTAAATTGGTATTTTTAAGCAATTTAAATAGTTTTTAATTCATAGAAAATAGAAAAATAATCAAAAAAATACAAAATTAGTTTTGAAAATTCTTTTTAGTTATTTTAGATTTTTCTAAGTCATAATTTCATTTTCTAGCTTTATTTCATATTTTTTTTGTATTTTAGGGTATTATTAAATAGTTAAAAATAGTTTTTAATTAATAATAATTAGATAAATAGTTTTAAAAATAATTTTATTTTTCTAAAAATTTTCTCTTATCATTAGGTTCGTAAAAATGTCATTTTTATATTTTTAGGATTAATATTGCTTCAGTTTCACATTTTCTTGTATACGTTACGTAGTTTTTTTAAGTTAAATTTGTAATCAAAAACATCATTTTACAAATAGTGATAGCGTTTATTTAATATAATTTATCTTTTTAATTTTCTTTAATTTGTATTTAAGCCCCTGTAGTTTATATACTTTTTCTTTTAGGTATAATCAATCATAACCCTTTCCCATTCAAATTCTCTCGATCACTATTCGTTTGATTATTCTCGCACAGCTCGTTGGGACATAACGACCTGGGGAAACACTATACTCTCCTGATCTTCATTGCATTGGTTTCTGAACTGTTTTAAGTTTCTTACGGTTGGCCATTCACAAGTGGCTAGCTTGCGTGAGATAACTTGACGGTTTGCCACCAATCAAATTTTGCGCCACGGGGAGGGATCTGGGTTAATTATCTTACGCTGAGCAGATTAGTGATTTGAATATTCACTCCTTGTTCATACCATCTATATATGTTTATATTTTCTTATAAAAACCAAAAATCCAAAAATATTTTAAAATCAGTTTCAACAAACACAAAACCCAAAAAGATTTTCTTTTCTATTTTTACAAAATGTTATCCAAAATACCAAAATATCCATCTTTACCCTCTCACATCTTTTGATTCTACAATTCTTACCCTCTAAAACCATTTGATTCTTTCTATGTCTCATCCTCACCCTCTTGGTTGTCAATGGTGTGGTGGTCCTTATAATGGTGGTAATTGCCCCAATTGTAGCATGGTGGAGTCGTGAAACGGTCTGTCTATAACCAAGCTCCCTATTCTTACCATAACACAACTGATTTATTCCATCAGCTACCACACTGTGAGACTCAGCAGTTTACTGTTGTGAGTACTGTGGTGGTTCACACTCCAGTCCTGATTGTCAATCGGGAAACACGCTTGTCTATGAGCAGGTTCCTGATAACAATTATGACTACCACACATATAACTCACAGCCCCACATCGGCTTTATCATGTGTGAGTATTGTGGAGGTCCACAATGTAGCTCTGATTGTCAAACAAGGAATCCATTTCCTTGTAACAATTACGACTCCTCATATCATGACCAACCTCTACAGCACCAAATAAATCGCACCACCTCACCGAGCCACTTCCTCAAAATCTTCTCCTTGATCTTTTGGATTTAGTGGAAGATTTGAAGGAATGTAAACATTCCCAAGATAATCCAAATCAAAAATCCATGGAAGAATTGTTAGTGAAGAGCAGTGCTAAAATAAATTCCCAAATTGCTTTGAAAAATCTATTAGGGAATCAAGCAAAAGAAAAATGGCCTTATCTAGCTCTCAATTTCATTTTATTCTTGATGACAGTGATGATGAGGATACACTTGATATCCTTCAATTCTATAAAGATTCATCAAGTTCATCAGTTGATATCCCAGCAGCTGAGATTCATTCTCAAACAACTACTATCACACCCGATATTCCCACTCACTCTCTAAACATGGGGGATGAGCATCTTGACACGTTCTCGAAAAGGAATCGGACTAATTCATAAAGTCTAGTGTTGAGAACCTTGTCCCAATCCCAAGAGAGTCACAGGGAACTTCTGATCATATGTGTGATTCTTCTTCCCCTCTTGAGTGTTCAAAAGATCATTTTGAAACTTTCTCCGATTTTAGCGACGATTGTGCTTCTTATGGAAACATCGAGTATGTTGAGGCATCGCTTCCACAGCCTCGACGTGATCATCTTCTTGAGGAGTTCACCGATGAACTCACTCACATCAATCCACTTTCACCGGAAAGTAATGATAGTCTCTTTGATTTCAAAGGCATCCGGGAGAGACTGAAAGTCTCCTTGATAATGATCGCTCACTCACTTCTTATCCCAACAGTCCAATAGAGAATGTTGATCACTTTGTTCCTGAAGCATTCAAAACAACTCTCACTAATCCTCTATTTGAATTCGACTCAGAATTCACTTTAATTTCTGAGAATCCACTTTTAATACTCACCGAGGATAGTGATGAGCCCATAATGGAACAAGAATTCACAATTTCACTTCATGTGAATGATTCTCTTCATGAAGAGTTCTCCGTGAACTCTCTACATGACATATCTCCTCCGGAACATGATCATTTCTATTTTGATCTTGAGGATGATATTGGCTCTGAGGAAGGTGTACTCTATCATACGAGTTTGCTTATTAATGATACTACCCTCATCCTTCCTCCCGATATGTCTACATTTGAGGATGAAGAATGGATCTTGATTGTTATCAAAATCTTTCTTCCTTTCCTCAAATATCTTGTGATTTCTCTTCATCTTCACTCTTTCGGGAATGAAGACACTATCTTTGACCCCGGCATTTTCATTTATCATTTTTGAGCCGGTTCTATGTATATCTCATCGTTGTGGAACTTTCACATACTTCAATGTTTATCCAAACATCTTGAATGAAAGTCCGATGGAGATTGTTTCTTCCACTTTGCTTCCCCATGAACCAATGAATTGGGGGTCGAGTCAAGCTAGCTTAACTCGGTAATCAAAAACAGTAGTTAAACATGGGTTTTCACCCGCGTGTACCACCTAGTGTGGGGAGTTGCCCTCCCCGCTGTTGTGTATAAGTTTTCAAAAAAAAAAATTCAAATAATGGCCGTAGTATTTCCCTTTACATTTCTATGTTTCGCATAACCGCCGGTACTTTGAATATTGAGGGCAATATTCATTTCTAGTGTGGGGGATGGAACCAGGAATTCTCATGAATTTTATCATATAATTATACCACCCAATTCCCCCGTTTTTGGCCAAATTTTTTTTTTGGAGTAAGTGTTTTGCACTTGCTCATTTGGTTATCAGTCCGCCATGTCTAAAAAACAAAAGGATTGGCTAATCCAGGAGCAAACGGCTCTTGGTAAAGATATCACAAATCCGTTGACGGCTTGCAATTTGCCCAAAATTGTATGGTATTCAGCTCACCATATCTTTAATTAGTGAAGAGTTGGCTAGCCCGAAAGTTTATGGCTTGTGGTCAAGGCAGTGGAAAAACCATAATTGGTAATCAACTCACCAAAGATAATATTGATAATTTATCTAAGAGTTGGCTAGTCCAGAGCAAACGCTTTCGTAAAGACAAATCAAACTGTTGAAGCTGGTGGTTTGCTCAAAATCACATGGTTATCAGTGTACCATAGTTCTTACTTGAACTAAAACATTTGGCTACTCCATAAGTAATGGCTTTTGGTAAAGAGATTCAAATCCATTAAGTTTTTTCAAAAGATTGCTAGGGACTAGCAATAGTTTAGTGTGGGGGATTGATGAGTGTGTAAATACTCATCATTTTGGGTCAATCAACTGCGCAAAACGTTAAAAATGCTCGAAATGCATCAAAATATGAAAATATCTCAAAATTGCATTTTATATGTTTCGATGCAAAATGTTTAAAATCGATGAAAATGAGCTAAGTTTGCATAATTGGCGCTTCCCCCAAATTTCAAAAGTTGTTCTAAATAGTCCCGAGCACATAATTTCAAAAGAAAAATCACCAAAGGTCCTTTTAAAATCATAACTTGTCAAAATTAGTCCTTTGGTGAAAAATGTCAAAAGTTTTGAGAAATTACAAATTTGGTCCTTCAAGTTTAAAAATTGCAAAAATAGTCCTGGGAATTTTGAAAATGTCAGCTTTGGTCCTTGTACTATTGAAACTTGTCATTTTCAGCCCTTGGAACAACTTTTGCAAATATGGCAGACTGGTCCTCAGATTTTCGAATTTGCATAACAAGTCCTTGATTATTATTATTTAACTGACCTGGACCTCGTCACAAACCAAATGGACTCGCCATAAGCCCTTGGACCCCTTCATTTGACCCCTTCCTTTTAATATTAAACCTCTCGTCAAATACCCACCACCAACCCATTACCCACTTTTTCTCTCTTTTCCTCCCAACTGCCTCCTCAGAAAACCAGCTTCCCACACCTCCAAACACCTTATCCCCTCCTTATCACTCCACCTCCACCAAACTACAAAATACATTAAATACCTCTATCTCACTCAAACCTCTCCATTGGCTTAATACTTTTCCCGCCAAAATGCAATCAAGGGCCAATATGACCTCAAGTCATCCAATGGTCTCAAAGACATGTGGGATCTCTCAGAGGGAGAAAGAGAGTTGGTGTATAAGAGAGAGGAAGAAAGAGAAGAAAGAGTAGCTAGTTTATAATTCTCCTTTATGTCGCTTTTTAAATTAATGTTTTAGTTTAAGTCAAAATGTTGTAATTTGTTTTCTATGTATCACATTTAAGTTAAAACATCATTGTAATGTGTTTTTGAATATCAATCCAAGTTTTTAATATAAGTTCCAAGTTTCATGATTACTGTTGTATAATTCAGTTTCAAAGTCTCATTTGCAAGCTTTCAATAGTTTAATTTCATTCTCAAATAAGCTTATTAAAGCTCCTTATAGCTTTTTGTAAACTTATAAGTTATTTTTAAGCAATTTGTCATATGGTCAACAAAAGTCAACCATAAAGCAAGATGGGTATGGAAGTGGTTTATGGTTGATGCAAAGGTTGATTTGGGGTTGGATTAGCTTAGATAGTTTAGTTTTGATCCGGGTTTAAACCAAAAAGCTGAGCCAATTGTGAGTTCTTACTTTTCTCTCCATATCTAGTATAGATTGCAATATCTAAATGAGTTTGAATATGTGGGTAGCTTTAGTGTTTAATTGCTCATTTAAGTTGTTTTCAGGTCATATTGATTTAGTTTAGAGTTTGTTTCAAATAGTGTGAGTTTGCTTATTTAAAATTGCAAATCAGAGACAAAGGGGTGTTTGGTTTGAGGCTGCAATCTGTGACAAAGATTGTTTGAGTGTTAGAACTTAGTTGCATATCAGTAGTTTAGGATCCTTTAGCCTAATTGACTCATTCATTTGCACCTTAAAATCTTAAAAGTCAAAATTACACCTCAACTGTCTTAGAAATCAAAAGCTTGTTTTAGGTTTGTAATACATAGAGTTAGATTGCATTAGATCTATTTCATCATTTAATATCATAATCATTCTACAAATTGGATTCAAAGTTCAAATTAGTCAACATTTCAATTCTGTTTCAAAAGTCAAATATTGAAATATCCAAGAGCCCAATGGGGTGAATTTTCATGAGTTCATCTCTGGGCCAAATCAAGTGAAAATTGTAGTTTTAAAAAGTTCAACTGGTCTATTTTCTTATCAGCATTTTAGTATATTTTTGTGAAATTTTTTTAAGCTTCAAAAATGCTTGACAAAATGTATAAATGTCTCAGGTAACTGACTCAAGACACTGAGTCTCACATTGTGGTTTGTGCAGTGCTTGTCAAGCTCTAAAACTTTGTCTAGGTCTGGTTTTTGGATTATAAGTTCAAATGTGTCTTGTTTAGGTTCCAACTTTTGGATTTTAGTTTCTGCTTATTGGGTGGCCTGTGCTCTAGCTTAAAAGTGGTTGCCTCAACCTGTTTTTGCACATAAACTCAAAACATCAAATCTTTGTAATTTGTATTTCAGTGGTTTAGGTTAGTAGTATTTAGTTGCTTTTGAGTGTTTTTAGCATATTAGAACCTCTGTGACAGTTTGGTACTCATTTGGTACCTTGTGCTTATTTCAAGTGCTTATTACATAAGCACTTGCATTGCAGTTTCAATTTCCACATAAGCCACTGTTTTTCTATTTTTCTTAGATTCAATATATTAAATTAGACTTTTCCTGAATTTTTCATATTTTTCTAGCACTGTTTACTATTTTTCCTTAATTAAAACTTTTAAGTCATTTTAATTAGCTTTTATTGCAATTAATTCAGAAAAGTTTCAAAAAAATAATTTTTAATTTTTCTTAGGTTAAGATAAATATAAAAAGTCAAAAAATTATTTTTCCAGATTTTTCTTAGTTAAATTGGTATTTTAAGCAATTTTAAGTAGTTTTAAATAGTTTTTAATTCATAGAAAATAGAAAATAATCAGAAAAATACAAAATTAGTTTTGAAAATTCTATTTAGTTATTTTAGATTTCTCTAAGTCATAATTTCATTTTTCTAGCTTTATTTCATATTTTTTTTGTATTTTAGGCTATTATTAAATAGTTAAAATTAGTTTTAATTAATAATAATTAGATAAATAGTTTTAAAAATAATTTTCTTTTCTAAAAATTTTCTCTTATCATTAGGTTTGTAAAAATGTCATTCTTATATTTTTAGGATTAATATTGTCAGCTTTCACATTTTCAGATACGTTATTTAGTTTTTAAGTTAAATTTGTAATCAAAAACATCATTACAAATAGTGATAGCGTATATATAATATATTTTAGCTTTTTAATTTTCTTTAATTTGCATTTAAGCCCTCAGAGTTTATATACTTTTTCTTTTAGGTATAATCAATCATAACCCTTTCCCATTCAAATTCTCTCGATCACTATTCGTTGATTATTCTCGCAACAATTGCTGAGACATAACAACCTGGGAAACACTATACTCTCCGATCTTCATTGCATTGTTCTGAACTGCTTTTAAGTTTCACGGTTGGCCATTCACAAGTGGCTAGCTTAGTGAGATAACTTGACTATTTGCCACCAATCACTCAACATCTTCATTTCAGACATATAGCTTGTTCATCGCCTTTTGCTTTGGTCAGCTTCTTCATCAGCCTTTTACTTTCTAACTTCGGGATTCTGTTCTTCAAGAGTGTCCTCCACACGTGTTTGTTGTTGTACCAAAGTGGTGGCACCCGATCCCATCGGTTGATTAAACGCATCAGATCTGGTGAAGGTTGAGTCCACCACTCCTTCTCCGGCCACCCATTTGTTCTTTAGCAAATTGTTGTGCAACGTGTTGAAGTTGAACGAATTTGAACTTCTTCCGTATGATTTATCCGCTCTTCATCGCAGCTTGAGCTTTCATACAACAAGTATGGAGTCTTCCCTTTTCCTGATCACCTGAGGACTAGGAGGTTTAGATACCGTTGTAGTTTCATCTTCCAGTAGAGTAGAAAGTCTCTTCATCCATTCGCACCTCGAGTCCTCGCCGCTAGCTTTCTTTGGGTTCAGTTAGATATGGAATAGAAATTCCTCATGGAACTGGCCCTCTTCGGGGACTTCCGGGAACACTGACTCTGTTGCTTGCAAAGACTTCCTGACTTCCTCTTCTGGTTTTCCTTATAGGTGTACCATAAGACTTCTATTGAGATGACCAACTTGCTCTTCGGTACTGCTACCAGATAATACCTTTGTATGTCTCGATCTTTTGATTTCATTAGTCAAAGGTGCAGACTGCAACAAAGACTCTGCCTTTGTTGACATTCTCTTGATTCCACCGATAGGGTAGGCTCACCAACATATTGTGATTTTCGGTCATTAAGCCTCTTGGGAATATCGTGATGAAGTCCAAGTGCTCTCTCGATCAACAGTTGTGTATCCGACATAGGGAATCTTTGATCCAAGTTTCTCGAGAAATGACATCATGTCTTCCATAATAGTGCTTTAATTTCAATGTCCTTTTGTTGATTAATGACTAGAATATTTGTAGTTCTACGAGTGGGATGCTCATAGCCACTATCACCCACCCAGATAGATTTTGTAATGATGATGTAGAGGGTTCTCCATGGTTGAGGAATGTTCTTAAGCTCCACATGAGAGTGCTTAGTAATTATTCCTGAAGCTTCATCATAGCCAATATCAATCAAGAATTTTAGAACCTTCTCTTCTAGGTGTGGCATAGAAGTCATTGGTTCGATGTCGGAATTAGAAGAACCGGGTAGATCTGCAGATGTGATGGTGATTTGTTTGTGATTGAGCCACATCACCCGACTTTGACCTTGATCCTTTGCATTGAATTCCAATTGTTGAATGTAGATCTGAACAGAGAGCAGAGTGTGAGAGCATGTTCTGTAGGGATGATTCTTAAGAACATCCACAAGAATCAAGCAGAAGACTCGAGCATGTGAGGGTTTCAAATTCAACTCTTAGATTGTTCTTTCCAATCTTCCTTGGATAGCCATTAGGGAAGATATCGATAATTGTGAGAACCTCAGTGCATACACATTCATTTGAAAGCACCATGTCGGATCTCGAAATAACATTAGCCAAAAGAAACAACATATTGAAAGACATAATGTTAGTCAACGTAGGTTTTAATGTCTATTTATTGAACGTATAATGTCAATGGTTGTTACGAGTCCAAAGTCACTTGTATGTCTAATAGTCTAATGATGTCGAAAAGTTTCGTAAGTTAGTTAACTTTAAGTTTTAAAGTTTATGTTTATTTAACACAACATATTGAACCATTGCTTATTAGTGACATTTAATGGTTTCGTGACATTATGATTTATTTATTTACAAGTTTGCACGCGTAACAATTCATAATGAAGGTTTGATCAAGGATTGCGCGAGAAATTGTAGCTTGCGCGTAACAGATAAGTATACGCCGTAGACGCAAGCTTGCGCGAATCACCTTACGCGCGAAGAAATGTTACCAGAGGAACAGAGTAACCTTATATGAGCTTACGCCAGGCGATATAAAACCTACGCGTAAGGCTTACTCGCAAGAGTAGACCTTATGCGCGAGTTACTGCTACGATATCCTTCACAGATACGCCAGTCCCTTTGTAGAACTTACGCCGAAGAGTTACGCCAGAAGATTTCTCTTACGCGATAACTTTCTACGCTGCAAGGTGATCCTTATGCGTAGAGTCGTAATGACCTTGATTCTCGAGTTTTATGCGCAAAGCCCAAATATCATCATCATAACATCATTATTAACACTAAAAATCATCTTATAACAGATCATGGCATGAAAGTTCATTAAAAGTTTAACACAAAGTCATACGCTGCAAGTCAAAACCCAAAGTTTATGAATTACGCATATGATTTCTAGCCATAGGAATTGCACCAAACATTTTCTGTAAGTCTTAGATGTTATGAGAGTGTAGTAACCAAGTTTTAACACCCAATTACGTGAATCAAGAGTACCCAAACTCAAGAATATTAAACCCTAATTTCTAATTCAAATTATTAATGTTTCGGTTGTTTCGTTAAGATATGATCAATTCCTCGAAACAACTTCAAACAACAATCTTTTGACCAAAACATTCACATTTGAAAGTACCCAAACCACGATAAACCCTAGTTCTTCAAATTCAAACCATAATGTGTTTCGGTGGTTTTGAGTAGAAAAATGGTATCAGTGATGTTTAAGAAACATTTTGACACAATTATCTTAACACCAAAACTCACAAACATGATCATGTGTTCTTACGCGATAAGAACACAAAATCAACACATACATAGAATTTAACCGCTGGATTTGTTTGAAAAATCAAAACCAATTTTAAAATCATAAAGAAACATTAATCCACTTACTTGATGATCAAAACACGGATTGGAAGAGTGATTTGCGTAGGATTTGTTTGGTTAGGGTAATAAATGTATGAAAGTGTTAGGGTGTTTTATTAAAATGACTTTAAGCTTTTTGGCTTTTGGTCCCTCCACCTTTTTCCTTTTTCATCCAAAGCCATTTAACTTCCATTTTGGTTACCAAATGAAAGATTTTAAGAAAGAAACTTGACTCATTAATCCCTGACTTAAGAAAATAATGAAAGGTTATAAATTTTAGTCCGAGGAGTGTCATTGAACCGTAAATTTACCACCATTTTAAAAGAAACAACTGGATAGTGATAACATGCAAGTACACGATGTTTTGAAACAGCTTAAGTGTTTATTTTCTTACCCTCAACACTTGATCGGAAAAATACTGAATTTTGAAAGATTATAGTGTTGACGGAAGAAATGTACTTGCAATGTTGAAAGAAAATAGATTGAAGAATATTTTTGTTGTTTTATCGTGTTTTATATTTTGTATTTTGTTTTTGAAAATAATATTTACAAAAGAGATTTTGGTGTTTGACATGTTTTAAGACTGCTTTAGGAGGTCATCCAATTCCTCTTGAGTCAAACACCTCATACCAATCCGGTGGACCAACTCATTAAACCTAGCAAGAGGCAAGGCTTTGGTGAGAAGATCTGCCAATTGGTATTCTGTACCCACAAAATATAATTCAACAAGCACTGCTCCACGTGATCCTTGATGAAATGATATCAAGATCGATGTGCTTTGATTTCGAAAAGTTGAACGAAGTTGCACGAGATCGCAATGGCACTTCGATTGTCGCAAAGACATCGGATTTCACAAATACGTAACCATAGTCGTTGAGTTGTGTTCTCATCCATATGACTTGAGCACAACACGCGGACATGGCTACATATTCGCTTCGCTTGAGGACGCGATGTACAATCTCGCTTCTTCGACATGCCACACCAGCTTATCACCAAGAAATTGTAAAGCTCCCGCTACTTCCCGAGTCTAAGCATCCCGCGGTCGGTCAGCCTCAAAAGCGATTAGTTCAAAACCGAATCCTTCTGGATACCGTGATTCCCAAATTAATGGTTCCCTTGATGTATCTGAGGATTCTTTTAGCCTCAGAGAGGTGGGTTTCAGTTGGTCGCGACCGATAACGGAGCAAAGATATAGGCAAAGACAATATCGCGGCTAGTACTGTTAGATACATGAGAGACCCAATAATACTACGGTATTTGGTAGGATCCACCAATTTCCCATGTAAATCGCCAGTTTGGTATGGCCATTGGTGTGGCATAAGTGTCACAGGCTTTCATTCCAAATTTGTTTAACAATTCAAGGGCATATTTGACGACTCAAGAAAATACCACGGGTGATTGATGAACTTGCGTCCTGAAAGAACGTAAGTTCACACATCATGGACATTTCAAAATTTTTCTTCATTAGTTTTGCAAAAGCTATTGAAAACTTTTTATGTGTAGACCCAAAAATGATGTCATCCACATAAATTTGAACAATTAAGATATGTTCCCCGTGATATTGTATGAAAAGAGTTGGGTCAACCGAACCTTTGGTGAAATTATTGGCAATGAGGAAAGATGATAGCTTATCACCATGCCCGAGGGCTTGTTTGAGACCCATAGAGCTTTGTTCAGCTTTGTAGACATGATTGGGAACTCGATCAATGAATCCTTCGTTGACTGACATAAACCCTTCTTTAAGTTGTCCATTGAGAAAAGCAGCTTTGACATCCATCCGAAAGACCGTCATATTCATATGAGCCGCGAACGCCGTAAAAATCCTAATGTACTCAAGACGCAGCAACCGAGCAAAAGATTCTTCAAAGTCAATACCTCTTCCCGACGATAACCCTTAGCCACGACGTGACTTATTTCGATAACATTTCCTTCAAAGATCCAATTTGTTTTTCCAAATCCATTTTAGACCAATGACGAGACCGTTGGTCTTTCAACCGCCTCCCATACTTCAAGACGCTTGAATTGGTTGAGTTCTTCTTGCATGGATTCAATTGTCTTCCTTAATGTTTTTAGGTTCAATTGGCAGAGAGTGAGTGCATAAATGCAATGTTCACCGTCTCGTGTGAAGACGCTGTCTCGTAACGACTGGTTGATTCGGGTTGCCAATAATATTTTCCAGAGGATGGTCTTTTGTCCATCTATGTGTGGAGGGTTGATGTTGGTATACATTGTGCGATTCTGAGGATTCAAATGGTTTGTTGAAGATTCCACACATCCGTGCAGCAGCCTCATTAGCAAACGGGTTAAAGAACGATTTGGATCAAAATCAGCAGTGGGGTACTTCATTCAACATCATCGCCGGTTCATCATTGTTGGAAGCGTTTGTTCAACTGCTGTGTGGAGTCAACCGGTGGTGCTTCTTCAACCGTAGTTGTTGTAGCAGTGTATGTATAAGAGTATTATCGTTGAGCAAATGGAAATGCCGGATACACTCGAGCACGCTCATCAATATCGCCACCGAACAAATGAGCAAATAACCTTTCCATTTGTTGACGAGTAAGTCGAGGGCTTGTTCACCGATGATGGGGTTTGGAAGTTTAAGCGGTTGTGACCGGTTCTAAGTTGTTATACTCAAGCCATTCCGCGAAGTTCATCAAAATGAGCATGAATCGTCTCCATAACCTCCTTTGTTCGACGATTCCAGATTCGAAAACCTTTAGAATTATCACAATATCCAATAAAGACTCCAATGTCAGCTTTGGCTTTGAGCTTCCAAAGTCATCACGATCATTATTCGGATAGCAAAGAGATCCAAATACATGAAAGTGTTTGAGATTCGCTTCTGTGGACAAGCTCGAAGGTGCTTTTGTGATCATAGAACGGTTTTATAGCATGCAAGAGATACGCCGCCCATAAGTAACTGAAGTTTAGCATTGATTAACATTGTTCTGCAGCTTCCACTAACGCTCGTTTGCCTTTCAACAACTCCGCTTTGTTCGTGCGGCAATAGATGTCCTGATGTCAATTCCCACTTTCTCATAAAATTCATAAGAGTTTGGTTAACAAATTCAAGGCTCTGCTCTGCTCTCGATGTCGGACGGTTTCGTGAGTGAACTTGTATTTTCGGAGTGTGTGATCATCATGGAGCTTGATCTTTGCTTCAAGAAAGTAGACCCAAGTCCAAATGTAATAGTCATCAACAATTACTAAGATGTAGCGCTTGCCATTGATCGCTTGCAGCAAGATCGGGCCACACAAATCCATGTGAAGAAGATGAAGCACATGTGCCGAGAGCGTGGTTCCACCTTTGAAGGTAAATGAGCACGAGTGCTTTTGCCTTGTTCACAAGCCGAGCAAAGGTGATCTTTAGAATATCTAAATCGTGTGAGTCCTTCAACTAGTTTGTGTCTAGCGAGGTTGGTGATGGTTTGAAAGTTTAGATGTGAGAGATGACGGTGCCATAGCCAGGATTTTGTTGATGTTGCCTTTGAAAGTAAGCAAATGGGAGATGAAGCAACCATGTTTTGCATAGAGATAGTGTAAAGACTTGAATTACGCGAGCCGCACATAAGGATTTGTAGATCATGAATGAAACAAGTTTCTCCCACTGAAAGCAACCTCCAAATCTCCATCACGAACCGACTCCATCAAAAGATTGTGACCGAGGCCTTCCACATAATAAACTCTGCTAATTTTGATGTTCCCATTGATGTAGTCTTAGTAGCCATGATAGCGCTGGAAGTGATCATTCGAATCGACAGAAGCCAATGAACTTTGCATAAAGTTTGATAACAGTTTAAGGTTGCTGTCATGTGTCGGGAACATCCGCTATCAACAATCCAGAGAATGATCTCAGATCACCTGATTACACCTGAGGCGACACAGATGGAATAGAAGTAGATGTGGAACCCGAAATGTTAGATCCGAGCGGTTATAGTAGACATACACACATCAATAGCTTTAGGTATCCATTTAAATCCAGTGTGTTATATATCCACTTCTGCCATCTCCAACTAGTATTTGCTTTAGTCTTAGTGAATGCACTAGGTGGTACTACATTCCTAGGAGGTGAAACTAGAGCTACAGGGACAACAATGCGTTTGCTAGAATCTAAAGAGGGTGGTCTACCAAGCACTGACTTATAAAGATTAGTGGGCCTAGAGGTATTCCGGTTCTTAGGATTCCTTAAACGAGATGATAGCTTTAGCAACACATTTATCATGACAATCAGAATTCATACTTTTACAACAAATAACACAAGGTGCATCGGTCAATATCAAAAGTACTTAACGGTTTAGCATTCGTTACATCACTATTTCTATTACATTTGCCGACGCCTTAATATCTATAGTGGAAACAACGTGAGTCTTATTCATAGTCCTAGGGTGTTCTTCTACTTTAGCATTCCTTATTGATCTTTTTTTAGGTCGCAACTTCCTATTCTTCGATGTAGTGCTCCTAGGCTGTGAAGTGCGGACGCTTGGAAAAGACGCAACTATTCCTTTTCATTAGAAGAAGCACGCTAGCAACTTGTGATTTGGCAAGAGGGATTCTAGGTTCCGCGATTACTAAGTGCGGGGCTATTCTCTTAATCCGGTGAAGCGAAGTTGTTCATACTTTCCTAACATTTCTCTTAACTTGAGGATAGTGTGAATCGATCTTGATTTTGGGCGTGCAAATATTTCCAAAGAAAAATGCATAACTGCGTTAGTGTGTGCAAGATAATGATCAAGTTCATTTGATGCTTCATCACGAGTCTTTTTGAGTAAATCAAATATGACACCATATTCCTTTTAACTTTTACAAGTTCTTGTTCATATTTTGAGATTTGACACTTAAAAGACACGCTTTGATCATCCAGTTGCTCAATTTTTGGATCGAAGTTTTGTCACGAATCGGATTTTGTGTTGAAAAAAAAGTTGTTGATCGTGAATATCTTTTTGACACCAATTAAGACGACGTATTGCATTTGAAAGTTCGTTTGACAATCGTTTATTTTCAACTTTTAAGGACTCGACTGAAACATTATCGTGTTCTCAACATTTACCACAGAATCACAGATCGCAGAGATATAATCAAATGCATATGACAAAGAATTCAATAATACAACATTATGGACATCAGACAGTGATGACATCTTCCAAGAGTCGATCAACATCTTTTCTCAACATTTCTTTTTACGTTTAGTGTTAGAAATAGATGTTTATGTTTTCTCGAAAATGACCTTCATCAATCCAAGTTCCTTATGAAAGTCCCTTTCCCAAGACAATGCACAACTTTTCAAATTTTTAACATTTGGTAAAAGATTTTTCTCAAAAATGTCTCTTTGTTCTCGCGCTAGAGGCGATTGAAAATGTTGAACTTTGATTTTAGAATGATATTCTATCTCATGTTGTAAAGTTTTGAGGTCAGCCATGAAAAGGTCAAAATATCGAAGAATTTTGCGATTTTCAGGTTTTGAGTTTACTTCACTGATGGTTTGGGATTAACATTAGAAGACTCAGACGTTTTTATGATAATCCTTGGTGTGTTAGACGAATCCGTTGGTGTGACGAAAGTGACCGCTTTTGAATAGTTAAAAAGTTTGTTGTAAACAACATTTTCTAATTTTGATCGACTCTCGTCTTCCGCATCTAATTCCTCTTGACGATGATATTCAACAACACTCATAACAAAATTATCAATTTTATATTCTGATTGGAAACTTCGGATTTGGTTTGAATGCTTTGGTTGAAAGCTTAGGTTTGTAATCGGCAAGATTTGGTCCATATCCATTTGGATTGGGTTTTAAAGTAAACTTTTCAAAAGGCGTGACCGACTCACCATATTTGTAAACAACAGTTTTAAACTCTTTAAGTTTGTTTTGCAAGCCGATGATTTCTTCAAGATGATCATCTATTCGTTCGTTGAATGCTTTTTGTATGCAGAGAACTGTTTTTGACAAGTTAACAACTCAGCCTTAGCTTTTGATTTTCCAAGGTGAGAGCGTTAATTTGCTTTTTATGTTCATGTTTCGTTGTTCTATTTCAGGACAACAAAGCATTCTTCGAAGCGGCTAGATCACGATCGTCTCTCTAAATATTGTTCGTTTTGATGAGATTTGGCAAAGGCCGCTTCAAAACCTTTTTCACGTTTTTCTTGAGTTTTGAAAAAGTTGAGTTGCTTTTGTAAACATTCAAAATCCTTGGTTAACAATGCATTTTTACTTTTCAAGTCCTGATTAATTGCACGACATTCTTCCACTATGGTTTGTTGGTCTTGTATTAAACGAGCAAAATCTGGATGAGGCAAAAGTTCGGCGTGTTCAACGTGAGTCACCACATGGTCATTACTGAGATCCTCAAGTATTACCACGGAGTCAATTTGATTATCAAGGGAAACCATTTGGTCATCTTGATCGTCAAATATAACTACGGGTCTAGTTGAAAATCGTCGGAATGAGATGTGGACGACTCATTTTGAACATTCTCAGCCTTGCCGGATTCAGATGTTGGCGGAGATATTAGATCAGAGATGAATATGGTTTGTTCGGGTACTGAGACAAGCCATCAGTGTCATACACTGGGCCCGTGTCACTCATGTGTAACTCATGCATATTAGCCATCAACATAATACCGTGCATTGGCCTGCAAGTCCTCCATATCATCATCTGAGTATGCATTTGCCATAAAGCTCTGTTCTTTGTCTGTGAGAGTACCACCAGCTTCATCCTTAAGAGCCAAAAGAAGAGCCTCTTTGTGATAAGCACCGCCCCTTGTCCTCGGCTTTGGGCATGCATTGGCCAGGTGTCCCTTCTCATTGCAGTTGTAGCATCGAAGACCATTCAACCCATTCGGAGCATTTCCCTGTTCCACCACTTTAGCTTTATTGTTATTCCTACCCACAACATTAAACCCTTGACCACCGCCCATCTGACGACCATAACCACGATTCTGAACTTCAACTCGTCCATTGTTCACAACAGCTTGATTCCTTGTGTTAGATGAGGAACGAATACGGTTGTTGGATTTGTTGGTATAACGGCTAAAAGCATTAGCAATCATAGCAAATCCTTGTTGCAATGCTTCGAATGGATCAGATTCCTAATTAGCTTCACTGACAAGTGCTTGAGCATTGTTGTTGTTGTTGTATAGAACCAATTGAGTTTGTTGAGATTGAGGTTGTGAAGGATCATATGGTGTGATTGTAGCAGTTGATTTTCCGGTTGTGAAGGTGAAGCAATTTGAGCACGGAGAATCCTTTCTCTATCAACTTCCTTTTCATGAGGCTTCAAGTAATCGTACAACAATCCGTATGTAGAATGATGCATGTTCTTCGCTTGACATAGAAAAATGACATACTTCTCCCATTCAGGACCAAGACTACTCAGGAACTTAGTATTAACGGCAATTCTTGGCATGATGATGTTGTTTTTATCCAAATCATTTATGATGTCTGAGAATCGATGATGATAAGACTCAAGTGTCTCTCCAGGTTCAATCATGAAGTGTTCATAAGCCAAGTAAATTTTGGATTCCATATCCTCCCGATTGAGTGCAGATCCTTCCATAAGAAGATGAATATGTTCCCACATTGCCTTTGCAGTCTTTTGAGCATCAACACTTCGAAGAATTGGGTTAGGTAATCCTAAAAGGATATATTGCATTGCAAGCTCATCGACTTCATAGTGTAAAAGTTCTTCTCGCATTCAAGTCTCGCAATAAAGTAGCAATGTTTGATTGTTCATCTCTTGGTGGATTAGCATTTGGATCGCCGGTACAATGACAAGTTGGCATTTGAAATGGATCTTCCAAGATAACCTTCTTTAAGAACTTTCCATGTGGCTTCTTCAGATCACAAAACCTAAAGAACCTAATCACCCATTGATCGTAGTTTCTGGAGTGAGCATTGGAGGTCTATCAAGTGATCCAGCCTCATGAATTGATTGTTGGCTGCTTAAAGCTTCACACATCTTTGCAAACCAAGTGGGTTCCTTCATAGTGTTCCTTGATGGATGTTGATTGAAGTCATTTGTGTAGGGTTGAACTTGAAGACTTGGTGGTGGTTGAACCATTTGAGGTTGTGGAATTGCGGCAAGTTGTGGAGTATGTTGTTGATTAAATTGTTGTTGATAAATTGCTTGTTGTTGATTCCATTGTTGATGTTGTGGAGTTAGTTGTTGTTGACGTTGAGAATAAGTGTAAGGGAAATAGTTAGAGTATGGTGGTTGTGACATGTTGAAAACTTGTGTTGGTAAAAATGGATCTTTGTAGTCGAATGAACCTTTGTTGATGAAGTATCCTTAGGCGTAGAAATCATAATAAACCAAGTAGGACTTATGCGTAAAAACACCAAAGTTACGCGTAACAATGAGGGTTACGCGTAGTTTTAGCTTACGCGTAAGTAGGATAAAGGCACTAAAGTTATGCGTAGACACAAAGTTAGGCGTAGAAAGTTAGGCGTAGGATTACCTTATGCGTAAGACTAGGCTTAGGCGTAAGATGAATCTTATGCGTAGGATTTCTACGCGTAAGCTTTATGCTTATGCGTAATTTTAGGGTTTTATCCCAAATGATCTTTTACACTATCACAGTGCAAAAGATATCCAAAGTCGACGTGTTTTCAGGCTTATCCAAGCAAGAAACCACAGAGTAAACCACAAAACTGTAGATCAAACCAAGGAGTGAGTTACGCGTAAAAATAGGGTTTTAGTTACGCGTAGCTTACTCGTAAAAGTGATTTTGCCCAAAGTTGTTTCTAAACCAGATTTTTGTTATGGAATAGCTTCAATATCACTAAAATAACACAAAAGTGTGAAAGTTGATGAATCAAAACGGCTAAACAGGTTACGCGTAGAACGACACCCACGAACAAAAACAAGCTTAAAAACTATGATCCACGCACAAAGTTTGAAACTTTTTGCCAAAAACAGTTATTTTAACACCTTAAAACATTGAAAGTACAAGAATCTTGGATTAAAAAGTGTAAAAAACGTGTTTTTAAGCGAACCAAAGATCTCGTTACCTTTACGCGTATGACCAAAAACTTACTTCAAAAGCAATAACGATTCACCCAACTAGTAGGCGATTGATACCACTGTTAGGTCACTAGTTTTACAACACAAGCTTAACAGAAAAAGATAAAGGCGGTTGAACAATAAACCAAACACACACACACAATAGACTCGACCGGTTATGCGTAGATGTGAGTGAAAGGAAAATGAATTGAACAACCAACCTTCAAATGAAGGTTTACAAGGGGTATTTATAGGAGGGAAGCTAGGGCAACACTCCTAGTTCCCATCCTTTTCCTTGTTGGACTAGGCCTAGGCTTATGGGCCTTCTACATAAGCCTAAGGCTAATAACAAACATAAAGGCTATAATAAGCTAACTATTACATGTTAATCACTAACACTTGATTAAGGTTTAGGAGTGATTCCAACACTATGAAATCCATTCCCGCGGGCCTCTCTTTTTTCACTACAAAATTCAAATATTTATACACATTTTCATACCATATTTTATCAATCAAACATAAACAATCGTAATGATACACTTTTTCATATCCATTGTCATTCTACCACATACCAAATCCGATACCGATTGTCATTCCTAGCAACAAACCAAACGGCCCTGGTATGTGTTCTTCCTCTATAATATATTTTATTATTTTCAAGACTATTGATTCAATAGTGCGTTATTGACTAACGCATCTATATTCTAAGATTTCTTTTGATTTTTTACTTGGTAAATTGTTTAAGGATGCACACAATTTTTGTTGATGATTTATTATTTAATGTTTAATATTTGAAATTGTGTTGTGAATTATTTTGTGTTGAACGGATTAATAACATTGTGATGTTGTTAAGTTTTTTATTTATTTTTTGTTTTTTGTTTTTTTTATTTATTTATTTTGTGACTAATTTATGTACATGCATGTACATATTATTTTTATCTATTCAGAACATATAGAAAATTCAAACAAAAATAAGTCTTCAACAACATTATATTTTCTGAATAGATCCAAAAATAGAGTAATTCGATCTCATGTACATCTATTCAATTCATTATTCATTGTATATACATATATTTGCATGTTAATTTGATTTATTCTTTCGTAATTTGTTTGCAAATTAAGGTTTGTATGTGATAATGTAATATTACTATTCTATGCGTATAATTTAAGACTTTTATTTGAAGAAATTACTTTAGTAATTGTTCAAATATGATAAGCTAATGTATTTTTTCATACATATATATTATTTTTTTGTAGGTAAATTAGTTCGATATGGATGCTTTTGTTAGAAAGCGAGGTCATCGTGATAAGGATCCTAACCAAAGAAATAGGCCTACGAAAAAGAAAATTGTTTATGTATCTCTATAAAACCCAGCATATGTAATCTAAATTGTTAATAATTTTATAGCATAAATACAAAAATTCAATATGTTAAGCCATTTCTTAATAGTTTTCATTTGAACTATTATATTATGATTTAAGACAATAAAAGTTTCTGATAAACAATGAGATGTTCCTTTATTATATTTATGACGCTTACAAGATGATACATGTTCATAATAATGTTTGTTTAGAAACTGGGTACAAATCCAATTTTATAGGTGTGGAATCGTTTAAGCTCAACTAGGATTATAAATAAAAGTGATCATAAACACAAATTTGCACAACGGAATTAAACAAAGAACAATGTTATTTTCACAAGGTTTCCATCATTATCTTCTCAATAACACAAACACCATACAAGCCCTAATTATATCTGATTAATAGTAGAACGGTTATCTAACCTATAACATGGTTAAGAAACTCTTAACCTTAGGGCTAACACACACTTTAGTCGAATACATTTTTTGTGCACACATAAAACCTATATATCTCTTTATACAATAGAGTCATCTAGGGTTTACAAAGACTCCTAACAGTATTATCATTTAACCCCTTGTAGTTTCACATTTGCTCCATTCTTCTTAATATTGTTTTATATTTATCAACTCAATATAAATTCCAACAATAGGTTTTACAATTAATTTATATTTGTATATCAAAATTTTTATAATATCTACATAATTATAGATATTATTATCCTACAAATGGATTATATTTAATTTTTAAAAATTCACATAAATTTCTTTAGATCGAAAAGTGTCAAATTCAAATTTTGAAAAAATATATACCAAAAATTTTTAGAACTTATCACGTAATATAATTTAAATATAGAAAAGATATCGACGAAAATAACTATGATTTTTAAAACATTCTAAAATATGCATCTTATATTTGGAATTGATTCTGATGGGTGAAATTCTTTTGATTATAATTCTGACGGGTTAATGTTATCAATAACTTGTTTCCTTTGTTTCTGATAGCATTGTGTTTTCAACGAAATAATTTTATTAGTTAAAATTATCATCACGAAAATAAAAATAGCAATAATATAATACAAAAATTCAACATCTTTAACCATTTCTTAATCGTTTTCAGTTGAACGACTATTTTCTAATTTATGGCCATACACATTTAGAACTTATCAAGTAACATAATTTAATTATAGAAAAGATATCGACGAAGATAACTATGATTTTTAAAACATTCTAAAACATGCATCTTATATTTGGAAATGATTCTGATGGATCAAATTTCTTTTTATTATATATCTAACGAGTTAATGTTATAAATAAGTTGGTTTCTTTGTTTCTGATGGCTTTGTTGTGCTAACGAAATAATTTTATTAGTTAAATAACCATCAAGAAAACAACAATTGTATAAATACAAAAATTCAATATATTTAACCATTTGTTAATCATTTTCTGTTGAATGACTGGTTTCTGATTTAAGACCATAATGGTTTCTGATGAATAATGAGTTGTTCATGTATTATATTTCTGATGGGTTCAAAAAATACATGTGCATGATAATGTGTGTTTAGAAATTAGGTAAAAATCCAATTTTGTAGATTTTACATTTTATTTATGTTTGTACATCAAATTTTTTATAATAGCAACGTAATTATAGATATTATTATTATTAGAATAGGTTATATTTGATTTTTAATAAAAATCACATAAGTTTGGCTAGATGGAAAAGTGTTATATTCAAATTTTGAAACCAACTTATTTATAACATTAACTAATATAATATAATATAGAAAAGAAATTGATGAAGATAACTATGGTTTTTAAAACATTCTATAAAATGCATCTTATTTTTAGAAACAAATATAACTTATCACAATTGTTGTATGATATTTGTTATTTGTTAAAACATTCTACAACTTTATAACTTATCACGTAACATAATATAATATAGAAAAGAAATTGATGAAGATAACTATGGTTTTTAAAACATTCTATAAAATGCATCTTATTTTTAGAAACGATTCTGATGAAAAATTTATTTTTATTATATTTCAATATGTTAAACAATTTATTAATCATTTTTTATTGAACGATTAGTTTCAGATTTAAGACCATAACAGTTTCTAATAACTATGATTTAAATATAGAAAACTCATTTTCATAGGTTTAGAACTTATCACGTAATATAATTTAAATAGAGAAACGATATCGACGAAGATAACTATGATTTTTAAAATATTCTAAAATATGCCTGTTATATTTGGAAAAAATTCGGATGGAGCGAATTTAATTTTATTATATTTCTGATGGGTTAATGTTATAAATAAATTGGTTTCTTTGTTTCTGATGGCTTTGATGTGCCAACGAAATAATTTTATTAGTTAAATAACCATCAAGAAAACTACAATTGTATAAATACAAAAATTCAATATATTTAACCATATGTTCATCATTTTCTGTTGAACGACTGGTTTCTGATTTAAGACCATAACGGTATCTGATGAATTATGAGTTGTTCATGTATTATATTTCTGATGGGTTCAAGATAATACTATGCATGATGATGTTTCTTTAGAAATTAGGTAAAAATCCAATTTTGTAGATTTTACATTTTATTTATGTTCGTATAGCAAATTTTTTATAATATCAACGTAATTATAGATATTATTATTATTAGAATAGGTTAGATTTAATTTTTTTTAAAATCACATAAGTTTGGTTAGATGGAAAAGTGTCATATTCAAATTTTGAAAAGATATATATCATACTAATTTATAACTTATCACGTAACATAATGTAAATATAGAAAAAATATTGATAAGGATAACCATGGTTTTTAAAACATTCTACAAAATGTTTCTTATATTTAGAAACAATTCTGATGGAAATATTTCTTTTTATTATATTTCAATATTTTAAACCATTTCTTAATCATTTTCTATTGAACGATTGGTTTCTGATTTAAGATCATAACGATTTTTAATGAACAATGAGAGTTTCATGTATTATATTTCTGATGGGTTAAAGATGATACATGCGCATGATTATGTTTGTTAGAAAGTAGGTAAAAATTCAATTTTGTAGGTTTTACATTTTATTTATGTTCGTATACCAATTTTTTTTATAATATCAACGTATGGGTTACATTTAATTTTTAAAAATCATATAAGATTCTTTAGATGAAAAAACTGTCATATTTAAATTTTGAAAGATTTTATACGATACAAATTATACCAATCTGTAAACATGTTCTTGAATGAAGTCATATTGAGCTAGGAAATTCATTTCATAGACGTTTGTTTTCCGCTAATAAATCTAAATCTTTGTTAAATGTTAACGTTTAGTTAAATAAAACTTCAAGCTTAAATATCTATGTACATTCATATGCAAGATTTATATTTATTAATATATATCTAAATTTTAAATTATATTTGGTATAGATATATCTAAATAGTTATCTTATAAAACATAAGAGAACTAAATGACTGACTCAAGTTGTTGATATTTGATAACATCAAATTGTCCTAAATATTAAGTGTCAATTTCCCCCGATAATGCTTGTAATTTATATCATTTATATGGATTTACGCTTGTTTTCCATTGTTTTCCACTTTCGGGTAAATTACTAGCATTGGAGCTAAAGAGACGAGGAATTGGAGAAATATCAAAGATTTATCATAGTATGCTGACTTTGAAGAATTTACGGCGTAACTCATCTCTCACATTACGCCATAACTAAAGCGTGACTCAGAAAGCCAACTCATTAGAAGATTACGGTGTAACTCCCCCTAAAGACTACGACGTAACTTATTAGGTCAAATGAGGTTCCACGCCGCAGATAACTACGTCGTAACTATTTCATCAACTACGGCATAACCAAGTAATATTGAAGATACGGCGTAACCACTTATAAGGTTACGCCGTAACCAACAGATCTAGTGCAAATTACGAAGAAATTGAAGATTACGGCGTAACTATTATATTAGTTATGCCGTAACCCAGATCTGGCCTATAAATACCCCAAGATTTCCAGCATTTCAAAGCATCCCATTCCACACACCACAACCAAAGAACGTGGGAAGAAGCCAAAGGCAGGTCTAGAGGAGCATACGGAGCTGTCTCCAAGGGAGAAATCACTCCCCTACGATAAGCATTAGCATTTTATCTTTTCTTTACTTTTGATTCATGTATTTTGTAACTTTAAATATTGAATTGATTTGCATGGTTAATATGAGCGGCTAAGCACCTCTTGGTGTTGGCCTAGTTATGATTCCTTAATTGTTTTGTTTGCGTTTACATTACTTTCGTATAATTATTTCTAAGTGTATGCATGCATAGTTTATTGGTAGCTACCATTGTTTCGGTAGTTTTGAATGGCGGTAGAGGCTAGTTGCTTAGGAGATATGACCAACTGAACCTAAGTGAGTAGACTGAGACGGGAAGGGTAAGATATGACCAACTGACGACCCTTTCTACTTGTGCGATTTGACCAACTGATCACCTACCGTTTGGATGAACTTAAGAATTAGGGGGTGAGTGTTTAAGTTGCTAACGCCCGGGCACTCACTATTATAAATATAGCATGTAGCGGTACTTAATAACTTGGCTTAGGGGACTAGGAACAACTGGACTTATGAAGGGACAGCTGACTTCTCCAGTGGTGGCATCTTTGCTGATAGGTTAGGGCGAATTGACCAAATGTTGTCCTCTCGAATTTGACCCCACCTGAAGTAATTGGAAGTAAGTAGACGTAGAAATTACTAGCTAGGAGGAATAACTAGGTTAGCACCACTCCCCTCTATTGATTAAACCCTTTCCTTTTATCTGGTTTAATTGTTAATTAATTAATTCCTTATCGAAATCATATTAAAAACTGTGACACCTAGACTTAGTAATAATCCAACACACATAGCTCTTGGGACGACCTTGGTTTTACGAAATACTACACTACACACGACTGGGTACACTGCCCGTTAGTGCATTAGGGTAGACCATAGGTATAACGAGACAATATAAATATTAAAACCTGGTCAGTAAAACCTGCATTAAGTTTTTGGCGCCACTGCCGGGGAGTTATGATGGATCTTGGACACTCTCCTTGTGTCAATGATATTTTGTATAATATTATCTAGCAAGCGGAATTTACTTAAGTAATACTTAGAAGACGAATTGTATGATGTATGAGAATAAACACAAGTTAACACAAAACTCAAGCTCCAATATTATTAATGAATAATACGATTGATCTTAACTTATCACTAGGGTTACACCTTGAAGCTTTCGTAGGTAATATTGTAATATGATACGTTCCTAAGACAATGACCTAGGATCTCCTTTTATACAACAAGAAGTCCTTTACAAGATAAGTTTAAAGCTAACATAATAGAATATACACAAGATCTATTCTATACTTATCTAGACGCATTTAACCTTATCATAAACTGATAGCAGTGGTAATGAAGAACTTGCAGTGGGAATACGTTTCCATTGCTAGTGTTAATCAAAGCAGTGTAAACCACAACCATCCGTGGTAACTGATTATTCCCAACAATCCTCCCCTAAACTTATGATTTCTCTACAAATCAATAAGTTTATTCAATAAACATTAACTTCAAGGATTTGGGGAATTCAATCAAACACTTCACTTCTTTTCTCTTAACTTTTGTATAGCTCTTGAACATTGATCTTAAAGCCTTTGTAACAATGCTCTGACCTTCTCATTGTCTTCATTGACTCTTATGTGTAAGCTTAACATTACTGTAAGAGCTCCAGCTCTAAGTGGATATTCTTTCTCAGCAAGCATGAAAAAGTCTTCTCCATTAGCTGTAGAGACATGATGAACTTCACATGAATCATAATAAAACCATTTAGTACCAATACATGTGAATAAGGTTCTCCAGTAGTCATCATCAGCATTTGGTTCAAAAAGCCTTCTAAGATTTACCCATAACTGCATCTCCTTTGCATCTTTGAGATCTTGAGCATTAAACCTTTCTTGAACTAATTTCCATAGTGTATTAAGATCATCTCTGTCAAAAGCTTTAATAAGATCTTCAAATGTCATGAATGATGAAGTTTCACCTCCCAGCCTTGTAATCTTCCATGTTGAAGCAAATTTGCTAGCAGTGTAAACTTCCCAATCAATAATAGGATGTCGAATTTGCAGTGGTTCTGGATACAAATCTCTGTCTTCAATCACAATCATTCCAGTCATTTGTTCTTCAGTGAACTTCTCAGTAGGAATCTCCTTCTCAGTAGACTTTGTATGATCTACATCAACCTTAGTCTTCTTAACAGTTTAAGAATCACTTACTTTGGCCTTTCTCTTCAATCTAGGAATCCTTCTTTCTTCTTCTTCTTCTTCAGAACCCATTGGAATAAAAGATTTATCTTGTTTTATAGTTCTGTAGTAAGACTTTTCAACTTGATCATCAGACATTCCTTTAAATTGATGCATTTTCCAGTTACCAACATGACAACAATAAGTCTTCATATATGCAAGTATTTGTGCCTTGGTTGGTTGTCTTGGTTTCTTCTGAACATTTTTGACTGAATTAATCACATCTTTAAGTGCTTGATTGTTCTTTATTTCAGTTCTTTGTTTTTCAGTCAAGGATGCATCAGCAACAAGGTCAATTGCCTTTTTCTTGATTTATGGATTATTAGCCACCAGAAACTGAATATCTTCTTCAGTAGGAACATAACTAAACTCTAGAGCTTTCTCTTTCATAATTGTAGTTGAACAATGGAAATTGAAACTTCAGTATCTTCCATTCTATCCAATCTTTTAGCTTCCAAAAAGCTTAGAACTTCCATTTCTTTCAATCTTTTCTTCTCAGCAACTTTCTCAGCAATTTGATCTTCTGCTATCTTCTTAGCAAGTTCTCTATCAAGATCAATCTGAACTCGTCTTTTCTTTGAAATCTTACTTTCAGATTGCTGTACATCTTCCATAACTGCTTTACCTTTGTCTGTCTTCAATTTATCAAATTCTTCACTTGCAGTGGCAAAAGTTGGCTCTGCAGTGGAAATAAAATCAGTGGTAAAATCAGTTGCAGTTTGGAAAATGTCTTGATCTTGAAGTTGCTCTCCATGAGTTTCAGCATCCTTTGCTCCTTTACTTATATCTCCTTCATCTTCAAAATCAATTGTCCTCCCCGATCGTCGAACCTGTTTTCCTCCCTTGTTTGGAAGAATTTCCCAAATCTTGATCAGCTGAATCACCATCAGAAGGTGAGGATGAAGATGAAATCACCATCTTTGCAGTCTTCTTCTGCTTTTTCAACCTCTGCATCTCTTCCTTTAAAGTCTGAATGTCTGTCTTTAATAGTTGAACATCCTTGGCATGCTGCTTCTTGACAGTAGCCAAGCCCTTTTGTAGAGACTCAACCTGCTTTGCTAATTTGGTACACAAAACCATCAATTCCAATTGGTTGCCACTGCCCTCAGCACTTCCAAATGTGTTACCTGTTGGGAGAGGTGAATCATAGGGCAAAGGTGCAGATTCCTCCCTAGTTGGACTAAGTTGAAGTCTAGACCCTCCACTGCTTGTTCCTAGACCAAAAGGTGCAGAAACTTGCTGTGTTGTCATGAGAGGAGTTTCCTGTTTAGACCTTCTCTCATAGGTTCGTGAAACTGGTGGGGTATAATCAATGTTGGGAACATTAATTATGGGTGTGTGTTGTTCAGATGAAATTTTAGCAAGCATTTGGGGTAGGAGAGGTGTAAAAATCATATTGCCATCTTTATTCAAATTTTGAAAAACTTTAGGCTCTAGGCAACTGATTTGATAAACAGTAGTATGAGGTTGCAGTTGAAATTTATTTAGCACAGCTTGCACAAACCTTGGATACATTAAAAATTTGGTTTTACTTTGTACATTGCCTTTCATACTTGTAAAAATATAGTTGGACCAGTTGAAAATCTTATCAGTGACTAGACAAACCAAAGGATAAGCCATGGTTGAACTAAATTGCTCATAAGATGTTTTCTTAGGACTAAGGCAATGTAACAAAGTATGAATAAAAAATCTCTAGTGGGGACAAAAACCACTCTTTTTGAAAGTAGCCTTTTTGTCAGTGGTATCATACCCCATGGATGATAAAGTATCATGAATGTCAGACATAGGTAATGTGATGAGACCATTGAGATCATCCAAGTGAATTACTCTCCTCAAGGATGCCTCAGTAACATCAATAGTTACCTCATCTACAGTGGCTCTGAGAGCATCCACTGTTTCATGTGTATCTCTATTCTCAAGTGTTATGGACTAAGCAGAAGTCCAAAACTGATTGATTTGAGAGATATAGATTGTGGGTTTTAAAAGCAAAACATACCTTATATGAGTGGTATGAAGAAAGTCCACAATCTGATGAAAAACCGGTCCACTCTTCTCGTTAGTCTTTTGTAGGTAGGCCACTAGGTTGTGCTCATCTGCAAATTTCAAAGAAGCCATAGAAACTTTTGATGAAAAATATTATTATGTCAGTAAGAATTGAAGTAATGACTAGATAATTGAGAGAAAAAGATATATAGGGTTAGAGTTTAGAATTGATGCGCAAGTAAAATTATCTTTAGAAAGTAGTTATAATATAGAAAGAATATAATTTTCTTAAAATATTAACCCTATATATATAACTATCAGTGGTTACTTTCAACGGCTAGTAAAAAATAAATTACTAGCATAATCAGTTGTAACGACTAGAACAACAGTGGTAAAATGACACTGTCAGTGGAAACTGTGAACTAGCAGTGGTAATTTTTCACAAAAATTTCAAAGAGCAGTGGAAAATAAAATCATTAGAAAACAGTACTGCTCCCATTATAGTTTTTAGCAAACTATCAGCTATCAACGGATTTGATATATCTTTACCATGAGCCATTTGCTATGGACTAGCGAACTCTTAATCATAAAGAATATGGTGAGTTGATAACCATATAGTTTTTGGTAAACTATCAACCATAAACGGATTTGTCAAGTCTTTACCAGTAGCCGTTTGCTCTGGACTAGTTGATTCTTATGTATATTAGACATGGTGAATCAATAACCATTTGTTGTGTATCTCAGATATACACCTTTTAACTCCAACTCCTCATCAAAACTTGATATACAAACTCATACAACAATTGCATTACCCTACAGCCTCCCCTCAACACCAGAAAACATTTATGGATTTAGCATTCCAAGACTTGTTACCAAGTACTGAAATCTTCCCACATAAAGACCTTTTGTCAATAAATCAGCATAGTTGTCATCAGTATGAATTTTGACAACTTGAATTAGTCCCTTTTCATAGCAATCTCGAATGAAATGGTGTCTAATTTCAATATGTTTGGTCTTTGTGTGTTGAACAGGATTCTTTATTATGCAAATGGTACTGCTATTGTCAATATGTATGATGGTATTCATGAAATTGTACCCATAGTCCAAAAGTTGATTTTGAAGCCATAGAACTTGAGCACAGCAACTTGCAGCAGCTATATACTCTGCTTCAGTTGAAGAATTAGCCACCATTGTTTGTTTCTTGCACTGCCATGATACTAATCTGTTGCCAAGAAATTGACATCCACCAGTTGTAGATTTTCTATCCAAGCTAGCTCCAGCATAGTCACTATCTGAATAAGTAACCAGATCTAAAGGAGAATCTCTGGAGTACCACAATCCCAGAGTAGGAAATGCCTTAAGATATCTGAAAATCTTCTTCACAGCAGTCAAGTGAGAGAACTTGGGAGTAACTTGAAACCTTGCACATGCACACACAGCAAACATAATATCTGGTCTAGATGATGTAAGATACATCAAAGAACCAATCATAGACCTATACATGTGCACATCAACAGCTTCACCACTATTTTCCTTAAGAAGTAGATGTGTAGTCTTGTCTGCAGGAGTGCTGGATGACTTTGCATCATCAAACTTGAACTTCCTTAGTATCTCAGCCACATATTTATCTTGATTAATGAAAATACCATCTGGCTTTTGTAGTACTTGAAGTCCCAAAAAGAATGTGAGTTCACCCGTAGAACTCATCTGAAATTCTTCTTTCATCAGTTTCTCAAAATCTTTGCACATCTCTGTCTTTGTAGACCCAAAAATGATATCATCAACATATACTTGAACAAGCAAGATATCATTCTTGTCTTTCTTGATGAACAAAGTTTGATCAACTCTGCCTCTATGAAATCCATTTGCAAGAAGATAAGTAGTTAAGGTTTCATACCATTTCCTTGGTGCTTGATGCAAGCCATACAAAGCTTTAATTACCCTGTAGACTTTGTTAGGATATTCAGGGTCTTCAAAGCCTGGAGGTTGTGAGACATAAACTTCCTCATCTATCAGCCCATATAGAAAAGCACTCTTTACATCCATTTGATAGACTTTAAAGCCCATAAAGGATGCATAGGCTAAGAACAACCTAATTGCTTCAATCCTTGCAACAGGGGCAAACACTTCTTCATAGTCAATACCCTATTCTTGAGTATATCCTTGAGCTACAAGCCTAGCTTTATTTCTGATAACAATTCCCCTTTCATCTTTCTTGTTTCTGAACACCCATTTAGTACCTATTACCTTCTTGCCAGTAGGCAAATCACAAAGCACCCACACTTTTTGAAGCTTAAATTGGAGCAGCTCTTCTTGCATTGCTTCCACCCAACTTTCATCTTCAAGTGCCTTGTAAACATTCTTTGGCTCCATTTGTGACAGAAAACACATAAATAGACATTCATTCTTGCCTTCATGTATTTTAGATTCATATATTTTACTTATGAATCCATGAACATCAGGCAACTTTGTTTGTCTTCAAGTCTTCACAGGTGAATAGACATCCCCAATCACATTTTCAAGAGGATGTGATTTATGAATAGAAGTGTGGGGAGTCTGAGGAACTGCAATCTCTCTTGGCATATTTGAAATTTCAACATCATTGGCTTGAGCTTCCATAGTAACTGGAGTGGTGATTCCCACATCTGGTGTTGCAGTGGAAACACTTTGCCGAACAGTAGAATCTGAATTTTTACTGCTTTTAGAATTATCAGCATTCAAATTACTATTTCCTTCTTTTTCCAAATCACAAGAAGGATGAGCAACTCCAGTTTTCAGTAAATCATTATTATCAGCATAGTCCCAAAGAGGTAGACTGAATTCATATTGATCATCTGCATCCTCTTTGCTTGGTTCATCATCATCAAGAAACTCTTCTGAACCTGCAAAGTCAAAAGAAGATGTTCCTGTAGAAACAGGCACATAATTCATAGTATTTGTTAGAGTATCAAGATCAAACAGTCTTTCGGACCGTTCCTTTGACATTGAATTTGTTTTCCAGAAACTCAACATGCAGATTCTCTTCAATCTTTTGGGTTCTTAAGTTGAATACTCAAAGCTTTACTAACCATGGAATACCCAACAAAATACCCTTCATCACCTTTTCATCAAACTTGCCCAGATAATCTATGGTATTGAGAATTGATACATGACACCCAAATGGTCTCATGAAGTCAAGGGTAGGTGGTCTTCCCCTAAACAATTCATAAGGTGTCTTGTTCTTTGTCATTACCACTAAAACCCTGTTTTGCACATAACAAGCAGTGTTAAGCTTCCCATTAAAAGTAATTGGCAATTTGGAATCGGCCAACATGGTTCTAGCAGCTTCTATCGTGTCTGTTTCTCCTCTCAGCAACACCATTTTGTTGAGGAGTTCTAGCCACACTAAATTCCCTTTTAATACCTTTATCTCTGCAAAACTCATCCATAACTCTATTCTTGAATTCGGTTCCATTGTCACACCTAATGATTTTAACTTTCATATCATATTAGTTTTCTACTTCTGTGATAAATATCTTGAGGATGCCAGTTGTTTCATCTTTAGTTCCAAGAAAGAAAACCCATGTAAATCTGCTAAAATCATCAGTTACCACTAGACAATATTTCTTAAGATTCAAGTTGCTCACAGATGTGGGACCAAATAAGTCCATATGTAACATCTTAAGTGGGTGAGCAATAGAGTTAACCAACTTTGACCTGCAAGAAGCTCTGTGTTGTTTGCCTTTAAGACAAGCCACACAGGTTTGATCATTTTCAAATCTTTTCTGAGGTAAACCTCTCACTAAACCATCTTTGACAATCTTGTTAATGGTTTTGAAGTTAACATAACCAAGTCTTCTATGCCATAACATGGATTCATCCACTGTGGCCTTTGCAAGTAAGCAAGCATAATCATCTTTAGCTACAATGTTGTTCATATCAAAGCTATAGAGATTGCCTTTTCTAGGAACTTTAAGAAGAATCTGACTTTCATCAGGCATCTTAAAATCCTTAGAAAGAACAAAGCACATATCTTTGGTAAAAAGAACATTGTTCATCTTGTCACACATTTGTGACACACTAAAAAGATTGTACTTAAGCTCTTTTACATAGTACACAGGTTCAAAGTCCAAGTTACTAGTTTTAATAACACCTTTACCAGCAACTTTTCCATTTACACCACCTCCAAAGCTGACATACTGTCCATCATAATGCTCAAAATCAGAAAGATAGGACTTGTTGCCAGTCATGTGCCTTGAACACCCACTATCTGTATATCCTTGATCTGACCTTTTTGACCTTGGATGTTCTTACACATAAGAGTAAAAAGTTAGTTTCTTTTGGGGGCCCAAGCCATGATTGACTTGGATCTGCCTCATGTATCAATATAGTTAAATCTATCAAAGGTCATTGATACACCATTAGGATTGGTTGTAGAGGTATTTCCTTTAGGTTTCCATTCCTAACGTGCTGAGGCCTTCACAGCATTGCCCATGTCCCCCCTTTTCTTATTAAAAACCCTTGCAGTGGTAACCTTTGAATGAGGTTTCTTTTTAGGTACCCACTATTGGTTATTATTAACCTTTTTAGCTTGAAAGGTTCTTTTTCCTGTTTGTGCAGATTTTGTAAAACTTGTTTTGGTGTTTGCACTTCTAACAGGTGACTTAGGGTGAGCAGTGTTAACAGTTTTTGCAGTGGCAAGTGTTTTGAGGCCACTTCTAAGTTGAACTGCTCTTGGGACCATTTTGCAATTTGAATTAGGGTGTACTTTATGTTGATACCTGTTAGTCTCCACCCTTTTATACCCATAGACTTCCCTTCTCCCAACATGATAGTCACAATAAGCATGTAAATTATCAAAACTACCACAGATATAGCATGCCTTATTGTTCATAACAAAATCACTACCTAGTTGTTGAGATTTAACATGATTCCAACTCCTCTGGTTACCCCTAGGAGTTGTAGGCTTGTTCCTATACATCTCAGCATACCTTACAGTGGGTCTAGGTTTATTAACTGGTTTCCTAGGTTCCTCTGTACAGTAACAACTTTTGGGATAGTAGTATCTACATTCTTTTTAACATTCTCATCAAAAACTGATGAGTCACTAGCACTCTTAAAAACATCATTATCAAGCTTACTCTCTTCCTCACTCTTCACCACTGTGTCCTTTAAAGGACCATATTCTCTTTCAAGTTCCTTAAAGTCTTCTAAACCTGTATGAGCTAAATCTATACCTGGAGGTGATGGAACACCCCTTAGTGGTGGAGGCGCAATATTATAACCCATACCAGACTTAGCTTTATTATATATTTGAGCATTCCAAATTTTATCAATTGACTTAGACTGATGATAACATGTGTCTACAGTTAAATTGACATTTTCAATTTTCTTTTGGAGTTTTTCAAGCTCCTTTTGGTATGCTTCATTCACAGCAGTTGTATGTTCTACCTCTCTCCTAAGAAGAATCATATCATCATTATAATTTGACTCATTTGCCTCCGATTGTGCTCTATTTGCTTTTCTAATACTGCCATAGCTCTTCTAAGATTAGCCACAGTATAATTAGCAGTATATAATTCTTACCTTTCATTAGAGTACAAATCATTAAGTCTTTCAACTTCTTTAGCAACCCTACATGTTTTAGAACAACTATCAAAGTTTTGTACCTCAGAATCAGAGAAAGCCATGAGAGCAAATTCAGTAGCAACAAGAGCAGCATCTGAATGTTCTTCTTCTTGTTCATCAGCCATGAAACTCCAATCATAGGTCACACCATCAATAGCCAGCATTGCCTTTGGTTCTTCCACAGTTGGTCCCTTCTTTTGCTTATACCAAGTAGACCTGTTGTCCTTGGTCTTTGGTCTTCTACATTCTCTAGCAAAATGTCCAAACTTGTGGCAGTTAAAGCACTCCACTTTCTTCTTATCAAAGCCTGCAGTATCATCACCATTAATGTGGATAGGCTTGCCAGTCTTCTTGTAGAATTTCTTAGCCCTCATGCTAAGAAGAGCTATCTGCCATTTTATATCCATCTCCTCCAAGTCATCTTCATCAATTTGCTCTATGTCTTCATGAGTTAAGACAGCGCCGTCAACTTATGTGGAGATAAAAGCATAAAAGGTAGGATCTCCAATACTAGCAACCTTCTTCTTTGAACCTGCAGTGGTAACATTAACATTACAAGTGGAAACTTTAGAACCTACAGTGGCAATATCATCATCACTTTCATCTTGAATCATCATCAACAGAATTTGACAACAATGCCAAGCTACTAGAGCTTGTACCAAGTTTCCTTGCCTTCTTCAACCTTTGCTCAATAAGTTTGAAGTTGTTGTAAAGATCATTGAGCTTCATTGTTTCTATGTTTGTTTTGTTTTCCCAGACAGTAACATTGGTTTGAAACTCTGAAGGCAAACTTCTTAGAAACTTCAAATTGAGGTCTTCCTTTTCTACCTCAATGCCAAACACAGTTAGTGTGTAACAATCTTCTACAGTTTGGTAAAAATGCTATCAAGTGAGTCATTGCTTGAAGCAGAGAAGTTTTCATAACTTTGCTTTAACAATGTCTTCTGAGTCTTCTTTGTAGCATCATTACCACCAAACATTGAGCAAATCTCTTCAAACAGTTCTTTAGCAGTCTTGAATTTGCTGAATGCAATAATTTGGTCTCTAGGAAGAGTCATCAGCAACAGACTTCTAGCTTTAAGATCATTCTTCTTTTGGGCTTTTTCAGCATTTGATTCAGGCACAGAAACTTTCACAACATCTGTGTCACCAATTTTTGAAGTAGTGGTCACAGATTTAAAAGAATCACCAAGTTGAATAATCTCCCATAGAGCATAATCCTGTATGAGGAAGTATTGCTCAATCAGTATCCTCCACATCTCAAACTCATTAAGCTTAAGCTTAGGAAGTCTGGGTGTAGAAGAAGAGTTTGATTGGTTGTTTTCCATCTCCATTGACTTGAGTGAGTAAGTCAAGCTAATTCTTTGGATCTTCTAAAACAAAATATCAGAACCTTTGCTCTGATACCACTTGATGGATCTTGGACACTCTCCTTGTGTCAATGATATTTTGTATAATATTATCAAGCAAGCGGAATTTACTTAAGTAATACTTAAAAGACGAATTGTATGATGTATGAGAATAAACACAAGTTAACACAAAACTCAAACTCCAATATTATTAATGAATAATACGAGTGATCTTAACTTATCACTAGGGTTACACCTTGAAGCTTTCGTAGGTAATATTGTAATATGATACGTTCCTAAGACAATGACCTAGGATCTCCTTTTATACAACAAGAAGTCCTTTACAAGATAAGTATAAAGCTAACATAATAGAATATACACAAGATCTATTCTATACTTATCTAGACGCGTTTAACCTTATCATAAACTGATAGCAGTGGTAATGAAGAACTTGCAGTGGGAATACGTTTCCACTGCTAGTGTTAATCAAAGCAGTGTAAACCACAACCATCCGTGGTAACTGATTATTCCCAACAAGTTATATTAGGATTGCTATTAAGTCTTTAATTTTCGTTTTGTTTTAAACTTTTCTATATTTCTCATGATCTCTAATCAAGTTTTCAGGTACCATGGAAGTTGTTAACATTTATGACCTCACTCTTGAGTAATATTTGGCGTTGACAAGAGCAGAACAAGGGCCGGGTCTCATAAGACCGGCGATTGGAGCTGATGTTCGTTTCGAAATTAAAGACCGATTTATGAGGGAGCTTCATGCTAACCCTTTTTCAGGAAACAGGGACGAAGATGCATATGAGCACGTTGAAAATGTCCTATACATCGCGAGCCTTTTCAACATTCCGGGTGTGTCTCATGATGCTGTCATACTAAGGGTATTCCCCATGACTCTTACTGGGGCTGCCAGAAGATGGATTGAAAGATTGCCCGCCGGGGCAATTAATACTTGGGCTCTACTCAAAAAGCACTTTATTCAAAGGTATTGTCTGCCGTCGAAGATTTCTAACCAGCTTTTGGAAATCCATAATTTAAAACAAGAAGACGATGAAACGTTGTATCATGCCTGGGATAGATACAACGATCTCCTTTACAAATGTCCTATACATGATCTAAACAACCAGAAGGTCAACATCTTCTACAAAGGAATCAACGTAACTACGAGACAGATGATGGACTATCAAGGACCTATTCCGAACATGACTCCTACTCTAGAAATTGAAGCCATTCAAAAAATGGCTGATCATTCTCAAAAATGGCACGACGGAGGAAGCAAAAGAAACCAAAGCGAAAGTTTTGACGGAATTGCAGCAATTGCTAGTAAAATTGAAAATCTAAGTCGAGATATCTTTGAAAGTCAGAGAAACCGTTCATGCCATCCAAGTGGGTTGTGAAAACTATGGGGGAGGACATATCACGAAGAATTGTCATCACGTTGACGAAGAAAATATAATCGAAGAAGCCAAATATGGAGAAAATCCACCGTTTTACGGAGATAATCGAAATAGTAACGGATACCGTGTAAATTATAACCGTGGGCCTTATGGAGAAAGAAAGCCCAATCTTGAAGAAACAATTAACAAATTTCTGGAAAGTTCAGCCCAAAGACAAAAGGAATAAGATGAGTGGTTAAAAGAATTCCAGGAAAACACTGACAGAAGCCTTTCCAATCACGACACAACCCTTAAAAACCTTGAATCTATGGTGGAAAATCTTAGTGAGAAAGTGAGAATGAATAATTTTAACCTGAAGGATCAAAACCTACAATGGAATGTAAAGTGATTTTTGCTGATAATGACTCTAAGATACAGGCCAAAGATATGGATTCTGGTAAAAATTCGGTCGACAGATCTGAGTTACGTCGTAACCTGTCTGAAGAGCTACGACGTAACTATGTTTTTGACAGCGATCATGGGCTTATGAAGAATGTTGATAAGGACGACTCTAGCGAGTTACGCCGTAACCAAAAATCTAAGTTACGGCGTGACTGGGATACGTGGGCAGACGAATTCCTCGAAGTAGACGAATCAGGAACACCGGAGATTAACGAATGGTCCCATTATATTAACTTATTCCCTCTGTCCCCATCTAAGAGGAAATATCACTGGTGCAAAAAGATACCCGTAGCTAAGGGGGATTGGTATGATCTATGGGCCTCGTGTGACCCGAGAAATGAAGTTTGCGATGGAGGGAGCGATAAGGATAGGGTCAAGAATAACAAATTCATGTGGCCTGCATATACTGATGTTGAAAGACTGGAGAAACTCTCCTTCTAGGATGAAGAGGAGCCACCTATCACTCACTGGTGTACTCCGATAATCATAATCGACGATGAATCCACACAAGCATGGCCTACGTGAGACCCCTTCCGCGAGTATTGCAACGGTGGGGATAGTGTAAAAGAAGAATAATGGACGTGCCCTCACGAGCTTGAAAGACATAATATCAAGTTTGGGGACTTGACATTTGATGATTGGTACGCAATAAAATTCGGGAATGCTAAGATTAACCCGAATCTTCTTAAAAAGCTCAAGATTGACTACGATGATCATAATCAGAAAAAGGAATTGGCTAATAATAACATCTACTGCATGGAAGATCATTTAAGCAAAACTGACAACAATGAAACCCGAAGTCATTGGTGTGAAAGGATAAAATCTCCTGGGGAAGTTTTCTGGGCATCATGCAACCCTTATGACGATAAATGTAACGGGGGAAGCATCTTAAAGAGAATGGGTCAAAGGAACTTCCTTTTCGTCGAGCAAGTTTTTCAACACCCTAGGCAGTGAACCTAATCGTTGTAGTGTAGTATTAGGGTAAGCCACGGGTATTGATATCGTTCTCTAAGGGAATAGGAATGCTAGTAAGAAGTTACTACGCTAAGGTTGGGGTTGAGGAAGATTATTTTTTATCTTTTTTTATATTTTTTAGAAAATGGAAAGGTACGAATCTCGGGGTTTGGATTTGGGGGTTAGTATTTCTACCGATTACTCTACTATTATCTAATCTAATTAACTAAGCTAGGGGTAGTCTATGTCTATTGTTGTGCGCTCGTATGATGATTAAAAATGTGTTTACTTAGATTTTATTACTCCCTAGTTATCTCCTATTGATGGTTGAACTTTCACGTCCTTATTCTTAACGCGTTATGTTTCTAAGGTCGTAGGGTATGCATTTATCCCTAACTCTTTGAAGCTACCAAAGGTTAATGACTACGAAATATCTAGGATTCATAAACTTAATACTAAGGTATTCTTTAGATGTTTAGCCTACAATTCCACGTAACTATATGCTAAGGTTCAACAAAGATTAATCAAGTATTAATAACACAACGAATGACCTATCGCAATACTAGGTCAATCACAATTAAGATAAGAGACAACCAATCAATATTCAATAACTAGGTTTCATATTACCTAAGCGAACACACAACTAAATTAGCCGGACATGGAGAACATGCAAGCATACACACAATCAATTGAAGACATAATTGAATCAATGAAGTAAAATACTTATCTTGATGTAAAACAGGGTATGGAACCCTAAAATACTATACAAGACAACCTTGGTTCGGTTTAGGTTTTTACTCCACAAAACTACCCCTTTAAAAACTGAAAATTTCGGATTCTATATATAGTGTTAAAAACTGCTACGAAGTCACGCTTTAATTGTGACGCCGTCGGGTCGCCGCCATTAGGGTTTCGTCTTGGCCACGTCAACTCTGTGACGGCGTCACCTTATGCCCGTGACGCCGTCGCCTTCAGTCTCTGACGCCGTTTGGATCCAAATCTAGGCCGTCTGAGTTACGACGCCCTACTCTTTTAAACCTGATGCCGTCACTTGAAAAATGTCAATTTGCTCTCTGAGTCATCACAAGATGTGTTGCGACGGCGTCACAAATAAGACCTGACGCCGTCCCCTTTCAATTCAGCAGATTGAGTGTCTCGATTCTTGAATTTGGCCATATTCTCCGTATATTCGCGCCTTTTCGTCCGAATAAGTATCATTCCAGCAATTTGTCTTCAAAAGACCTAAAAAGTGAAAAGGAACGAAATTAAGTAATAACGGATACAAAAGTGATCAATTAAGGGCTTAAATGACCCCACAAAAAGGTACCTTTTAAATCCTTATCAAATATCCCTACACTTGGTTTTTGCTTGTCCTCAAGCAAATGTGCTTTTAGCCAATTGATTTATAAGTTAGGGGTCATGAAGCATTAGTTTAGAACAATTCAAAACACATATAAGCCCCGCAAAAGTCATAACAAGCATGGAAATTACATACTAGCACCTCACATGGGGTGTTTGGATACTCACATCTCTCGGGTGTATATGAAATATAACAAGTTGGAAATGGAAGATAAACACTCATTAACCGGTCCTAGTACATAGATTACCATAGGCTTGAGACTAGATCAAACCTCCATCGCTTTGGTGTAAGCACCTAGGAAAGACTATCCAAGAGGTCTTTTAAAGGGTTGTAACGTAAGGCTTACGGTAGGGAAACAAAGGGTTTGGTGGGATAGGCGATTTAGTGGTGGCAGGTCAAAAATCTTTATGTTACAAGCATGCGAAGAATGACGTTGCTAAGCCAAGACTCGACACTCTAAACTCTAGATAAATTGAAATAAACAAACATAAATTTAAAGATAGATGTAGGATGGTAGCCCGTATGTTTTTTCATCATTTTTTTTAACACTCTTTTTTTTCGATTTTTTTTTCATTTCATACACTTTTACTCTACCATCCCCTACATTTGAGTTTTTATTACTATAACACTAATTTGAACCGAATTGAAAAGATCAAAACACTTGGAGTACATTATTACGCAAATAAAGGGAATTTGAATTTAACATTCCCTTCCCGTCATTTCATAAAATTTAACTTTTTCTATGAGTCCCAATCGTCCCAAAACTGTGTACAAAGGATATGACTCGACTTAGCAACTTATGCAAGCAACTAGATAATTGAACTAAGGGTTTAGTGTGATAACAATAATACACTAAAAGTGAGTGCATACAAGGTAGGCTAAGGCGATTTGCGTGTACATTTGGGGGTGGATTGTAAACAATGCTCGTCATTGATATTACGGAAAACCGAAACATCACGAGAACCGTGAAAAGGATAGGCTTTGAGGGGTTAACTAGGGGTATAGTGGACTAAAGATGAGTACAACTCAAGGCTGTGGGGGATATTACTCAACCGATGTGGAAGAAGTAATTATATTACGGGTATCAAACAAGGGTTATCCTAATGCCTCTTATCATTTAGTTATTCCTAACTACACAAGTGTAGTCTTACTAGCGATCTAGGAATGCATCACAAAACAAGTTCTAGAATATATTATACTACCGGTTCACACTCTAAGCATTAAAGATGAATGCTTTAATTCCTACTAATCTAAGGGCGATCCTCACATTTTGGGTGGAATTTAAGTGGTAAAGGGTTTTTTGTGCTAGTCATATAATTTCCTATCTATGAGACGCTTTATTAAGGCTAATGGCCCACTCCTATATGTTATGAAAAATTTTAAATTTGGTGCCAAAATTACCCTAACCGATATTTCTCATGGTTTATTACATAAATGAAATTGGGCAAACCAAATAGTCAAGGATAAGCATAGTTTCAAAGTTCCCGTTTTATTTTCCCTCCCTACACTTAAACTTAACATTGTCCCAAATGTTCCCCGAAAGTATTAATGTTATGATAATGGAAGGTAATTAAAAACGAAAGAAACTAGTACTCCCCTAATTAGCTCGGTAGGATCCGTGTGAAGTGGTGGTTACATCTTTCTTCAAGAAGAATATATGCGTGAAAAGCTTCTTCTCATCTTATGTATCTTCTTCTTGATAAATTAAAGCTGCACACTTGAAGAAAACAAACGAAACTTTAGCGTAAAATTGGCGGTAACAATATATATATATATATATATATATATATATATATATATATATATATATATATATATATATATATATATATATATATATATATATATATATATATATATATATATATATGATATATATAAATATATATATATATATATATATATATATATATATGACTCGTCTAAACTATGATATAATGCTTGTGGAATGGATGTTTACAGATTTTCTAGAAAATTAAGACCTGGAAAATTCCAAAAATTTATAAGTAGCTCAGAAAACGAGAAAAATTAGTAAGCTGTTTCTGCTCCTCCAGACGCCGTCAGGTTGCGATCCTGAAGCCGTCAGGTTATCCTGACAGAAACTAGTCTGCGATGTTCTGGAAATTTTTTATCTTTAAAATCTGGAAAAATTTCCTGCAAAACATCCATTATGACTCGATACAAGCATTTGACTCGAACAAACACACATGTATATCTTTTAAATAATTGTAATTCTCATGTTCACATTTCTTTTAAAAACGTGTGTAATCCTCCCTACACTTATCATTTATGTAAAATACCTTTATATGTAATTAAGAGGAGGTTAAAGACAAAATAAAGCATTTTTAAAAATTTAAACATGAGAATAAACAATCAATAAAAGATACACGACACAAAAATAAACAACCCATCCACACAAGTCATAGATAAACCACATGCAAATATACATACACATCAAATTGTTCAACATTCACCACAAAGTTAAGATAGCCTAGATTATTACATGCCTAAATAAAATTGTTCCAACAACCAACCATTCCTAACCATAAACTATCCATAAACAAATACATGAGTCACTGGGGAGGGGGTCCATAACGGTAGTCATAACCAGGAGGGACGTGGCCCAGGTATCCATAAGGCGGGTAATCCTCCTCCCGCCCGGGAAATGGATCGATCTGCAGGTGTGGGTCGAGCTGATCACGCATGGACAGATGCTGCATATGTCTAACATCGTCATCATCACCAACCTGAATGTCGGGCTGAACACGGAACCACGCGTAACCCCTACCATAATCAATGATGACATCCATTGCCTTTAGGGACTTAGCTCTGACGACCCTTTGTGCTGCCACTACATTGAGGTACATGGGTATCTCCCCAGCCAAGATGCCAAAAGACTAAGCCAACCGGGTGACACGCATACCACCATATACCCTATCCTCAATCCTCATCCCACTAGCAGTCCTTAAGTAATCGGCCAACCAGAATGGGATGTTACAGTGCACACCCTTAGCCAACATGTAGTAGAGATAGAATAAATTTGGTAGAGTGACACGATGACTCGTGCCCTGGCGCCCTGTTATAGTGAAAGTGAGGCAACGGTGCACGAGCCTAATCCGTGGATCCCGGATCTGTGAGGCGAGGGTACTCCCAGTGACATACTCCCCGTTGGCTATGGTGTTCCAAAACTGAATTCCCAACATATCGTCCCTATGGGTAATCCCAGCTGCCAAATTAGCCCTAAAACATTGCTCTCAGCATCCCTTGCAGTATACAGTCCCACTCTCCTTCCAAACTCAAGTATCGACATAGTCCTCCATTCTCCCCCCAACCTAAATCGATCCTCCTGAAACTCAATGTTATCCCGACATGGATTAATATCCATCAAATAAGACGCGTGAAATTCATGAACCAGCTCTCCAGACACTGGTTCACGCATCCTAAACAGCCTTTCCCATTGGGGATCAGTAAACTTATCCCTCCTAAAACTGGTCCAAAATTCCCTAGCCAGATCATGCTCCTTAAGAAATTCCCACTCCACAACGGCCCCCGAATCAATGGTTTGATGAAGCAATTCATTGTAACGGGTTTGACACTCTTCCTCAACAAATACCCCCACCCAGCAATCGTGTCAGCCATGTTCTCCTGGGTACCAGAAGACTGTCCCCTAGTTCTCTTCGTTCTTCTGCTCATCTGAAAAAGGAAATCAAATAGAAGGGGAACAAATGAGTAACATTCGTGTTGTTAGGGATGACTTCAGAAGGTTCTGACGGCGTCGCAACGTAATCCTGACGCCGTCACACCGACAAAATTTGAATCCGACATTTGCGAGGGAAAAATCTATGTTTTCAACCATAACCCTTGACCCAAACACCCTTGTTGCAGCAACAATGGTATATTGGCTAGGTGGTTTTAGTTCCGAAGCCATCAGGGCTTGATAAGATCGTTTATAAGCTCAGCTAGGGATTAATAACAAAGACTAATAACATGCACAGCGGAATAAACTAATCAATTCTTTGCTATTGAACAAGGTTTTCATCATCATCTCTAACTAAATAATAACTACTAATCTGCTAATCGACTAACTAACTAACTAACTATCCTAGGCGTTTATACACTACGCCTAGGTTACGCACACACACCTTTGGTGTTCACATCTTGACACCCTCTAAAACCTAATTCCCTGCCTCTCTTTATATACTAGAGAGTCTAGGGTTACAATTGACTACTAGGGACTAAATAATAAATACTTCATTAACAAGTAGGTCCCTTGTCTTTCCTTGTCTTCATAAGTCCTTCATCTTTCATATTTTGTCATAATCAACTCAAATATAATTCCCAACAATCTTCCCCTAGTTGATAATGACAAAACCAATAAGCACAAACTTCCCCTAAAGTTTAATATGATGAAAGATAAACGAACTTCCCCTTAAACATGCAATCACCAAGAATCTTCAAGTTTCAAACCGTCTTTGTTGGCTTTCTTCCCCTTTTTGTCATAATCTACTAGGAGAACTGCGAATATAAGCAACTTTGATTTCAACCACAACGAACCAATATCATACACCTAATCCATCCTTCTAATGCCTCAAGATACCCGCCATGAAGATCACCAAAAAAGCTTGCTAAAAATGAAATTAAGGCAAAAGAAACTGAACTAGGAGTATAAATACCAACAAGTAGTAGTAAAAATCTTCCCCTCGAATGATGCATGTAAATAACCAAAAGAACTTGTCGAATAACTAACTACCATGATCACAAATAAGTTGTAGTTCCAGCCATGAAGAACATAGTACGTCTCAAAATACTAATAAAGATGACTATAATCGCATTTGAAACCAAGTAGTAGTAACATGAAGAATAGTTCAAAGGTTTACCAATTTTCCAATCTCGTGTGTGTGAACCAAAAATCCGAAAACCAAATCAACTTCCCCTCAAATCATTGCGGTGTGTGTAATCTAATCTTCTGTGTGTGTAAAACCATCTCCATACCAACCATACGAGTAACATCAGTAACCTCAGTAAGTGTACTCCTCCATGATTGTTCTAACTTATTACCCACGAATAAATTAAATATGATCACCTCGTTTTAAAAATTCGAACCACATGCTCTGTCTTACAATTAAATATTGTACTATGAGGTTAAATTCTTTGAACTAACTAGTACGAGGTTTAAATTTATTCATCTATCACTGCTCCACTTGCAAAAGACAACATATCCACCGGCCCATGATACTTTCAAGTCACCATCACTTGTACTGTTCAACCAATCATCATAATAAAAATTTAATAACCCAACATGCAAGCTTCCTATTATCCTTAACGAATAGACCAATCAAGCATGCTTCCATTCAAACAATCGTGACAAGTAGGGGAAGATAAGCAGTACGTTGACAACATAAGCAGTACTTCGACCCACAAAACAGCTTCAGTAACCAAGCATGTAAATAGAATCATGCATGTGATCATGCAACCAATACGAATCAAGCTGTTTTATTAAATCTACTTCAGTCCAAGATATTAAAACTTTCTGAATACCAAAATATACGTGACTCATAAGCTTCAAAATATACTTCTGTCCAAGATTGAAAAGATTTATTTATCATATCCCATGATATAAATCAGTTACTAAGTAAAATCCCATTGGATGACAATCAATATCACTCTCGCGCGGTAGTCCAAAACCCAATATGAATATCCCAAAACATTGCAAAGCTACGAGGTTAATCACTAATTAACAAGAGATATAAAATATCAATGACCATGCAATTTAAGCAAACCTTACTGATCAGTATACCATTCATCTTCTTCCATATTCGAACAGCACAAAAAAATTTCAACGAGCAGTACAAAGATTTATCCCAAGCAGTACAAACTGCTAATGTTCAAGCAGTAGTATTAATATAAAGTCCTTTTCTTTAATCAACTCTCCTTTGTCCAGCTCTCATTAGTAGTAACCATACTTTTCAAACCTTACGTCAAAGTCAACAACATCATACTCTTCATTATCCAATGCAATAAACAATAGACCATTGTTCATAAAAAATATGTCACCGTCCAATTTAGATCCAAACTGACCAATTAATATTACAATGATGCACTTTATATTCCTTCAAGCTAACTTCCATATTAAATTAAATTAACAGAAAAATGAATTTAGGAAGTTTAGTAGCTCAAAAACCCCAAAAATTCAAAATTTATACCTCCTTCAGCAGCCATACTTCGACACCCTATACTATTGATTTAAAGCTCAGATCGACAATCCCACCGGTGGAAAGTTAGATGGCTATATAGAGAACGTCCACCCAAAATTTTGTCACGATCCAACGGTTAACGAAAAAGTTATAGCTGTTCAAAAACTGACCTGCAGAAACAGATTCGAATTTTTCTTCCTTCTTCTATGAAAAACGTTGTAGATCCCTATATCAAGAGCTCCCCGCTATGATACCAATTGATAAGATCGTTTATAAGCTCAGCTAGAGATTAATAACAAAGACTAATAACATGCACAGCGGAATAAACTAATCAATTCTTTGTTATTGAACAAGGTTTTCATCATCATCTCTAACTAAATAATAACTACTAATCTGCTAATCGACTAACTAACTAACTAACTATCCTAGGCGTTTATACACTACGCCTAGGTTACGCACACACACCTTTGGTGTTCACATCTTGACACCCTCTAAAACCTAATTCCCTGCCTCTCTTTATATACTAGAGAGTCTAGGGTTACAATTGACTATTAGGGACTAAATAACAAATACTTCATTAACAAGTAGGTCCCTTGTCTTTCCTTGTCTTCATAAGTCCTTCATCTTTCATATTTTGTCATAATCAACTCAAATATAATTCCCAACAAGGCTTCTATCAAAGTTAACCCCATATGATAACACTACTATTCGCCTAATCTTAAGCCTAATTAACAAGATTCATGGGCGACATTTAGCATAAATCAAACCAATTGGGGATTTTCGGATTGAAAAGGGGAAATCAAAATTGAGCATGAAATCGAGCAATTGACTAGACAAAGATCAATGTATATTACTTACCTTGTGGAGATTGATGCAGCAAAATAGTGAATTTGATGTGGAGAAAACGTAGTGGTGTGGTATGGGGCGGATAGAATGTGTAGGGTAGAGAATGAAAGGGATGGTTGGTGTTTTTATCCGTCTGATCTGGCTTAGTGACGGCGTCACTCTTTACGTGTGACGGCGTCATGTCCAAATGTTTGCAAAAGAAAGTGTTTTTGTTAATCCGCCCGGATCAAAAATCTGATCACATCTTGACACCCTCTATAACCTAATTCCCTGCCTCTCTTTATATACTAGAGAGTCTAGGGTTACAGTTGACTACTAGGGACTAAATAACAAATACTTCATTAACAAGTAGGTCCCTTGTCTTTCCTTGTCTTCATAAGTCCTTCATCTTTCATATTTTGTCATAATCAACTCAAATATAATTCCCAACAAGGCTTCTCGCAAAGTTAACCCCATATGATAACACTACTATCCGCCTAATCTTAAGCCTAATTAACAAGATTCATGGGCGACATTTAGCAAAAATCAAACCAATTGGGGGTTTTCGAATTGAAAAGGGGAAATCAAAATTGAGCATGCAATCGAGCAATTGACTAGACAAAGATCAATGTATATTACTTAGCTTGTGGAGATTGACGCAGCAAAATAGTGAATTTGATGTGGAGAAAACGTAGTGGTGTGGTGTGGGGCGGATAGAATGTGTAGGGTAGAGAATGAAAGGGATGGTTGGTGTTTTTATCCGTCTGATCTGGCTTAGTGACGGCGTCACGCCCAAATGTTTGCAAAAGAAAATGGTTTTGTTAATCCGCCCGGATAAAAAATTTGATTACTATTTTTGACAAAGATTTAGGTTTTTATTTTAAGATTTATTTTGTCAATCCACCCACAATCTCCACGACGGTAAGCAACGCATATGTCAAATTGTATTTCAATTGTAATTCTAGAAATACCAAAGTATTCGGGATGAGGATTCTTTGATCATGGTTTAAAACTGAAAGAACTTTTCCTAACATTTGGAAAGTCGGGAAGTGACACGTGCACCTTTCCAATAAATATGTTCCTAGAGAACAAGCGGGGAGTGTTGAGGCAAGAATTCAAACAAGGATGTGATTCCTTGAGGGGGTTTTCCCTGCTTAATGGAATTGGAGAGGGTTTGGGAGTCATCCCAACGTGTTCCGGTATCGCATATACCTTTTCTATCTTTTTAGGTACATTATTCATGGCGATTTCTTCACGGATTTTCAGCATGAAGTTGTCAGCTAGTCCCAAGAAAGTGTCATGAGTTTTCCGCATTTGAGCTTCGAGGCATTTTATTTCCTTTTCTTGCTTGCGAACAAATGTCAACATTATGTCCTCGAATTCATCTTGCCAGGATTTTCTTGGGAGCAAAAATTCCTTGACCGCGTTCACATGCTCATAAGCATGGGTGGTTACTTCCATTAACTCATTCACTTGCGCCTCCATACTCATAAATGCTTGTACTTGGGAATTTAGCCCGTTTTCCTGGACTACTGGAATTTCCCATCCTTCATCTTTATATTGGGCTAGGTCTTCGATGACCTCCCAACATGCTTCAGCATTGAGGTTACTTAGCCTTCCACCGGTGGCATAATCAATGGTTTGTCGGAGGGAGGGACTGATGTGATCATAAAAGAGTTGGACTTGAATCCAAAGATCAATGCCGTGATGAGGGACTCTATGGAGTAAGTCCTTGAATCGAGTCCATGCTTCGCATAGAGACTCACCTTGACGTTGTTGGAACATCAAGCTTAGTAGTTCTCCCCGGTGGGAAAAATTAAGCAAGGAAACGAGACGTGAGATCATCCCAACTTGAGATGGAGCCGGCGGGAAGTCGCTCAAGCCAATTACTAGCTTGGTCCCGTAGAGAGTTACGACGTAACTGGGATACGTGGGCAGACGAATTCCTCGAAGTGGACGAATCAGGAACACCGGAGATTAACGAATGGTCCCACGATATTAACTTATGCCCTCTGTCCCCATCTAAGAGGAAATATCACTGGTGCAAAAAGATACCCGTAGCTAAGGGGGATTGGTATGATCTATGGGCCTCGTGTGACCCGAGAAATGAAATTTGCGATGGAGGGAGCGATAAGGATAGGGTCAAGAATAACAAATTCATGTGGCCTGCATATACTGATGATGAAAGACTGGAGAAACTCTCCTTCTAGGATGAAGAGGAGCCACCTATCACTCACTGGTGTACTCCGATAATCATAATCGACGATGAATCCACACAAGCATGGCCTACGTGAGACCCCTTCCGCGAGTATTGCAACGGTGGGGATAGTGTAAAAGAAGAAGAATGGACATGCCCTCATAAGCTTGAAAGACATAATATCAAGTTTGGGGATTTGACATTTGATGATTGGTACGCAATACAATTTGGGAATGCTAAGATTAACCTGAATCTTCTTTTTAAGCTCAAAATTGACTACGATGATCATAATCAGAAAAAGGAATTGGCTAATAATAACATCTACTGCATGGAAGATCATTTAAGCGAAACTAACAACAATGAAACCTGAAGTCATTGGTGTGAAAGGATAAAATCTCTTGGGGAAGTTTTCTGGGCATCATGCAACCCTTATGACGATAAATGTAACGCGGGAAGCAGAGCAGCTTAAAGAGAATGGGAGAAGACGAATTCTTTTGGATCTCAACCAATGATAAGGAAAGGACAAGTTTGCCTTGGTTGGATGATACGCTTACAACGCGCGTTCGGGGTCAAAGGAACTTCCTTTTCGTCGAGCAAGTTTTTCAACACCCTAGGCAGTGAACATAATCGTTGTAGTGTAGTATTAGGGTAAGCCACGTGTATTGATATCATTCTCTAGGGGAATAGGAATGCTAGTAAGAAGTTACTACGCTAAGGTTGGGGTTGAGGAAGATTATTTTTTTATCTTTTTTTATATTTTTTAGAAAATGGAAAGGTACAAATCTCGGGGTTTGGATTTGGGGGTTGGTATTTCTACCGATTACTCTACTATTATCTAATCTAATTAACTAAGCTAGGGGTAGTCTATGTCTATTGTTGTGCGCTCGTATGATGATTAAAAATGTGTTTACTTATATTTTATTACTCCCTAGTTATCTCCTATTAATAGTTGAATTGTCACGTCCTTATTCTTAACGCATTGTGTTTCTAAGGTCGTAGGGTATGCGTTTATCCCTAACTCTTTGAAGCTACCAAAGGTTAATGACTACGAAATCTCTAGGATTCATAAACTTAACACTAAGGTATTCTTTAGATGTTTAGCCTACAATTCCACTAGTAACTATATGCTAAGGTTCAACAAAGATTAATCAAGCATTAATAACACAACGAATGACCTATCGCAATACTAGGTCAATCACAATTAAGATAAGAGACAACCAATCAATATTCAATAACTAGGTTTCATATTACCTAAGCAAACACACAAGTAAATTAGCCGGACATGGAGAACATGCAAGCATACACACAATCAATTGAAGACATAATTGAATCAATGAAGTAAAACACTTATCTTGATGTAAAATAGGGTATGGAACCCTAAAATACTTGTTGGAATCACTCCTAAACTAGAATTCAAGTGTTAGTAATTAATATGGAATAGTTAGCTTAATTATGGCTTTTATGTTAGTAATCAAGGTTAGGCTCATGTAGAAAGCCCATGAGCCTATCCAAAGCCCAATAAGGGAAAGGAAAGGAACTTGCATGTTGCCCTAGTTCCTTCCTATAAATACCTCTTGTAAACCCTCACTTGAGGGTTGGTTGTTCTCTTTCACACAATACACCTACGCATAACCTTTCTTCATATCATATTCGTGTGTGCTTGTGTGTTTAATGTTCATCCGCCTCCTCTTTATCTATTCTTCTTTATCATTGATGCTTTTGTTACAATCATGGTGACCTAACAGTGGTATCAATCGCCAAATAGTTGGGTGAAAAGGTTTTGTTTTTGAAGGTTTGTAGTTTACGCGTAAAGCTCTCTGTTTAGAAATTGTCATACGCATAAAAACTTATTTTTTTACACTTTCAAATCCAAGATTCTTGTACTTTCAAGGTTATTAGGTGTTAAAGTTTAAGTTTTTGGCAAAAAGTTTCAAACTTTACTTGTATATCATTGTTTCTTACGCTTGATTTTAAACGTGTGTCTATTTCTACACGTAACGTGTTTAAGAGTTTTGGATCATCAAGTTTCACACTTTTGTGTTATTTTGGGTGATATTGAAGCTGTCTCATCACAAAAATCGGGTTTAAAAACACTTTTGGATGGAAATCATAGGTTTGGAAAAATCTACGCATAACAAAACCCTAGTTGTTACGCGTAAGGGTTCCTTGGTTTGATCTTCAGTGTTCTTGGTTTACTCAGTGTTTTCTTGCTTGGATAAGCCTGAAAATACTTCGACTTTGGATATCTTTTACACTGAGATTAGTGTAAAGGATTTTTTGGGCAAAACCCTAGTTTTACGCCTAAGCATAAAAGCTTACGAGTAAAAAAATCTTACGCCTAAGAATTTCCTACACATAAGCACGTCTTACGCCTAAGGAAAACTTACACATAAGTTTCTTACTGGTAAGTCTTTAGTTTACGCATAACCTAAGGTTTAACTAACCCTACGCGTAAGCTACTCCTACGCGTAAGTCTCATTCTTACGCGTAAGTTTGGTGTTTTTACTCCTAAGGTTTTCTTTGCCTAAGCTTGGTTTCTACGCCTAAGGACTCTTCATCAACAAAGTTTCATTCGACTACAAAGATCCATTTTACAACACAAGTTTTCAAGATGTCTCAACCACCATACTCTAACTACTTTCCTCATGTGTATCCTCAACAACAACAACAACAACAACTTAGTCCTCAACAACAACAATTCAATCTACAACAACAAGTTTATTAACAACAATTTAACCAACAACAAGGAGCAATTCCACCACAAATGGTTCAACCACCACCTAGTCTTCAAGTACAACCTTACATAAACTTTAACAATCAAAATCCATCCAGGAATACTATAAAGGAACCGACTTGGTTTGCAAAGATGTGTGAAGCTTTAAGTAGCCAACAATCCATTCATGAGGCTGGATCACTTGATAGACCTCCAATGCTCACTCCCGGAAACTATGATCAATGGGTGATTAGGTTCTTTAGGTTTTGTGATCTAAAGAAGCCACATGGAAAGTTCTTAAATAAGGTTATCCTGGAAGGTCCATTTCAGATGCCTACTGTCACTACACCCGGAGATCCAAATGCTACTCCACCAAGAGGTGATGTCACCAACATTGCAACTCTTTCTGACCTCACTGCTGATGAACTTCTTCATTTCGAAGCTGATGAGCTAGCAATGCAATACATCCTTTTGGGATTACCCAATCCGATCCTTCGAAGTGTTGATGCTCAAAAGACTACTAAGGCAATGTGGGAACATATTCATCTTCTCATGGAAGGCACTGGACTCAATAAAGAAGACATGGAATCCAAAATCTACTTGGCGTATGAACACTTCATGATTGAACCTCGAGAGACATTAGAGTTATATCATCATCGATTTTCAGACATCATCAATGACTTGGACAAACATAACATAATTATGCCAAGAATTGCAGTCAACACTAAGTTCCTGAGTAGTCTTGGTCCTGATTGGGAGAAGTATGTCATTTTCATCCGTCAAGCTAAGAATCTTCATCATGCTACATACGGATTGTTGTACGACTATTTGAAGCCTCATAAAAAAGAAGTTGACAAAGAACGGGTTATCCGTGGACAAAATGTTTCACCTTAACTTCCGGATAATCAACAATTAGCCTTGTGGGCTCAAGCTTGTTATCCTCCACAACCCACTGCTCAACCAACAGCCACAATCACACCATATGATCCATCAAAGCAACAATCTCAAGAAACTCAATTGGTTCCATACAACAACAACACTGATCAAGAACTTTACAGTGAATCCAATGAAGATGCAGAAGCTTTCGATGCATTGCAACAAGGGTTTGTCATGATTTCTAGAGCATTCGGCCGATATACAAACAAATCCAACAATCGCATTCGTTCCTCATCCAACACAAGGAATCAGGCTGTTGTTAACAATGGATGTGTTGAAGTTCAGAATTGTGGTAATGGTCGTCAGATGAGCGGTGGTCAAGGGTTTAATGCTATGGGAAGGAATAACATGGGTGCTCCTCAGAGAGCTCAAGTGGTTGAACATAGTAATGCTCACAATGGGATTAATGGTCTTTGTTGCTATAACTGTAATGAAAAGGGACACCTGGCTAATGAATGTCCAAAGCCGAGGACTAGAGGCAGTGCTTATCACAAGGAGGCCTTACTCTTGGCTCTTAAGGATGAAGCTGGTGGAACCCTCACAAACAAGGAACAGAGCTTCATGGCAGATGCAGATTCTGATGATGACATGGAGGACTTGCAGGCTAATGCAACAGTGATGTTGATGGCACACATGCAAGCTCTCCACATGAGTGACACAGGCCTAGTGTATGACACTGACGGCTTTTCTCAGGTACCGGATCAAACTATACTCATTAATAATCTGATATCTCAACCAATATCTACATCCGACAAGGGTCAGAGTGTTCAACATGAGCCGTCTACATCTCATTCCGATGATCATCAAATATACCCCGTAGTTATATTTGGCGATCAAGATGGCCTTATGGTTACCTTTGATAATCAAGTTGACTCCGTGGTTATACTTGAGGATCTGACTAATGATCATGTTGAGACTCATGTTGAACAAGATGAACCTTCGTCTAATCTAGAAGTTGAGCTCATGACCTTAATTAAAGACCAAGAATCTCGACTGGAAATCTGCAAGCAATTAAAAGAAAACAATTCAGTGTTGACTAGGGATAATGACTGCTTAAAAAGGCAACTCAATGTTTTTAAAACTCAAGAAAAACGTGAACAAGGTTTTGAAGTCGCTTTTGCTAAATCTTCACAAAACGAAAAATCACAAGAACGACAGATACGCGACCTAGTCGCATCCAAGAATGCTTTGTTGTCTCAAATAGAACAACTGAAACATGGTCATAAAAAACAAATTAACACTCTTACTTTGGAAAATCAAAAAGCCAAGGCTGAGTTGTTAAATTGTCAAAAACAGTTCTCGGAATACAAAAAGCATTCAACAAAACGAATAGATTCCTATCTTGAGGAAATTGTCGACTTACAAAACAAAATCAAAGAGTTTTGAAATGTTGTTTATAAACATGGTGAATCAATCACAACAATTCAAAAGTTTAGTTTTAAACCAAATCCAAATGGATATGGACCGAATCTTGCTGATTATAAACCTAAGTTTTCAAATAGAGCATTCAAACCAAATCCTGAAGTTTACAGTGCAGAACATAGAATTGATGATTCCATTATGAGTGTTGTTGAATATAATCGTCAAGAGGAATTAGATGCAGAAGACGAGAGTCGATCAAAATTAGAAAATGTTGTTTATAACAAACCATTTAACTATTCAAAAGCTGTCACTTTCGTCGCACAAAAGGATACTTCTAACACACCTTGGGTTATCACACCTAGGTCTGAGTCTTCTAATGTTGGTCCCCAACCCAATTCTGCACAAATTAATGATCATTTACCTTCACTCAGAGAAGTAAAATCAATAACCAAAAATCGTCAAATTCTTATATATTTTGACATTTTCACTTCTGACATCAAACTTTTAGAACGTGAGATTGAATTTCATTCTGAAATAAAGGTTGAACATTTTAATCGCCTCAGGCGCGAGAACAAAGAGATATTTTTCAGAAAAGAATTTTACCCCATGTTAAAAATTTGAAAAATTGTGCATTGTATTGGGAAAGGAAATTTCATAAGGAACTTGGACTGATGAAAATAGTTTTCGAGAAAACAGAAACATCTATTTCAAATACAAAACATAAAAAGAAAATGTTGAGAAAAGATGTTGATCGACTCTTGGAAGATGTTATCTGTGCTGATATTCATAATGTTGTGTTACTTCATTCTTTTGCACATGCATTTGATTATATCTCTGCTGATTCTGTTGATTCTGTTGCAAATGTTGAGAATACTGATTTTGTATCACAAATCAAGTCTTTAAAAGTTGAAAATGAACGAGTGACAAACGAGCTTTCAAATGCAAAACGTCGTCTTCAATGGTGTCAAAAAGATTGTCATACTCGTGAACTCGCTTGGCAAAACAAAATCACTCAGTTGCAAGCAAACACCTTTCATTCAAAACCTGAGCAACTGGATGATGAAAATGCGTCTTTGAAGTGTCAATTCTTAAAATATGAACAAGAAATTTCAAAAATTAAAAAGAACCATACTGTCATATCTAATTTACTCAAAAAGACTCGTGCTAAAGCGTCAAAAGACCTTGATGATCATCTTGCATACATGAAAGATGTCTTACGACGAGATGGTCTCACTCGTACTGAAAATCTTAATTTGTTACACACTATCCATGATCTTAAAGCAGAAGTGGTGAAACTTAAGAAAGATAAGGATAGTAACACTATAGTATCTGCACCCAAACAGATTCAAAATGACTCTAGAACATCTAATGACAAACCACAAGAAACTAATGTGCTTCCCTCTACTAAAACAGGAATAGTTGCCTCTTTCCCCAACGCCTGCACTTCACAACCTAGGAGAAATACAAGGAAGAATAGGAAGTTGCAACGTAAGAAAAGAACAATAAAGAATCTTGAAGTAGAAGAACACCCTAGGACTTTGAATAAAACTCAAGTTGCACCCACTTTAGATATTGCGTCTGACAAATGTAATGGAAAAAGTGATGTAACGAATGCTGAACCTTTAAGTACTTTTGATGTTAAGTCTGAAGCTTCTTGTGTTATATGTCGTAAAAGTATGCTTTCTGATTGTCATGATAAATGTGTTGCTAAAACTATCATGTCTCGTTTAAGGAATCCTAAGAAACAGAATACCACAAGGCACACTAAAGCTTCTAAGTCTGTGCTTGGTAAACCGCCCTCTTTAGATTCTAAGAATAGCATTGATGTCCCTATAGCTCCATTATCACCTCCAAGGAACGTAGTACCACCTAGCTCATTCACTAAGACTGTTAATACAAATAAACCGTAAAAACGTTTATTAATATTTTGCGATCTCTTTGTGTTTTGTTGATAACAAATGTAATGTTATCTTAAGTATAATTATAAGGATACATGTTATTTTTGTAAAGCATTTACATATAGCCATTTAAATACAAAAATGTAATAATTAAGCATTTGTTGTAATAGTTTATTATGATGGGTAAAAACCATAACCCAAGGATCTTAACCCATACCAAAGAAGACTTGATACAATGTATACTTAGATACATTGAATCTAAAGAAAACCCATGGACCAACCCATAACCCATGACCCATAACCAAAAAACCCATGGGCAAAGAGGAGCGTACCATGGATCCCTAGGATTACACTAGACGGATCCCAAATGGAAGGGATCCGTGGGATCCGTGGAACAGAGGAGAAATTTGCCTATAAATAGAGAGCCATTTCTTCATTCTAACTCACCCCTCTTCTTACTAAATCTCTCATACACTCTCATTCTCTTCTAACATATAGATCACTTGATCTAGAGAGTTGTTCTTCTTTCTTTCTATTTGTGATCCTCATATAGATCCTTCTCTAAGGCGAGATCACGAGCATTCTACAAGTCATCCAAGCAAGGGGTCCTTGATTGATTTGTCACTCCGCAAGATTTCTGTAGCGAAGATCTTGTATTTGATATTTCACATATTTGTTGTGTAATAGTTGTGTTGGTTTGGTCCACCGTGCTACGGACTCGGTATCTAGCTTTGTACCAGAAAAAGTGTAAGCAACGTTGTGAAGGCTTCTCCGCCAAGTGAAGGAGTTTGTTGACATAGTGCTTGAACTCTCGAGTAGGTGACTCGGGGAGTGGAGTAGGGCAAGGAAGGTGACCTTGTAGCCGAACCACTATAAATCGGTTGTGTCTTTTCTATCCCTTAACTTTATTTATTTGCTTGCATTATCATTAGATCTATACGTTCTCAACATCCATACGATTTCACATAATATCGAATCTAAAGTTTTTGAAATCAACTTAAAATTGGCAAAACTATTCAACCCCCCCCCCCTTCTAGTTTTCCACAATTGGCATCAAGAGCTAAATTTATAAAAGTTTTAAAATAAAATTGTATTTTAAAAACTTTTCGATCACTATGGGTTCTGAAAATTATAAGGAAGGGCAATCTATGCAACGACCACCACTACTTGAAACTGATGGTTTTATATATTAGAAAAATAGATTCGAAACATATGTGAAGTCTAAAGATATTGATCTTTGGTACATTATTGTTGAAGGTGATTTTGAGGCTATCTCAAATGATGATAAAGGAAATTTAGTTCACATACCTCATGATAAACTAAACGATGAAATGAAGAAAAAGCTTTCTAAAAATAGTGAAGCAAAAATGGTTTTATATAATGCTTTAACGAAAAAGGAATTCGAAAGAATTTCTATGCTTAAAACCTCTAAAGAAATTTGGAATTCTTTAGTTGTAACTCATCAAGGCAACCAACAAGTTAAAAATAATAAAATTGATTTATTTGTTCAACAATATGAACAATTTTCAATATCGGATGAGGAAACTATAGATCATTCATTTGCTAACTTTAATACTATTATTACATCTTTACAAGCACTTGATGAATCTTTTTCTAGCCGTAACCATGTTAGGAGATATCTAAGGGCACTTCCATTGAAGTGGAGATCCAAGGTGACGGCAATCGAAGAGTCAAAAGATTTGACAATCCTCACCCTCGATGAACTCATAGGCAACCTAAAAGTCTACGAGCTTGTCCTTGCTAAATATTCCGAAGCCTCAAAGGTGAAAGAGAAACACAAATCTCTTGCTCTTAAAGCCAAAAAGGCTTCGAGCGATGAGAAGAACTCATCTTCGAGTAGTGACGACGAAGAGTACGCTATGGCGGTAAGGGATAAAAAGTTCTTTAGAAGAAAGGGTAGATACGTCAAACAACCGTATGACGATAAGAAAGGCTTTCGGAAAAGCAAAGAGGACGAGAAGCCAAAGGATGATCGTACTTGCTTTAAATGTGGGGACCCAAACCACTTTATTAGTAAGTGTCCCAAACGGGATGATCAAAAGGCTTTCGTGAGCGGCACATGGGGAATGAGCGACGAGGAGGACGAAGAATTTGTCTCATGGCAAATGACGAGGTATGTCACGAATACTATAGTAGTTCATCACTTGATGATGACTCATTGCATAATGAATATGACAAACTATGCAATATTAGCTTAAAACTAATTAACAAAAACAAGCTTTTAAAGAGTCAAAATCAACGTTTAGATAAAGAAGTCATAGAATTAAAAGCAAAACTAAAACGTTTAGAAAAGGGTAAAATAGCAAGTGGTGAATGTGAACTTTGCGTTCAACTTCAAACACTAGTTGATCAACTAGATTCTAAGATTGCTAGAATGAGCACGAATTCGTTAAATACAATGCAAGATAGTATTAAAACTGAGGACAACCGAGAAGGTTTAGGGTTCCAAAAAACTTGATCCATAAACTAGTGAAAATAAAGAAACAAACTTTGTTAAAACACAAGAAAAACAAGCCACTGTTGTGGCGGATCCCACGGATCCCCTAAAAAGGGAACCGGCTAGTGTACAGAAAGGGATCCGTGGATCTACTGTAGCAAACAGTAGCAATAACGTAGCTTCTTTATCTAGAACTGAGTTTGTCATAGTTAATAGGAAGAAACCAAATCATGTCACCACTAGACAACCACCTCCAAAATATAATCCTACTTTTGCAAGAAACAAAGCTCTATCTTTTTCAAAACCTAACTCATTTAGGAGACCTAATAACGTTTACCCGAAAAGTAACCATCAAATGGGATGGAATCAAAACATGCAAAACGGTTTTCCTTTTCAAAACTTTGCTCCATGGAATGCATACTCATCTTATCCATACATGTCTAACATGAATGGAATGTTTAACACTAATGGACCCATGAACAAATGGGGACCAAACTTTTGAGTTTATTATTGTTTTAGGTGTGCTTAAAGGTCGACCTAGACCCCGATGAATGGGTCAAGGATAGCGGGTGCACGAGGCACATGACCGTAATAGGGATCTATTCTCAACATATGAATCCATAAATGGAGGTAATGTGGTGTTTGGAAATAGCAAAAGTAGAATCATCGGTAAAGGTACAATTTCTAACAAATCTCTAACCATTAACGATGTGTGTCACGTAGAAAACCTAAACTTTAATCTCTTAATTATAGGACAAATATGTGATAAAAAGTGCAATGTACTTTTTACCAAAACCGGTAGTAAGATACTTAAAAATGGCATAACCATAGGAAGAGGAATTAGGAAACATGGAGTCTATGTCATTAAAATCGGTAATGAACCTAAAGACAAACTATGTCTTACCTCTATGGATGATACTTCAACCTTATGGCATCGAAGATTGGGTCACGCCAACATGCGACTTCTTCAATCGCTATCATCCAAAGATCTAGTAAGAGATCTACCTAAGTTAAAATATGAACATCATTTTTGTGATGCTTGTAATGTAGGAAAACAAGCTCATTCGAGTCATAAAGCTAAAAACATGGTGTCCACAACTAGGTGTCTAGAATTACTACATATGGATTTATTTGGTCCATCCGCTATCCAAAGTTATGGAGGCAACTACTACACTTTGGTAATAGTGGATGACTACTCTAGGTATACATGGACAAAATTTTTAAAGAACAAAACGGAAACCTTTAACTATTTTGAAATATTAAGCAAAAAGATCCAAAGACAACTAGGAAGTCCCATAGTGTCTATTAGGACGGATCATGGTAGGGAATTCGATAATGAAGTGTAATTCGGAGCTTTTTGTGACGCTAATGGTATTACTCACAACTTCTCGGCTCCACGCACTCCACAATCGAATGGGTTAGTAGAAAGAAAGAATAGAACTTTACAAGAAATGAGTCGAACCATGCTTAATGAACAATCCATACCTCAAAAATTTTGGTGTAATGTCGTTGATACTTCAACGTATATACTCAATCGAGTCTTGATTAGACCAATCTTAGGAAAAACTCCATATGAGTTACTTCGAGGCAAAAAGCCTACGTTAAATCACTTTAGAGTCTTTGGTAGTAAATGTTTCATTCTTAACACTAAAGATTACCTTACAAAATTTGATCCTAAATCAACCGAAGGTATCTTTTTAGGTTACTCGCCAAATAGCAAAGCTTACATCATATTAAACAAAGAAACAATGAAGGTAGAAGAGTCATTAAATATAAAATTTGATGAAAGTCCACCCAAACCCTCTCCACCTCTTGTCGATGACGAGATTATAAAAAGTGAAGCCATAGTAATAAAGAAAAAGATAAGTGAAGAAGAAGAACCTCTAAGTGATGAAATAATAAACATTAAAGAGTCCAAAGATCACCCCGTAGATAAAGTCATAGGAAAACTAAACGAACGAACATTAAGGTCTCAAATTCAAAACCAAAGTAGCTTGTTTTGTTTCGTTTCAACCTTAGAACCTAAGAATACACAAGAAGCCATAAAAGATGAAAGTTGGGTAATGGCTATGCAAGAAGAACTAAATCAATTTGTTTCTAATGATGTTTGGACACTTGTCCCTCCACCTAGTAATCAAACCATAATAGGAACCAAATGGGTTTATAAAAACAAATTAGATGCAAACAGAGTAGTGTCTAGGAACAAGGCTAGACTCGTTGCTCAAGGGTATAACCAACAAGAGGGAATAGACTTTGATGAGACCTACACCCCCGTGGCTAGATTAGAGTCTATAAGAATACTTCTTGCGTATGCTTGTTCCAATGATCTAAAGCTTTATCAAATGGATGTCAAAAGCGCTTTTCTAAATGGTTTCATAAATGAAGAAGTATATTTAGCTCAACCTCCGGGCTTCATTGATTTTGAAAAACCCAAACATGTGTATAAATTAAAGAAAACCCTTTACGGTCTTAAACAAGCTCCAAAAGCTTGGTATGATAGACTCAAGTCATTTCTAGTTAAACACAACTACACCATGGGGTTAGTTGACAACACACTTTTTACTAAGAAAAGAGAGTCACTTATAATCACAATACAAATATATGTAGATGATATTATATTCGGATCTACTTGTCAAGACATGTGTGATGATTTCTCTAGAATCATGCATGACGAGTTCGAGATGAGTATGATGGGAGAACTTAGTTTCTTTCTTGGTCTACAAATAAAACAAGTAGAAGACGGTATCTTCTTCAATCAATCTAAATACATCAAGGAGATGTTAAAGAAATTCGGTCTAGAAGAGTCAAAACCAATTAGGGCTCCAATGTCATCCGACACCAAACTCACAAAAGAAGAAGACGGAGAATCCGTAGATAATACTAAATATCGTGGCATGATAGGTAGCCTTCTCTACCTCACGGCAAGTAGGCCGGATATCATGTTTAGTGTTTGCTTATGTGCTAGGTTTCAAGAAGACCCTAAAATATCACACCTAGAAGCCATAAAAAGGATATTTAGATATATTAAGGGTACAACACAATTAGGATTATGGTATCCTAAGGGCACGGGAGTAGAAACAATTGTATATGCAGATTCTGACCATGCAGGTGATTACGTTGATAGAAAAAGTACAAGTGGGGTATGTACTTTTATGGGATGTTGTTTAACATCATGGTTTTCTAAGAAACAAACGGCACTTGCATTATCAACAACCGAAGCCGAGTTCGTCTCCGCCGGCAAAGCATGCCAACAAGAACTATGGATGAAACAAGCGTTAGTAGACTACGACATCCATCTAAGCGACATAGCCATCCTATGTGACAACAAAGGTGCCATCGACTTAAGCAAGAATCCGGTATTGCATTCTCGCACAAAGCATATAGAGATTCGTCATCACTTCCTAAGAGACAATGTTCAAAATGGGAACATCTCTATTGAGAAGGTAGCATCCGAAGACAACATAGCCGACGTCCTCACCAAATCATTGAAGCGGGAACAATTCAACCTACTTCGTCTTGGTCTTGGTCTAATGGAACAAACGTCGTAACTTAATTGACTCTACAAGGTATGTATACACTAGCCTTCTTCTTTCTGAGTCTAGGATTTCTTTTTCATGCACAACTCACAAACAATACGGGAATTTTCAAAACCCAAGATGAGTTTTTCCACTTATATTTTTCTTATTTTTTTCACATTTTCAAAGAAAGCCTACTTTCACAATGTTTTCTAAAAAGATGATACCTTCCCGTATCAATTTCACAAAATTAATTTCTCACGTCTAGGACAAATCGCTTTTTCATTATTAATACAAAGTAAAAACCCGTTTTCATTGCATCTCATGTCTTTTGAATGCTAAAGGGGACACATAACTAATATGTGTTTTTGGGTACATTCATTTAAGCAACAATGAATTAGGAGCATTGATAACACAAAATTACGTACTCATGTACTAAATATGTGTTTTCGGGTTATCTCAATAGGATGGTTTTATACTTCTAGTTTATTTTCTATTTCTTTTTTAAGGGTCGAGATAACCGAAACTCCAAATAGTTTGCATATAGGCACACACTAGGCAAAAATGTTTCCAAAAGGAAAATTTTGTGCTGCCTGAATCACCAGACCCACGGATCCCAGCCTTCATGCTGGACGGATCCCTCAAGGGAAGGATCCGTGGGATCCATGAAACAGAAGCTGTTTTCAACTTCTATTTTTTCACTTTGGATGAAAAATCCACATTTGTTTCATTTTTGGGAGTATGTTCTTTAATGCTTGTGTTCTCATGATCACATGCCTTGAATTCATATCTAATCATTAGATTTTAATCCACATTTTAGGTTAAGCATTCATTACAATGCTTTGTTTTTCTATATATAAGAACTCCCAAAATGCTTGCATACTCCATCTCCTACTCACAAACACACTTCATCATGTCATCTAAAAACCCTTTAGGAGAATCATCTAGTACAAACAATCAAGATATCCAAACCTTTGTACTTCCACCATCCAAAATACCACAATCAAATGCTAAGATATCCGCACGGATTAGTATCCGATCTTGTTGTTTAGCAAAACCTACCTCAAATGGTTCATCCTCAACAAATAACTCATCACAAGATGCTTCCATTATAGCACCTCCCTCATCACCAACAAGTACACCAACTTCATCACCACCTAAAGTCACTCTTTTGGAACTCCTTAAGACTCCAACAAGATCTAAACAAGCTAAACAAAAAGAAATAGTCTTTTCAACACCACCCACATCTCCAAATACTATCTTTCAAGATCTTGAAACATCACCACCATTAGCTCCCATCACATTACAAGAACATCTAGGTTCTTTTCCACCACCATTTACTAACATTCCGGATATTGATCCATATTTTCCTATTTTTCCACCACAACTTCCGCATAATTCAAATCAAAACAACTCGGAAAACTTCCGCACTCATTACCCACATCAATTACATTGTGAACATTGTCAATCCACTAGGGAAATTACAATAGAAGTTAGGGAAGAAATGCGTTTCATACTCAACCTCATCCTTGATCGCATCAATACCATTACTCATCAAAACCTCCATCCATAACCTTATGCAAGCATGGAAGGAATCACTACTACTATTTTCTACTTTTAGTATTATTTTTTCTTTTGAAGTCATTTTCAAGAACAAGTCTTGTTCTTATTTTTACATGCTTATAAGTGGCATACATACCACTACAATTTGTTGTTTCATTACAAGGCCTTGTTTACATACCTTGGCTCCCAATCTTGATTCTCGGCAACCACAAGATTATATAAGCATGTTACTAACCTTTCTTTATGTAGGATTTTTATTTTTCTTCACTTGACGCCCCAAACAAGGGGGAGCTACCGTCAAGGGGGAGTAAGAAGTTTGTTTATTTCTTCCAAGGGTTAACTTTTTGTTTCGACAAAAAGGGGGAGAAGAAGTAAAACTTAGGGCTTTCAAAACTTGCATCTATTCTTAAGTTTTACTCATCATAACATTATGTTTTGTCATCAACAAAAAGGGGAGATTGTTAATACAAATAAACCGTAAAAACGTTTATTAATATTTTGTGATCTCTTTGTGTTTTGTTGATAACAAATATAATGTTATCTTAAGTATAATTATAAGGATACATGTTATTTTTGTAAAGCATTTACATATAGCCATTTAAATACAAAAATGTAATAATTAAGCATTTGTTGTAATAGTTTATTAGGATGGGTAAAAACCATAACCCATGGATCTTAACCCATACCAAAGAAGACTTGATATAATGTAAACTTAGATACATTGAATCTAAAGAAAACCCATGGACCAACCCATAACCCATGACCCATAACCAAAAAACCCATGGGCAAAGAGGAGCGTACCACGGATCCCTAGGATTACACTAGACGGATCCCAAGTGGAAGGGATCCGTGGAACAGAGGAGAAATTTGCCTATAAATAGAGAGTCATTTCTTCATTCTAACTCACCCCTCTTCTGACTAAATCTCTCATACACTCTCATTCTCTTCTAACATATAGATCACTTGATCTAAAGAGTTGTTCTTCTTTCTTTCTATTTGTGATCCTCATATAGATCCTTCTCTAAGGCGAGATCACGAGCATTCTACAAGTCATCCAAGCAAGGGGTCCTTGATTGATTTGTCACTCCGCAAGATTTTTGTAGCGAAGATCTTGTATTTGATATTTCACATATTTGTTGTGTAATAGTTGTGTTGGTTTGGTCCACCTTGCTACGGACTCGGTATCTAGCTTTGTACCGGAAAAAGTGTAAGCAACGTTGTGAAGGCTTCTCCGCCAAGTGAAGGAGTTTGTTTACATAGTGCTTGAACTCTCGAGTAGGTGACTCGGGGAGTGGAGTAGGGCAAGGAAGGTGACCTTGTAGCCGAACCACTATAAATCGGTTGTGTCTTTTCTATCCCTTAACTTTATTTATTTTCTTGCATTATCATTAGATCTATACGTTCTCAACAACCATACGATTTCACATAATATCGAATCTAAAGTTTTTGAAATCAACTTAAAATCGGCAAAACTATTCAACCCCCCCTTCTAGTTTTCCACAAAGACTAAAGCAAAGACTAGTTGGAGATGGCAGAAATGGTTACATAATACACAAGGATTTAAATGGATACCTAAAATCATTGATATGTGTGTTTCTAATATAACTGCTCCGGAACCCTCTAAATCTTCGGGTTCCACATCTACTTCTATTCCATCTGTGTCGTCTGTATGTAATACAGGTGATACAGATCATCCTTTGGATTGTTGATTGCGGATGTTCCCGACACATGACATGCAATCTCAAACTACTATCAAACTTTGTTGCAAATTTTATTGGCACTGGCAGATTCGGGAATGATCACTTCGCAGCTATCATGGGATATGGAGATTACATCAATGGAAACATTGAGATTAGCAGGGTTTATTATGTGGAAGGTCTCGGTCACAATCTCTTCTCAGTAGTTCAGTTCTGTGATGGAGATTTGGAAGTTGCTTTTCGGGAGAAAACTAGTTTCATTCGTGATCTACAAGGAAACGATCTTATGTCTGGCACCCGCAACTCAAGTTTATACACAATCTCAATGCAAGACATGATTGCTTCAACTCCCATCTGTCTCCTTTCAAAGGCAACATCTACAAAATCTTGGCTATGGCACCGACATCTCTCACATTTAAACTTTCAAACCATAACCAACCTTGCTCGATACAAACTTGTTGAAGGTCTCCCGAGATTCCGGTATTCAAAATATCACCTATATTCAGCTTGTGAACAAGGCAAAAGCACTCGTGCTCATTTTCCTTCAGAGATGGAACACAGTTCTCAGCATGTGCTTCATCTTCTTCACATGGATTTGTGTGGCCCGATGCGCGTGCAAACGATTAATGGAAAACGCTACATCTTGGTAATTGTAGATGACTACTCCAGATGGACTTGGGTTTATTTTCTTCGAAGTAAAGATCAAGATCCTCAGATGATCATCACCTTTCTCACGAAAATTCAAATTCAGCTCCGGAACACCGTCAGACAAATTCGAACAGACAAAGGAATTGAATTTGTGAATCAAACTCTTCGTGAATATTATGAGAAAGTGGGAATTGAGAATCAAACATCAATTGCACGTACCCCAGAACAAAACGGAGTTGTTGAAAGACGAAACCGTACGTTAGTGGAAGCTGCAAGAACGATGTTAATCAATGCTAAACTTCCAGATTGCTTGTGGGCTGAAGCCGTCTCAACAGCATGCTACACTCAGAATCGCTCAATGATTACAAAACGCCACAACAAAACACCTTTTGAGCTTATCCACAACCGAAAACTGAATCTCAAACACTTTCATGTATTTGGATCCTTTTGCTACCCGAATAATGATCGTGATTACTTTGGAAAGCTCAAAGCCAAAGGTGACATTGGAGTCTTTATTGGATACTGTGATAATTCTAAAGGTTACTGGATCTGGAATCGTCGTACAAAGAAGGTTATGGAAACGATTCATGCAAATTTTGATGAGCTTACAGAAATGGCTTCTGAGCAAAACAGCTTGGAACCCGGTCACAACCGTTTAAACTTCCCTCAAACCCCATCATCAGCTGAACCAAACCCCCACCTTACTCGTCAACAAACGGAAAAGTTGTTTGCTCCTCTGTTTAGTGATGATATTGATGAACGTGCTCCAGATGTATCCAATGTTTCCGCTGCTCAACCTGATCATATTCCAATACCTTATGCACCTACTACAACAACTACTGTTGAAGAAGCACCACCAGTTGACTCTACTACAACAGTTGAACAAACTGCATCCAACGACCCTGATCCAGCTGATGATGTTCTGAACAATGAAGTACCCCCACCTGCAGATTTTGATCCAAATGCGTTCTTCAACCCATTTGCTAATGAAACAGCTGCACCAGATGTTGCGGAATCATCTACAAGCCATTTGAATCCTCCCAATCTGCAGAATGTATATCAACATCAACCTTCCACACATCGTTGGACGAAAGACCATCCTCTTGAAAACATTATTGGTAACCCGAATCAACAAGTCGTAACAAGACAACGTCTTTACACAGACGGTGAACATTGCATTTATGCACTCACTGTCTGCCAATCTGAACCTAAAAACATTAAAGATGCAATGACAAAAGACAACTGGATTGAATCCATGCAAGAAGAACTCAATCAGTTTAAACGTCTTGAAGTATGGGAATTGGTTGAAAGACCAACAGGGGTCTTCGTCATTGGTCTCAAATGGATTTGAAAAAACAAATTGGATACTGAAGGAACTGTAATCAGAAATAAGTCACGTCTGGTGGCTTAGGGTTATAGACAGGAAGAGGGTATTGACTTTGAAGAATCATTCACTCCAGTTGCTCGTCTTGAGGCTGTACGGATTTTTATGGCGTTTGCGACTCACATGAACATCACGGTCTTTCAAATGGATGTCAAAACTGCCTTTCTCAATGGACAACTGAAAGAAATGGTCTATGTTAGCCAGCCAGAAGGATTCGTTGATCCAGAGTTCCCTAATCACGTCTACAAACTAAAGAAGGCTTTGTACGGTCTCAAACAAGCCCCTCGGGCGTGGTATGATAAGTTATCATCCTTTCTTATCGCCAATAATTTCGTAAAAGGTTCGGTCGACCCTACACTGTTCATACAATATCACGGGCACACATTTTAATCGTTCAAATTTATGTGGATGACATCATTTTTGGGTCAACACACTTAAAATACTCAAACGCTTTTTCAAAACTAATGAAAAAACATTTTGAAATGTCCATGATGGATGAACTTACATTCTTTCTAGGACTGCAAGTTCATCAATCACCCCATGGTATTTTCTTGAGTCAGTCCAAATATGCCCTTGAAATTTTAAACAAATTTGGAATGCAAAACAGTGACACCTATGCCACACCAATGGCACATACCAAGAAACTAGACGCTGATTTACATGGGAAATTGGTGGACCCTACCAAATACCGAAGTATTATTGGGTCTCTCATGTATCTAACAGCCAGTAGGCCTGACATTCTCTTTGCTGTATATCTTTGCTCCTGTTATCAGTCAAGACCAACTGAAACTCACCTCTCAGAGGCTAAAAGAATCCTCCGATACATAAAGGGAACCATTAACTTGGAGATCTGGTATCCGAAGGATTCTGGTTTTGAACTAATAGCTTTTTCAGACGCTGATCACACAGGTTGCTTAGATTCTCGGAAAAGTACTTCAGGAGCTCTACAATTTCTTGGTGATAAACTGGTGTCATGGAAATCGAAGAAGCAGGATTGTACATCGATGTCCTCAACTGAAGCAGAATATGTAGCCATGTCGGCGTGTTGTGCTCAAGTCATTTGGATGAGAACACAACTCAAAGACTATGGTTACGTATTTGACAGAATCCCGATGTACTGCGACAATCGGAGTGCTATTGCGATCTCGTGCAACTCTGTTCAACATTCGAAATTAAAGCACATCGATCTTTGATATCATTTCATCAAGGAGCACGTGGAAAAGGGTACCGTTGAATTATACTTTGTGGGTACTGAATACCAACTGGCAGATCTTCTCACCAAAGCCTTAGCTCCTGCTAGGTTTAATGAGTTGGTCCACCGGATTGGTATGCGGTGTTTGACTCCAGAGGAACTGGATGAACTTTTAAAACATTCTTAAAACCAGTCAAACACCAAAACCTCTTGTGTAAATATGTTTTCAAAAACAAAATACAAAATTATAAAATCTGATAAAACAACAAAAATACTTTTCTATCTATATTTCTTTTAACATGGCAAGTACAAATCTTCCGTCAACACTTTAATCTTTCAAAATTCAATATTTTTTTGGTCAAGTGTTGAGGGGGAGAAAGTAAATATTTTTCGGTTTTATAAAACCTTGTACTTGCATGTTACTTTTCCCTATTGTGTCTTTGATTATGGTGGTCACATTTCTGGTTTACTGACACTCCTCGGACTCAAATTTATAAAATTTATTTATTTCTTAAGTCAAGGGGGAGTGTCGTCAAGTTTCTTTCCAAATATCTTTCGTTTGGTAACCAAAATGGAAGTTATGGGCATTGGATGTAAATGGTAAAGGTGGAGGGACTAAATGTGTCAAAATCTCAAAGTATTTTCTAACAAAATACTTCACCTAACTTTTTCACAAACATTAACTCACCTCATTTATTTCACAACTACCCATATCCTACGCATAACAATCCACCTGCAAATCCGTGTTTTTGATCATCATTTTGTAAGTGTTTTTATGTTTTTAACATGATTATAAACAAAGGTTTTGAATCGTTTTGAAAACCAACGGTTAGATTTTAACCTAGAAGTGATTTTGTGTTCTACGCATAAGCGTATGAACACATAATCAAGTTTGAGTATTTTTGGTTAAAATGGTAGTGTCAAAACGCTTGTCTAATCACATTGATACCATCTCTATCATCAATACTCACCCAGAAACACAAATTGATTGATTTTAAAAGTTAGGGTTTTATGCGTGAATTAGGTGTTTTCAAATGTGAATGTTTTTGGTTAAAAAGATAGTTGTGTGATGTTGTTTACATGTTGAATTGATCTTATCCAGGCTTAGAACTTACCCAGAAACATCAATAGTGTAAGAATTAAAAGTTAGGGTTTAAGTTTATACGTTTTGGGTATTTTTGATTCATAGCGTCTTTGATGTTAAAACTTGTACAGAACATCTCATTAGGCCTCTAAGATATCCCAGAAACATTTTGGTGCAAATCATGTGGTTAGAATTCTTATTCGTAGGAATTGAACTCTAGGGTTTAATATTTACGCGTAAATCATAATCTACGCATAACTGCTTAATTGATTATTCATGATTTAAATTGAAAAGGATTGAATGTATGTGTTAATAATTGGTGTTATGATGAACGTATTTCAGGTTATTACACGTGAAAATTCAGAATCAAGGTTACTAGAACTTCTACGCATAAGGATCACCTTACGAAGAGCATGTTATGCGTAAGAGAAATCTTACGCGTAACCTTTACGCGTAAGGTTCTACAACGGGGACTACGCGTATCCTGTGAAGGATATGCGTAAACAGTAACCTCTACGCATAAGGTTCACTCTTACGAGTAAGCCTTACGCGTAAGGTTCCATATACGCTTACGCATAAGCTATACGCCTAAGGCCCTCTTTTCCTACGCATAATATTTCTTACGCGTAAGTCAAGATCCTACGTATAAGATTATGCTTACGCGTATAATCACACCTGTTTACGCATAAGCTTGCAAAACCTACGCCTAAGCCTAGTTTTAACCAAAATTATGAATTGTTACGCGTGCAAACTTGTAAATAAATAAATCATAACACCACGAAACCAAAAATGTCACTAATAAGCTTAAATGTTTAATAAGTTGTGAAAAATATGTGAAAACTTGGACTTTAAAACTCAAAGTTAATCAACTCACAAAATTTATCACGACGTCTTTGGACTATTGTACTAACAAGTGACATTGGACTCGTAACAATCATCGACATATCACATTCAATAAATAGACAATAAAATCAACTGTTGACTAACGTAATGTCTTTCGATATGTTGGTTCTTTTGGCTAAATATCTTTCAGATCACGACATGGACGTTCAAATGCAAAATGTGGAAGCACCAAATGTTCTCACTGTTGAAGATATCTTCCCTCATGGTTACCCTATGAAGATCGGAAAGAACAACCTCAGAGTTGATTTTGATACCTTCTCTTGTTCTGAGTCTTCATGCCAGATTGCTGCGGATATTCTGAAGACTCACCCTTATCAGAACATGCTCACAAACTCTGCTACTGTACCGGAGATCTACATTCACCAATTCTGGCATACAATGCGAAAGATCAAAGGTCAAAATGATGTGATGGTGACGCTTAACAACAAACAAGTCACCATCACACCAGCAGATTTGAGGGCCATTCTTCTCATTCCTGTCATCGAACCTACTCAATTCAATGCCACTCCAACTGAAGAGGTCGTTCTCCAATTCATGGTCGACATCGGCTATGATGAAGCTACTGGGGTTATCACAAAGCACTCATCTGTTGATCTCAAGAACATTCCACAGCCATGGAGTACCCTTTACATTATGATTGCAAAATCTGTTTATGGACGTGATAGTGGTCATGAGCATCCCAAGCTCATGGAACTACAAATATTTTGGGCTTTGGTCAACAAGAAAGACATAGAAGTTGAAGCTCTGATATGGGACGACATGATGACTTTCCTTAAAAAGCATGGCACCAAGATCCCGTATATCAGATACACCAAACTGTTGATCCAAAGAGCTCTAGGGTATAATCCTGATATTCCCTTGAGACTTGAGTACCCCAAACAACACTCCGTGTTGTATGAGCCCACACTCACTGTCAGATTTAAGGACTCTACAACAAAGAAACAAGGTGCAGTGTTGCCAGATTATCTTATTACTGATGATATCAAACACCTGTATTCGTAAAAACGATACCTGGCAGCAGTTGAAGGTGGCAAAGTAGGTTTCATGGATGAAAAGTCCTCTGGTACACCTACTAGGAAAACCAGGAGAGGCAGTGCAGGAAGTATCACAAGCAATGAGAGTACTAGAAGGTATCCGAAGAGGAGCCCTTCCCGTAAAACGAAAGTTCCATTAAAGGAGGCAATCCCTATTCCCAAACCTGAACCACAACAAAAGCTTACGGACGAGGACTCAGAGGACACTGATACGGATGAGGACTCAGAGGACCCACGAACAACAACAATGGCAACTGGAGGATACCATCACCTATGAATTTGAGGAACCAGAAAAGGAGAAGTCTGAGAAAGAAAAAGCTGATGAAGATGTTGAAGTTGCAGCTAAGTCAAAAGCAGAAATGGAAGCTCAAGCTAAAGCTGATGAATAAGCCAAGATTAAGGCAGAAGAATTGGCCAAGTCTGGAAAAGATGACGAAGTTAATTATGATGATTTTCTTCTAGATAGTCCAGCACGCTCAAAAGAAGAAACTTCTGAACCACCAAAGGATCCTGAGTCTCCTCATATCTCATCTTCATTAGACTCATCCTCTCATTCATCTCCACCACCATCCAAAGGCACAACCAGATCTACATCAAAGTCAGTGAAGACCGACTCTTGGATATCCCGAGCTAAGACCAAGATTTTCAATGCTGTCAAGCAAGTCAGGAAGAAAGACGTGACCAACAAAAAGCTGAATTAACTCGCTGACAGAATCAACTTTCTTCAAAACGGGATAAACGAGTTGTTGAAAGAAAGGGAGCATATCCAGAAGTTTATCAAAGGAGATTTCCAAAAGTAAATGGAGAAGACGGCAAGAGAATATACTCACAAGTTTCTTCTCGACACTGTTCCTGGAGTTACAAGGGAGATGTTCACTAGACATCTCTATCCAAATCTCATGAAATTGGTCAAGCAAACTATGCAATCCACCCCGGTAACAATGACGATCAATCCAATTGAGCCTGCAGTACTCTCTGATGCAGAGTTAATTTCCAAGCTGGTTCTACAATTGTCTCAACGATCTAAAACTTTCACCTCTGACGAAAGTAAACTACTTGAGGCATTACTAGAATATCAACTCAAGACTTCATGCAAGGAGCAAGCTGAAAGGCCTAAGCGTCCAAGAGACGATGATGATAAGGATAAGGAAAAAGATACAGAGCCTAAACATCCGAAGAATACTGGTGAATCATCCTCCATGCCACCACCACCCCAAAGGACTCCAACTGATAGAAGCTCTCCACCAAGTTCTGCTGCTACTGAAAAACCTCAGGACTCTGAGTTACCACCTTAGACAGAGAAAACCGGTGATCACTTCGAGTACACTGGTGGTGACGATGAAGAGATACCTGAGCCCCGACAACAACCCACCTCTCCCACCACAACAAAGGAACCAGAGTCCTCATCTAAGCCAAAGAAGAAGAAGAAGACAAAGACAGATGTTGTCTCATGGCTAGACGAAGATGACACCGCTGAATACGACTGGTTTTCTACACTTGTTGATGCTACTCCCTCACTACCTGAAGGTCAAGAAATGGTAGATGGTCGAACATTGGAGCATGCTAAGTTACTTCAAGAAAAGTTTCGGGGTGAAAAAGATGACTAAAGCAGAGTTGAGACGTATCAAGAATGAAGCTTTTCAACTGCTCAAAGACAGCTCTGAAAGTGCTATTGAAGTTGAGTAACATCTTGAAAAAATAGCACGTGCCATGTCTAACAACATCGATTGGATCAACCCTGAAGCTAACATTAACTTCACACGAAAAGACAAAGCTCCATACTACACAGACTGGACAAGACCTCTACCTACAATTGGCCAACCAGATCAACCAAAGATTCCATTTCGTTATTTCTTCAACAATGACCTGGAATTTCTTCTACATGGTAGCGATGTGTCAAAGAAATACGCTACATCACTTACACTTCCGTTCCCGGCAGCAATTTACTCCAACTGCATAGCCATCGAAGAAAAAGCTACTCACATGTTTGACAACAGCGTGGAAAAGTATGACCTTGATGCAATGTATGGGATTCACCTTTGGCCGGAACGCCGAAGAATCTACTACAAATGCTGCCAGGTTCAAAAGTCAAAACACGAAGTGTATAGTGATAAACGGATCGTTGCTATTAGGCGTGTCTCTCTTGCGTCTAAATGGGACTACACATTTCTCAAAAACATTGTAGTAAAAAGACAAGACGAAGAGGACTATGAATTCTGTGAATCGGATTTTTCGAGACTGTCGCTGAATGACATTGAAGATATGTATCTCGCTAAGGTGCAAGGACGAATGCGACACTTCTCCACAATTATCCAACGCGAATACATCAAGTCCCTACTCATCTACATCAGAAGCATTGTCATCCAAGAATGTGTAGAAGACATTCAGCTTGCCGTGCAATCATATCAGACTCGTGTTAACCTCACTAAACCACAGCTCGACCTTCTCGACATAAACACACTTCCTCAGTACACCCTCATCAGCAAACCATTTGGAGTCGTCTACCGCAGTGAACTACACCGAAACTGCTTAATGGCGTGTAACGAGCGTCATAAGTTTGGGGATCATACACTGAAGAAAGTCAGGGATGGGTTAGCTTATCGGTTAAAGGAGATACATGAAGGCATAGGGTCGAAGAAGAGATGGAATTCGAAGGAGAAAAGGGATGTTAAGAGGATCATCACTTGCATCGATGAAAGTTTGTTCAGAAGGGACCAGTTCAGAACATTGGAGAGTTTAGTAGGTGGTCGTCCCAGCATTTCTCTCACAGGCTATCAACGTCCAAAACGCATTCCTGGAGTTATTGCTGGACTACAGGATTCTCCTGGTAACCCTTGATTTGGTTCATTATCATTACTTGGTTGTCTGATTTATATTTAACTATGGCTTGTGGACACATAACAGTGTACAACTCGTTCTTGTAATGAAAGGACCCTGTGGTACGCTTCAGTGCCACAATCCTTATAAAAGAAGCGAAAGCTTCTTACTTTTGAGTAAAACTAATCAAAACTTTCATTTTCAAAGTTTTGCTCAAAAGAACAAGTACTTCCCCTTATGATTTTTCAAAACCTCAAAAGTTTATATCACTTTTTGAGGGGGAGTATTTGTCAACCAAAATATTTTTTCTACAACGTTCTTCATGGAAATCTTCCCACAAAACTCAAAATGGTCATATTCCATATCAAAATTTCATCAAAAATAACATTTATATGCCATTTTTTAGGGGGAGAAAAAAATTATGTGATAAGAAATATGTTGTAACTTGCAAGAGAATCATCATGTGAATAGACTTAACCAACGAATTGACGAACTTTAAATGTTAGTAAATCGAAAAGACTTGTCCAGGACGGGTAATAATTTCAAGCTAGTTCGCTAGTGATGTAAACGTGTCTCGCAAAGGACTTGTCCGAGTAGAATGTACCATTCGAGAAACTCTTGGTAGACATGAACTTTGACGGGTTTGACGACCTTCCAAGGTTTGTCCACACCTTCAAGGTAGTTATTAGAGCTAGTTGTCACCTAAAAGCTGACAATGTAACTCTTCAACTATGCAACGTAACCGTTTCTCGCGGGGGATTGTCTATCATGAGTTGGTCAATTCAAAAGTGCGCGCTCTTCTCTCACCGTGTAGATTTTTGTCAAAATACTTAAGCACGTGTGGAGGGGGAGTATTTATGCAAAATCTTAAACTCTCACAGTGGTACAAAATGTTTTACTGATAAACACTTTGAGACATTTTCATGAAAATTGGTTTTGTGGTAATGGAGTTATAACGTGATTAAGGTTAGGAATAACCGTCCTACGATCTGCCAGAGCCGGAGGGATCTACCCAAGGACACCACCAATAGTTAGAATCTAGAAGTCCTTAGGTATGATTATAAAAAGGAGAAAAAGAGAATCAGAGAAAGAAGGAGTTGAAGAATTAAAAAGAAAAGTAAAGAAAAAGGTGAAAAGAAATAGCCCTCCAGATTATTCAACTTAGGGCAGACACCGGGTTCAATTCATATGCTACTGGTTGTCACTTGATGACACCAGTATTGAAGATCAAATTCGTCATGGACCCAGTGACGCATGCACTAAACCTTCTTAGCCACTCAAGTTTCTCTCAGCAGAAGCTTGTTTCATTCTCACAGGGAACCCTATGTAAACTATCGGCTTTCTCTTAGAGATTGCTGGTATTGAAGCAAGGAGACCCTCTCCCTAGTCTCCGCTTAGGAAAACCAAAGCGCACTATTGAGTCTAGAGCCACGAGATTCATCAAAAGTTCTCTTAGGTACACTTGACATTTCATCACTTGTCGTTAATCAATAAGGACGCAAGTGATACAATATCGATTCCTTCATAGATCTTAGCAATTTGTAGAGAACATTTATGAGAGGTTCACACATGTGAACCTCAGTGATTGAATGGAAACTCCTGCCAGAGTCAACATCAAACAGCCCTGACAGCAGGTCACTTCGGTAACTCCCCGTGGATTACGCTTAGTGTGTCTCAAATGGTCTACAGTCGTGGGGTGATGCTTCGGTGTACCTCAGCGGCTCATCTAAACTGTAGGTGTACTTCGGTAGATCGCGTTATCTCACTTGTGGGACTCCAGTTCAGGAACAACCTTTGTAAGAATTAGAGTTGTGTTTTCACACTATGCTGTTAACACTCTCGAAGTTCAAACTTGTAACTGCTGGACTATTTCTAACCCATGTTTTATGTTTTCTTCTTATGGATGCTTGCGGGTGGAAAAGATCGTGCAGATTCTCAACATGCTCATAACAACAACAAAACTTACTGAAGTTCTCTCAAAAGGCAACATAAAGTCAGAATGATTCTTCGTCAAGTCAAAGAATCTACAAAGTTTAAAGACTAAGAGAACTACATCAGTACTATAATCCAACGTTAAAGAGCGTGTGAGCATGTTGGAGAAAGACGTGGAGACACTGGAGCAACGAAGCGGACCTGATGCAGACAGCAACAACATACTATCACTTCCATCACAAAGAACAAAGATCAAAGAACAAAGAAAATGAAGACGTCAAAGCAGAATACTTCAAAGGAAACAATTTCTCTACACTGGGGAGATTGTTCGAATCAAGGCACTTCTTCTCACAAGAAAGAAGAATGTCAGAAGACGTCAAAGCTACTATTACATCAGCACCTACAACGTTTATATCATCAATCACTAACACTTAGGGGGAGATTTTCGGAATCACTCCTAAACTAGAATTCAAGTGTTAGTAATTAATATGTAATAGTTAGCTTAATTATGGATTTTATGTTAGTAATCAAGGTAAGGCTCATGTAGAAAGCCCATGAGCCTATCCAAAGCCCAATAAGGGAAAGGAAGGGAACTTGCACGTTGCCCTAGTTCCTTCCTATAAATACCTCTTGTAAACCCTCACTTGAGGGTTGGTTGTTCTCTTTCACACAACACACCTACGCATAATCTTTCTTCATATCATATTTGTGTGTGCTTGTGTGTTTAGTGTTCATCCGCCTCCTCTTTATCTATTCTTCTTTATCATTGATGCTTGTGTTACAAACATGATAACCTAACAATACTGTACAAGACAGCCTTGGTTCAGTTTAGGTTTTTACTCCACAAAACTACCTCTTTAAAAACTAAAAATTTCGGATTCTATATATAGTGTTACAAACTGCGACGGCGTCACTCTTTAATTGTGACGCCGTTGGGTCGTCGCCATTAGGGTTTCATCTCAGCCACGTCAACTCTGTGACGGCGTCACCTTATGCCCATGACGCCGTCGCCTTCAGTCTCTGACGCCGTCTGGATCCAAATCTAGGCCGTCTGAGCTGCGACGCCCTACTCTTTTAAACCTGATGCCGTCACTTGAAAAATGTCAATTTGCTCTCTGAGTCGTCACAAGATGTGTCGCGACGGCGTCACAAATAAGACCTGACGCCGTCCCCTTTCAATTCAGCAGATTGAGTGTCTCGATTCTTGACTTTGGCCATTTTCTTCGTATATTCGCGCCTTTTCGTCCGAATAAGTGTCATTCCAGCAATTTGCCTTCAAGAGACCTAAAAAGTGAAAAGGAACGAAATTAAGTAATAACGGATACAAAAGTGATCAATTAAGGGCTTTAATGACCCCTCAAAAAGGTACCTTTTAAATCCTTATCATTGGACAACTTGGGATTTGACAGTTGGGTGAAGATCAAGTATGGACATGTAGATACGTTAACACAAGAGAAGATTTGGAAAGAATACATGAGTAAAAAAAATTCAAACAACGAGGGTCCTAACAAGTCGAGTGAAATAACAGTTGTGGATGACAAGGAGCTGGTAAGAAATGAAAAGGAAGAATGCAACCGTGTATTAGTGGAGAATCTGCTCGATGAAGAATGGTTTAAAGGTATCGATTCTGACGACGACGACATTACGGGGATTTAAGATTACCTTGAGTTGCAAGGGAATAAGGAATTTACTGACCCCGGCGATGAAGCGTATGAGCAAAGGAGGTGCAAACTCATTGGGATTTCCTACAAGAGGCCACCACCAATTATTGTCGAAAAGTATGAGTTCACTCGCTACCATTTAGGGCCGGAGGGAAAATTTTGCAAAACTCGGAAGATCGAGACTAAAGAATACCTCCGCACTGCCACGAATGTCGCTTGGGTCACGCATAACTTGATGAAAGACATTGAGGAAGTCGGGCAAGTCCAAAGGCCCCCATAAAGCCCCGCGGCTCTGAGTCTAACTTAAAGACTCGTTGATAAAGAAAAGTGCTCTTTCGAGAGACAACCCGAATTATCCATTTGTTTTGTTTTATTTCCATTTCTGTAGGGTTTTGTGTTTTCAACCATTTTTGCAGGAAACTTGGAGTGATTGCTGCTGCAGCTTGCTGATCTGACCATAGTTACGGCGTAACTCATCTCAATGGTTACGCCGTAACCAACCCCTTGCAGCAAAATTTTAGACGCATTACCAATTACGGCGTAATACCATCTCAGTGGTTACGCCGTAACCACTCGCATTACAGCGTATGCCAGGTTTTTCCAGTTATGACGTAACCTTCCTCTGATTTACTTCTTTCATTTTAAAACACAATAACCTTGTATTACTACCTCCGTCCCAAAATTATAGTCCCGTTGACTTTTTGATCTTGACCTTAAATATTTTTGTTTGTGTTTTAAAATAGTTGACAAAAATTATACCAAATGAAAATACATTTAAAACATAATCCATTCATATAATTTGTATAAAGTACTATATAACACAAACAAAAATACTTACGGTCAAAGTTGTGAAAGAAATACCGAAAAAGTCAAACGGGGACTATAATTTTGGGACGGAGGGAGTAGTATCTTAAATGAACTTTGTGGGTGTGTTCCCTGTAAACCCTCACGAGACTTCACTCGTCCACTTGGGACACCAAGTGGTTTAAAAGGCTTGTTGCATATGCTAAATGCGACCGTGATTCCTACGAAAGTGAGTTAGGTTTGTTTTTTTTTCATTTTCTTTTCTTTTTAGAATTATGCTTGTCGGTAGTGTGATTTCAGGGATTGAAGTTTGTTCATGGATGCTTATACGAAGGCACGTCTCTTTTTCGTGGGCCTTCTTTCTTTTTGGAGCAAATTTCAGGGAAGTTCTCGCTCTAATTCTACTGTTCTCTTCACCTTTATTTAACGCTTAGTACAAAAGGGACTTTGTACAATTCAAGTGGGGGGACGGGAGTAGAATTATCTCTTGAACTTTATTTTGCCCTCGTTTTTCTAGTTTATTTTAAAAAATTATGCCATTTTTAAAATTTTAACGTGTTTTTCTTAACCTAACTAGATTAGACCTTAGCGGAGCACTTACAACCCTTGATATTATATGGTGAGATTGGCCTTATCCGTTTCTAATATTTTACCCCAAATCCACCAAATTATGAGTGTGCCGGTAGCTTGTAAACTTTAGAACTTGGTCTTTGCATCATTTCGAGACCATAGACGAGGTATGTTGAGTTAGCTCGATGTATTTGGACTTTTCAGTTTAAGAAGGCAATATTATATGATTATCACCCAAATAGCCTACCATTGTGTGTCTATCGATTAGTCACCTCGACTTCTTGACCCCCATGTGAAACCCTTTTGTTGCACTAACCTTTAGTGTAAGATACCCCTAGATACACCCATCTGAGCCATTCCTTTCTTTTTGTTAACCCAATATATTGTTTCGATACACCTGTACACCTTAGCCTACCCTGTAGTCTTTATTTGTGATTGGGAAGTCATCATTTGCCTAAGTTCAAGGTTCAAGTGGAAAGGTTCGGAAATCAGGCTTTCATCAACGACATATTCCTGAAGATCATTGAAGACCCCCCGAATTCCCATTGTTCATCTCAAGTGGGGGGATATTATGTTTAGTTGTTATTGTTATGTTGAAAAAAAAATAATAATTAAAAAAAATTGTTATGTTATTTAGTTATTGTAAAAGTGCATTATTATAAGCACTATGTTATGAGCTTTATAGATTTAGTATCGAGGAGGCCACCTCGGCCACATTCGAAGATTGGAGTTGGTAATTATGCCAACAGTTGGAGAAAAGGGTAATGTGCCCATCACGACGTCCTCTAATGACACATCTACCTAGTATTTCATGATCCGGTTTCTTGACTTCAAAGCTTGAACTTTGGGCGGACGGTAAATGGTGATGACTTGGTTATAGATTTAGACTACCTGCTTTATTTTTATTTTACACCATTTATACTTCACATGTCTTATCCTACCCTTTAGTCATGAAGCGTGTCTAGGTGATGCAGCGAGCCATCTTTGGTGTCTTGGCCATGGATTTGGTCGTGTATCATTGATTTTGTCCACTTCGCCATGACATGTTAGTAATGACGAGTCACCCCTTAACCTTTGTCGTGCCTACCCATATTGCCTTTAAGAATTGTTTAGCCCTTAACTCTAGTGGTGGAGATTTGTGTAACCGCCAAGCTTATGATAGAATACATGCTATGACTGTGCGATTGAGTGATCACCCCGAAATTGACACTTAGAATAGTTGAGAGATTTGAGTGTTTCGTTCTCATTTCGTGAGGTGTTCGGCTTTGTTTTATTCAAGCATAATGGATTTGTAAACTTATATTTTCCAGGTTATGGGAGATATCTTTTTAGAAATCTTTCTAATAAGGTCTACTTGAGGGCAAGTAGAGTTCAAGTGGGGGGATATTTGATAACATCAAATTGTCCTGAATATTAAGTGTCAATTTCCCCCGATAATGCTTGTAATTTATATGGATTTACGCTTGTTTTTCATTGTTTTCCACTTTCAGGTAAATTACGAGCATTGGAGCTAAAGAGACGCGAAATTGGAGAAATATCAAAGATTTATCATAGTATGCTGACTTTGAAGAAGTTACGGCGTAACTCATATCTCACATTACGCCGTAACTAAAGCGTGACTCAGAAAGCCAACTCATTAGAAGATTATGGCGTAACTCCCCCTAAAGACTACGACGTAACGTATTAGGTCAAATGAGGTTCCATGCCGCTGATAACTACGCCGTAACTATTTCATCAACTACGGCGTAACCAAATAATATTGAAGATACGGCGTAACCACTTATAAGGTTATGCCGTAACCAGCAGATCTAGTGCAAATTACGAAGAAATTGAAGATTACAGCGTAACTATTATATTAGTTACGCCGTAACCCAGATCTGGCCTATAAATACCCCACGATTTTCAGCATTTCAAAGCATCCCATTCCACACACCACAACCAAAGAACGTGGGAAGAAGCCAAAGGCAGGTCTAGAGGAGCATACGGAGCTGTCTCCAAGCGAGAAATCACTCCCCTACGATAAGCATTAGCATTTTATCTTTTCTTTACTTTCGATTCATGTATTTCGTAACTTTGAATATTGAATTGATTTGTATGGTTAATATGAGCGGCTAAGCACCTCTTGGTGTTGGCCTAGTTATGATTCCTTAATTGTTTTGTTTGCGTTTACATTACTTCCGTATAATTATTTCTAAGTGTATGCATGCATAGTTTATTGGTAGCTACTCTTGTTTCGGTAGTTTTGAATGGCGATAGAGGCTAGTTGCTTAGAAGATATGACCAACTGACCCTAAGTGAGTAAAATAAGAAAATATATAGGGTCTAAAATAAACTCATTATTTGACCAAAACTAATCTAACAAAAAATAAACTCAAAGTCCGTACATGAGGGTCTAAAACTAGTAGCCTTGTATAATGTTTTGTTTTAGTTTGTAACCTTTAGCTTCTCGCTAGTGCCTTATGATAATAAAATTAAAATTTGCATTGTAACAAAAATCTTATGCCGTTTAAAAGTAAATGATTAATATCAAATATGTGGCCGATGGCCACACGGCTCACACCCTTCTCATTTGGACTCTAGGAGCTAAGGCAAGGCTTGCCACTTTATGAATTAAAATTATCTGTTTTAATTTGAATGACAACTTGATCGTCCCAAATGCAACAAATTATTTTTTCCAATTAATGTAAACATATTTTTGACATGGAGGATCGCAACTGCGACAAAATTACGACAAATGGGTTAAGTTTATGCGTAGCGACTTGCTAGGTTCACTATAAGAAAAAATGTTTATAGTGACAAGTGGTATTTCGTCACTAACAACAAAAAGTCGTCACAAATCCAACTTAGTGACGAAAATTGAGGTCATCACTTTTCGTCACAATAGCTCTGTCATTGATTTTTTTGGGAGACGAAATGCGAAAAGTCGTAAAAAAGTGACAAAATCAGAGTTATCACTAAAAATTTTGACATCTTTCATCACAAAATTTTGTCACTAATGGCTACAAGTCGGCACTAACATTGGTCATATTGACCATAAAAGGTCGTCACAAATGTTACATCAGCAGTGACCAAATAGGTCGTTATTATTTTGTGAAAAAATATAAGGCTAATAATAAGCCGCAGATACAATTAGATATTTTGCACACAAATATAATATTTCAATCATGCCTTTAGATATTAAAAAAAAAACCTAGCGTATTAAAAAAACTCCAATTAAATGGTCTTAAAATTATACGAAAAAATAAAAAAGAGTGTTAGTTACTTGTTGAGTAAAAGGTTGTTTCTTTTCCACTTAATGAAAGGGTTCAAACCTTTTATTTCATCTTAATAAGGAGGTTCATAAAATTCTACCGCTCAATTAAGTGGCTAAAATGATTATATCTTCAAACCACTTAATTTAGTAATTGAACAACCCTTAAGTCGCCGGCTACACGGAATAGGACAAAAACAAAAGTTAATGTCATCAATTTGTCAATTTGGTAGGACACTGTAATACACTAATACCAATTAATTAGTCCCTAATTTTTCTTTAGCGGGTCGGTGGTGAATAATTAAAACATATCTATGCAACTTGACATTTCTTGTTGGGAAAATTAGTTGGTAAAAGTGACTTTTGATCAACTTTGAACACAATTATTTATATGTATGTGTCATATATATAAGTGATAGCTTGTAGGTCCGCGTTCTCCTCGAAGAGAGCTTCACAATGAGCCTTTATGTGTCTAAAATAAAGTTGATGTGAATGAGATATCGTGTCTCAAAGTTAAGCATTCGGTACCATGCTTAAAGAGGAATTTTGAATTGTTTTCTATCCCACATCGGTGGGATGAGTAAACTTAGAGGGTGGCTATTTTGTATAAATAGATGCCCTAATTCCATAGGTTAAGATACACATCAAATCAATATTTATTATTGATTTCCAACATATGGAATACGCATCTCTTAAGATGAAATTCCTGGCAGTTTAGTTAAGTTCGACAGTACAACTTACTATTTTGGCTGTTGTACCCTGGGAAACAGACGGCGAATCTGTTTTAAGGGAAGGGTGTAAAACACGTGCCTCGGCTTTTAGTGCTTCTTTGTTGATCTCTATTGGTGATCAAGTAAGTCTTTTGACTATTTTATTATTTTATTTAATTATCGTTTATCTGCTTACATTCTGTTTGTATTTAATTTTCTGTTATTTATTTACTGTTAATTTTATTTATTGTAATTTAGATTTTATTAATAAAAGTGTAACCGTTTCCCTACAGTCTTAAAACAGATTCTGTGTAACAGAATTAAAACACTTTTATTAAAATCTGATTTATATAATTAACAGATTTTATACAAACTGTATTTCATCTGAAACCAAGATTGAGTTTCTTTGAAAATCAGTTTTATAACTAAACAGAATTTTAATTAACAGATTTGGTATAGCAGATTTATAAACGATTTTTAAAACAGTTTTGAATAATTTTTATTGAAACCATGATGAGTTTCTTTTTCAAACTGATTTATTTAGTTTGTTTATTGCATATGTTATTGTTTAAATCTGGATTCTGAAACCAAGCTTGTGTTTCTCCGAATCATATTTGGTACAAGTTTACATAAACCATGTTGAGTTTATTATATACCATATTGTTTTAACAATTTTTTAACTGTTTTTTGTGTTTAAATATTCACAAGTTAACTGATGGTAACATAATTTGTGACCCTAGTGAATCTTGCGAATGTAATTGGTGCGCCAGTTACTAACATGGTTAAAAATCATGATGAAATTAGATTCATTGAAACCAAGTGGAGTTTCTTTGAAACAAATCTCATAAAATACAAGTTGTTATTTTATTAGATTACTAGAACGTGTTTATTGAAACCAAGATGAGTTTGTTTGAAACAAAATCTGATAATATACAAGTTGTTATCATATTTTGTGGAAAAGTTTTTTTGACTTGTTTAGCATATTTAAACCAGGTTGAGTTTAATTATAAACTAAATATAGTTCTTGAAACTTTATGCATTTGAAAGTAGATCTATAGAAACGTTGTTGAGTTTCTTTGAAAGAGTAAATCTATTTTGAAACCTTGTCGAGTTTCATTCTAGAATTATACCATGTGATGCAGATCTATTAAGGTATTGTTAAAGAAGATTGACAAAATCATATTACAAATTTGTTTTTGTTTAAAAACATTATGTAATATGCGATATTGTTTAATTGTTTAATCGAAATACTTGTTTAAAAGCGGTTTTGTATAATGGATCTTACAAAACAGTAGTGTTTTAAACAAAATTTGATGTTATCGTGTTTGTTTAGAAACACTTTGTGATATTGCAAGTTGTTAATTATTCCAAATTTAGTGTTACACTAATAACGGGATATTAACAGAATGTTCGGAATGTCATGAGTGACATCTAAAAAACCTGCTCCCGAACTTGATGAAAGGGAGACCGATACTCGAGTTATGTGTACGGTAGATGCTTTAAAGCATTCAGATTTTATGTGCCATAACTATGGGTTAAATGGCCTGAATGAAATGAAAATTGTTGCCAAGGCGGGATCCGACATTAGAAAATGGTGGATTAACACTTGGGCATCATGTCATGAGTATGACGATAAGAGTTTGGTTAACTCTTTCAAAGTAGCAGAAAATGGAGAGATGCAATCAATGGGCAACTCTATAACTGCTAATAGCAAGGGAAAAGAAATGTGATGTTGAAATTCACATGTGGAAAAGAGCTTAAGTGAACCAACATGTTGTATGTGCCAGAGATTCGTAGGAATCTTGTATCTGGATGGTTGCTTAATAAATTTGGCTTTATTTTTATCAAGTAACATTGAGTTAACATTGAACAAAATTTTGGTCGGTTTGGGTTATGCCTTTCATTAAATGTTTAAGCTGATTTTTTTTTTTTTTTAATAAAAATGAGTATGAATTCAGCTTATTTGATCCTTTGAATGTATAACATGGCCATCTCAGACATGTTAATTTTAACTCAATACGTTGTTTAATTAAATAAACAAACACGGATTACAAAAGTAAAACTTATGTTGAAGCCAAATTGACAAGATTGTCTTTTCACTCGGTTGACCGTATATTAACCGAACCCTTGATTCACATAGTGTTATGTGATTTGGAATCGATACCTACTAAGGTAGCAATTAGGTACTTCATCGTAATTGTTGATGGTAGCACAAAATATTGCGACTTTTACTTACTTGAGAGTAAGGATATAGACAAGATTGATCTATACAAATAAGTTAAGAATCAACTTATTATCGAAAACAAGGCGGTTCGAAGTGATATTGGAGGTGAATATGTGTCTCCATTTCATGTATGTTCTAAACATGGAATAAGACATAAATTTATTGCTCCTTATACACTAAAACATAATTGTTGATAGGAAAGAACTGTGCCTTAAAGATATGATTATGCCATGTTGTTAAAGTCATGGTTTAAGCCATGGCATGTGGGGGAAAGCGGTTTTATTGGCTACTTATCTTTTAGATAAGATCCTCTGTAAGGAAAAGAAGATAGTTTTTATGAACTATGGATGGGAAGAAAACCATCCTATAAGTACTTACGAATGTGGGGGGTGTCTATCTGTACTGACACCCAAGGTTCAAAATATTGGACCTAAAATTGTGGTTTGCATAATTTTGGATATGCTCATAACAGTAGTGCTTATCATTTCTTTGTATGTGATTCAGAAACGATAAATATACACAAAGATACGATAACCGAATCAAGGAAAACTTTCATTGTATGGAACCGTGTTTCCTTGATTATTAGAGGAGAATGGATGTTCATCTAGGCTTGGTGGTAAAGTTGTCCATGATGAGAGGCAACTAAATGATGAAGTCCTTCATGATGAGAGACATCAAGATGATAATGTTGTTCGTGATAAGAGACAACAAAGGAGTTGATAATGATCTCCAAGATGAGAGACAAGATCAAACTGAAGAAGAAGAGGTTGAACCTAGAAGAAGCAAAAGGGCAAGAACCGAGAAATCGTTTGGACCCGATTTTGTTTCCTATATGGTTGAAAACAAACCTACTTCATACCGAGAGGCGGATACTTCCTCAGAAGGGCCTCAATGGAAAGAAGCCATTAAAAGTGAAATAGATTCTATTTTACAAAATCATACTTGGGAGCTCATGGATTTACCTCCTGGTTGTAAACCACTAGGCTATAAATGGATCTTCAAGAAGAAGATGAAAGCCGATGGCAGCATTGACAGGTATAAAGTAAGATTAGTAATCAAAGGATTTAGACAACGAGAAGGTCTTGATTACTTTGATACATATTCGCTTGTTACGCGAATAACCTCGATTAGGATGATACTTGCTATTGCTGCTTTAAGAAATTTGGAAGTTCACCAAATGGATATGAAAACGGCATTTTTAAACGGAGATTTAGAAGAAGAAATCTACATGAACCAACCCGAGAGTTTCATGGCTCCTGGACAAGAGAACAAAGTTTGTAGGCTTGTTAAGTCATTATATGGCTTAAATCAAGCTCCCTAACAATGACATCAAAAAAAAATTCACGTCATGTCAGAACGTGGATTTAAAAATAACGGATGTTTGTGGAAAGAAATAATTGCTGGTATATATGTAATCATGTGTCTATACATAGATGGTATACTTATCACTGAAAGTGATAACAAGATGATCAAATCCACTAATGAAATGTTGGAGTCAAGATTTGACATGAACTACATTGACTGCTCGATATGGTTCTTGGAACTAAGATCATATGAAACCAAATGGATTTGTTTTGAAGTCAAAAACACTATAAGGACAATATTCTTGAGAGGTTCAATGTGGGGGATTCCGGCCTAGGTAGAACTCCAATGACATCTTTTAAATCTATTTACAATAGAGGTAGAGGTGTTGCCTATTTTGAATACTCAGAGAATATTGGGCGTCTTATGTATCTAATGACTTGTGTAAGACTTTATTTAGAAGTTATAATCAAGTTAAGTAAATATACCAGTAATTCAAGTGATGACTATTTGAATAAGTACTATGATACTTACGATATTGCATTTTGGAAGATATCCAACTGCTATCTAATGATAAAGTAATGCAAATATGGATTCTTACATAAAAGAATCTAGATCCACTAGAGCGGATGTATTGACTCTACGTGGGAAGCTGTGTCTTGGAAATCTTGAAAGTATTTCAAACAGACTTTATAGCTAAATCTATGATGGAATTTGAATTTATCATTTGTGATAAATTTATAGAATATGCGGATATCTACGTTATATCGTAGAGGACATACCAAGATGGCGTAAACCGGTAACGACCATCTATATAAAGTGTGATAGTCAATTGGAAATTGACAGAGCTCATATCACAATATAAAACGGTAAGTCAAGATATATCCATCATAGACGTTGATTGGTGCGACAACTACTCTTAACTAGAGTTATCACGATTGACTACGTAAAGTCAATGGGTAACATTGCGGATCCGCTTACGAAAGGCTTAAGCAGAGAGTTAGTTAGTAAGTCGTCTAAAGGAATGAGACTAAAGCCCTTGAAGGAATGAGTTTCTATGAAGGAAAACCTAACTCAGTTGACTGGAGATCCCAAGATCTGGGTTCAATAGGACAACCTAATCATAGAAATGTGGGGGAAGTCACATCAATGTGGGGGAGTTACTAAATGTTGTAACTTCCTAGTCCATTCCTATAACAATTGTGACTTGTTGAGAGGTTAAACATATGGCTTTAATGATTCAGGATGAAATCACAAAGCATAATGGTTCAAGATGAAATCAAAAAACATATGTTTTAAATGATTCAAGATGAAATCACCTATGTGAGATAGAAGTGGGGTCGCTTCGAAGGGAATTTTGGGGGCGAAAATCCTAAGAACTCTTGCAGAACCAGGCTAGTGTTCATGACCATAACGAACACGACTATGAGGACTTGACAATGTCAGGGAGAGTCTTGTGTGAAGTGTAATGTCTTCTACGTAAACAGAGGCCGAGTTCAAGGACATCGCGTCTACTCAGATCTAGGAGACTAAGTGCATCTCACAAGGGAAGGTTCAAAGGGTTACACCTACCTATCCTTTGCAAGATTCAACTATTGGAATTTCATCGTAATTTTTGTTTATTACGACCGATCTCCATTCATGTGAAAGATTGTTGGAAAAATTAGTTGGTAAAAGTGACTTTTGACAAACTTTGGACACAATTATCTATATGTATGTGTCATATATATAAGTAATAGTTTGTAGGTCCGCGTTCTCCTCGAAAAGAGCTTCGCAAAGAGCCTTTATGTGTCCAAAATAGAGTTGATGTGAATGAGATATCGTGTCTCAAAGTTAAGCATTCGGTACCATGCTTAAAGAGGAATTTTGAATTGTTTTCTATCCCACATCGGTGGGATGAGTAAACTTAGAGGGTGGCTATTTTGTATAAATAGATGCCCTAATTCCATAGGTTAAGATACACATCAAATCCATAGTTATTATTGATTTCCAACATATGGAATACGCATCTCTTAAGATGAAATTCCTGGCAGTTTAGTTAAGTTCGACAGTACAACTTACTGTTTTGGCTGTTGTACCCTGGGAAACAGACGGCGAATCTGTTTTAAGGGAAGCGTGTAAAACACGTGCCTCGGATTTTAGTGCTTCTTTGTTGATCTCTATTGGTGATCAAGTAAGTCTTTTGACTATTTTATTAGTTTATTTAATTATCGTTTATCTGCTTACATTCTGTTTGTATTTAATTTTCTGTTATTTATTTACTGTTAATTTTATTTATTGTAATTTAGATTTTATTAATAAAAGTGTAACCGTTTTCCTACATTTCTTTTGGTTCATTAGGGCTAAGGAGCCACTAAAAGTCATTAAACTGTCTTTGTTAATTAGGGATATCAACGACAAACGATCTGGATCTGGATATAGTTTGGATATCAACTACATAGTTTGAGGTGGGAGAAAGAAGTTGAACCGGCACATTTTCATTTAAGATTAATATTATTTTCATTTATGGTAGAAATAGGATATATGCGGCGGTTGCAACACCTAATTTTTATAAAATTATAGGCAATGTATCTAACTATTGTTGTGTGTTACACGCAAGCCCAAAAGGGTTGTTCGTTCTCTAACGATGTGTTCTTGAGATTCATATAAAAGAAAGGAAAAGAAAAGAAACTGAAAACAGTCGTGTTTTCAATATCTTTTATGGGGAAGTATTACACCCCCAATTTCATGAATGCAACGGAATTCAAATTGGGTGTTACTCGACGGTATAATAGTTATAACAAGAAAAAAGGAACTCAAATTGAGTTGTTTTAAAAGAATTATCCTTCGATTTATTTAAATATCAGAGTTTTCAAAAATGAGGTCCCAATGGTTCCATTATTAGATAATACATTGACATAAAACTTTTAATGTTTTCGAATGATAAAATAATTTATAGAATTTTTGAGTATCCGTGCCCTTCCTGGCTATTCTCTCCAGCCTTGTACATTATGGACCTGAGATAAACATGCTAAAAAGTATCAACACAAAGGTTTGTGAGTTCATAGGTTTAGTCAAATTGTTGAACACAATACATTCGTAGTATGAGCTATAGACTCACACTCATAGTTTGAAAACAAAATAGTTATTATTGCACTAAGCTCATGACACTGAAGCCTTAAGTTTTCTAGTTTCTAGTTTCTAGTTTCTGATTAGTTCACAAAATGTACTAAGTTCATTAGTTTGTCACTATACCAAGTCCATTTATTCGTGGGTTACATTCTTATACACCCATAGTGTTTCTCATCCCATTCTCGTAGATGTTGATAGTCTACCCGGTAGGGAGCCACCAGATATGTTTCTCATCCGGTTCTCGTAGATGTTAATAATCTACCCGGTAGGGGGCCACCAGTTGTGTTTCTCATTCCATTCTCGTAGATTTTGATAGTCTACCCGGTAAGGAACCACCAGTTGTGTTTCTCATCCCATTCTCGTAGAATAACACTCACTGGAGCTGCGAAGAGGTGGATTGATAGATTACCCTCAGGTACTGTCAACACGTGGGAACTCCTCAAAAAGGTTTTCATTCAACATTATTTGCCTCCATCAAAGACGGCAAAACAACTTGAGGAGATTCACAACTTCAATCAAGATGGTGATGAGACATTGTACCAAGCTTGGGATAGGTACAATGATCTCCTTTACAGGTGTCTGACTCATGAACTCAACAAACAGCAAATGGTCAATATCTTTTATATGCGTACAACGTGCGTTCGGGGTCAAAGGAAACTTCCTTTTCTTCGAGCAAGTTTTTCAACCACCTAGGCAGTGAACCTAATCGTTGTCGTGTAGTATTAGGGTAAGCCTCGGGGATTGATATCGTTCTCTAGGGGAATAGGAATGCTAGTAAGAAATTACTACACTAAGGTTGGGGTTGAGGAAGATTATTTTTTATCTTTTTTATATTTTTTTTAGAAACTAAAGGTACAATCTCGGGGTTTGGATTTGGGGGGGTGGTACTTCTACCGATTACTCCACTATTCTAATTATCTAATCTAAGGGTAGTCTATGTCTTTTTGAAGTGTGCTCGTATGATGATTAAAGATGTGTCTACCTAGATACTATTACTCCCTAGTTATCTTTTATTGATGGTTGAATTGTCACGTCCTTATTCTTAACGCGTTGTGTTTTCTAAGGTCGTAGGATGTGCTTTTATCCCTAACTCTTTGAAGCTACCTAAGGTTAATGATTATGAAATCTCCGGGATTCATAAACTTAACACTAAGGTTATCTTTGGATATTTAGCCTACAATTCCACTAGTAACTATAAACTAAGGTTCAACAAAGATTAATCAAGCATTAAAAACACAATGATTGCTTTAAGCACTCCTAAGCCAATTACAATTAAGATAAGAGAGCACGAATCAATATTCAATAACTAGGTTTCATAGATCTAAGCAAACACACAAGTAAATTAGCCGGATATGTTAAACATGCAAGCATACACACATTCAACGGAAGACATAATGAGATCAAGGGAATAAATAACTTATCTCGATGTAAAATAGGGTATTATAACCCTAAAATACTGTCCAAAACGGACTACAATCGTTTTAGGTTTTTACTTCACAAGTCTACCTCCCTAAAAGTCTGAAAATTTGAATTCTATATATAGAGTTACAACTGCGACGGTGTCACCTTTTAATTGTGACGTCGTCAGATCGCCGTCATTAGGTTTTCGTCTTGGCCAAGTCAACCTTGGGACGGCGTCACGTTATGGTTGTGATGCCGTCAGCCTTCAGCTCTGAGTCATCTAAATCTGGATCTAGGGCGTCTGGGATGAAAAGTCTTCGTGACGCCCTACTCTTCAAAGCCTGACGCCGTCAGGTGTAAAATAGCAATTTCACTCCTGAGTCGTTACAAATATAGGGACGGTGTCGCCCTTTGTATGGGACGTCGTCAGGTGCATCTCCAGTAGCTTTAGTGTCTTGATCTTGACTTTAGCCATTTTCTTCACATATTCACTCCTTTTCGTCCAAATAAGCATCATTCCAGCATTTTGCCTTCAAGAGACCTAAAAAGTGAAAAGGAACGAAATTAAGCAGTAACAGATATAAAATTGGGCGATTAAGGGCTTAAATGACCACTTAAAAGTGTGCGTTTTAAATCTTTATCAAATATCCTTACACTTGGTATTTGTTTGTCCTCAAGAAAATGTGCTTTTCTCCAATCAATTTATAAGTTAGGGGGCATAAAGCAATGGTTTAACATCATTCATAACCAGTATAAGCCCCGCAATAGTCATAACAAGCACATAAATTATATACTAGCACCTCACAAGTGGTGTTTGGATACTCTCATCTCTCGGGTGTATATGAAATATATCAAATGGAAATGGAAGATAAACACTCATTAACCGGTCATAGTACATAGATTACCATAGGCTTGAGACTAGATCAAACCTCCACCGCTTTGGCGTAAGCACCTGGGAAAAACTATCTAAGAGGTCTTTTAAAAGGGTCGTAACGTTAGGCTTACGGTAGGGAAACAAAGGGTTTGGTTGGATAGGCGATTTAGTGGTGTAAGTCAAAAATCTTTATGTTACAAGCATGAGAAGAATGACGTTGCTAAGCCAAGACTAGACTCTCTAAACTCTAGATAACTTTGAAACAAAAAAACATAAATATAAAGATAGATGTAAGATGGTAGCCCATATGTTTTTTTTTCTTTTTCTCTTTTTCTATTTTTTGGATTTTTTTTTCATACACTTTTACTCTACCATCCTCTATGATAACATCAAAATATAAGGGATTTATAGGCACATTCCTACACTTGAGTTTTTATTACTCTAACACTAATGTGACCCGAATTGAAAAGATCAAAACACTTGGAGTACGTTATTACGTAAATAAAGAGAATTTAAATTTAACGTTCTTTCCCGTCATTCCATAAAATTTAACTTTACCCATGAGTCCCAATCGTCCCAAAAATGTGTACAAAGGATATGACTCGACTTAGCAACCATGCAAGTAACTAGATAATTGAACTAAGGGTTTAGAATGATAACAGTAATGCACTAAAAGTGAGTGCATAAAAGGTAGGCTAAGGCGATTTGGGTGTACATTTGGGGGTGGATTGTAAACAATGCTGTTAATACAAATATCGTCATTAAACGTTATTTATATTTTTGATCTTTACCTAAGTTTTGTTAACGACAAAAGTAAATTTAATTTGTATAAAAGCTTAAAGCTTGTCAAGTTTAATAGATATTAAAACAAGCTTTCTCAAACAATATCTTCATCATTCAAGCATTTACATTTGTGATTAGTCATATCTTAATATGACTCTAATCATTATGTATGATAGTAGTTTTAGAATGTGTTAGGTTCTTAAAACCAAACACTACTTAAATACTTGCATATTTCTAAAAATAGAAATACAACATATGACATCATGTGATGCATCATGAAAATCATTGGAAGATTTCATTAGATATTTTGTGTGGATTTGTACTCTTCATATCTTACACAATCTTACATAGATATGGTTGACTTTGGCAAGATCTTGATATCTTGCTGTCAGACCTGGCGGCACCAAAATCCACAACGGGCAAAACCCTTTTAAGGGGTCCGCGGTCCGTAGATGCTGGTGATGGTTTTGGCTATAAATAGCAAAGCCAAACCAAGTAGTTTTTCATCCCTTTCTATCATACTCTCTTACATATCTTCTCTCTAAACTTTCTAACTCAGTTCTATATCATATTAGTGATCTCTTTTGTAGCAAAGAAGATCAAGTCACATTCAAGCTTCAAACGAGAAGTTGGAAGTCTTGTTTGTTTAGTGTTGTATGATATTGTGTTGATTCATACTTCATTGTTGTATTAAACCATCATAATCTTGTGAGAGTGAGTGGTTAGTATTTTAGTCCTCAAAATACATTGTGTGTGGGAGTGGTTGTACCCTTGGAAAGAACTCGACATCTAGCTTAGTTTCGGAAATAGTGTAAGCGAAGTGTAAAGGTTTTCTCCGCCGGTGAAAGGAGCTTGTTGACTAGTGAAGTTAAACTCTCGAGTGTGAGACTCGGGGAGTGGAGTAGGGCAAGGAAAAAGAGTCCTTGTAGACCGAACCACTATAAACATTTCCTTATTTACTCTTTACATATTGCTTGCATATTTCATTAACATATCTAAGATCAATATCAATTGATCTTTCAATAAGTTTCAAAACAAAGTTTTTAATTGGTAAACTATTCAACCCCCCCCCCTTCTAGTTTTCTACAATTGGTACCAGAGCCTCGTTGCTCAAGAATTTCTAAAATAATTTGTATTTTATAAACTTGAAACGATCCATGGATTCTGAAAACTTTAAAGAAGGGCAATCTATGCAAAGACCACCACTCTTTGAAACCAATGGATTTATCTATTGGAAAAACCGTTTTGAAACATATGTAAAATCAAAAGATATAGACCTTTGGTTTGTTATTGTTAAAGGGGATTTTAGTTCTACAACAAATGATATTTCTGTTGATGAACAAAAGAAATTAGTTGTTAAAAATAATGAAGCTAAAATGATGCTTTATAATGCTTTACCTAGAAAAGAATATGAAAGAATTTTTATGTGTGAAACCGCCAAAGATATTTGGGAATCTTTGATTGTTACACATCAAGGTAATTCACAAGTCAAGGATAACAAAATTGATCTTCTTGTTCAACAATATGAACAATTTGTTATCCCTGAAGATGAAACCATTGATTGTGGCTTTGCTCGCTTTAATACTATTATTACATCACTTAAAGCACTTGATGAATCTTTTCGTAGTAAGAACTTTGTCGGGAAATTTCTTAGAGCACTCCATCCCAAATGGAGAGCTAAAGTGACCGCTATTGAAGAATCAAAAGATCTCTCAAAAACGTCACTAGACGAGCTAATCGGTAACCTCAAAGTACACGAAATGGTGATGGAGAAAGATTCGAAGATCATCAAAGGAAGAAGGGAGAAGATCAAATCCGTTGCTCTAAAAGCAAAGGCGGAATCAAGTGATGATGACGAATCTTGCTCCGGTAGTGAAGATGAAGAGTATGCCATGGCCGTTAGAGATTTTAAGAAGTTCTTTAGAAGAAGAGGAAAGTTCGTAAGACAACCTCGAGAAGAAAAGAAGCCATTCTGAATAGATCGGGATGACAAAAAGGGTAAAGGTGAAAGAAAGTGTTTTAGATGTGGTGATGCAAGTCACCTCATAGGAGAATGTCCCAAGCCACCTAAAAGCAAAACTCAACGAGATTTTGTAAGTGGTGCTTGGAGTGATAGTGAAGACGATGAAAGAATCAAGCAAGGAAGAAATAGCTCTAATGGCACCTGAGTCAAACGAGGTACTTTCCGACTCTTCTTATTCTTCTATTGATGATGACACTTTGCAAAAACAATATAATCAATTGTGTGAGCTAAGTCTAAAAATCATAACTAAAAATAAATTTTTAAAAACCAAAAAGGAATTTTTGGAAAATGAAGTTTATGAGTTAAAAGAAAAAGCAAAACGACTTGAAAAAGGAAAAGCAAATGACGATGGTTGTAAATCATGTCAAGAGCTTAAACTTGAAATAGAAAAACTAAAGCTCACACAAGATGTTCTAATCGAAAATAATTCAAAATTCAAAAGGTTTAACAAAAACATCGCTCTTACCGATGAAATAGTTAAAATCCATAAAACACCAGGAGACATGAATGGGCTAGGATTTAATGAAGTATTAATTCCAAAGAGTCAAAACAAAACGGCCGAAAAAGACGAACAATCTGTCAAAACTGCTGCATTAAGACGGACCGACGGAACCAAAATAAGGGTTCCGTCCGTTGAACAAAATGGTGCCGTGGGTACTTCAGCAGACGAATGTTCGTAATACGGACCGCATCTTGAATTTGTAAAAGTAACAAAGAAAACCAAGGATAATGTTAAACTAAAACCAGCTGTTACATCAGGAGTAGGACTTGCTAAAAATGAATTTAGATCAAAAACTACTCAACAACGATATAAAACACCTTTTGCCAAACGCCCTTTTCCTAAGAGCAACCACAACATACAACCCAACTACCAACACAACGGTTGGAATCAAAACTTTCCTAGACCATATCAAACTCCAGATTACATGTCATGGAACTCTTATCTATCGTTTCCATACATGCATCAAATAAATGGTATGTTTAACCCAAACGGACCCATGAGATATTGGGGACCAAATGTTTGAGTTATTTGCTTCTTAGGTATGCTTAAAAGTTGGATTAGAACCTGATGAATGGATAAAAGATAGTGGTTGCTCACGACACATGACGGGCAACAAAGTCTCTTCTCATCATACCAAGAGTATGACGGAGGTAATGTCACTTTTGGTAGCAATCTCAAAAGCAAAATCATTGGCAAAGGTACGATCGCTCATAACTCCCTAACTATTGAAAATGTTGCTCATGTAGATAGGTTAGGATTTAATCTACTTAGTATTAGCCAATTGTGTGATAAAAAGTATAAAGTACTATTTGATGAAAATGGTAGTAAAATACTAAAAGATGGTATCACCATAGCTAAAGGAGTTAGGAAAAATAACATATACGTCATGAAGATAGATAAAACATATAACAACAAACTTTGTCTAACAACATTAGATGATAGCTCATCTCTTTGGCATAGACGCTTAGGTCACGCTAATATGAGACTTATACAAAACCTATCTTCAAAAGAGCTAGTTAGGAATTTACCTAAACTAAAATATGACCAACACTTTTGCGACGCTTGCAAAATTGGTAAACAAACCCATAGTAGTCATAAATCTAAAAATATGGTGTCCACATCTAAGTGTCTAGAATTATTGCATATGGACTTGTTTGGTCCATCCGCTATAAGAAGCTACGGAGGCAACTTATACACTTTGGTCATAGTAGATGATTACTCAAGGTTTACTTTGACGTTATTTTTGAAAACTAAAAATGAAGCTTTTGATAAATTTGAAATTCTTAGCAAGAAAATTCAAAATCAACTAGGTGTTAAAATTGTGTCGATCCGAACGGATCATGGTCGTGAATTTGACAACGAAACTCAATTTGGAAACTTTTGTGATACAAATGGTATAACACATAACTTTTCGGCTCCACGAACACCTCAATCAAATGGAGTAGTAGAACGTAAAAATAGAACAATTCAAGAAATGAGTAGAACAATGCTTAATGAACAAAACATTCCTCAAAAGTTTTGGTGTAACGCCGTTGACACTTCTACATATATTTTGAATAGAGTCTTAATACGTCCTTTCATAAACAAAACACCATATGAGCTTTATAAAGGTAAAAAGCCAACTTTAGGATATTTTAGAGTCTTTGGTTGTAAATGCTTTATTCTTAATACTAAAGATTATCTCACCAAGTTTGACCCAAAGTCTTATGAAGGTGTATTTCTTGGTTATTCTCAAACTAGTAAAGCTTATATTGTCCTAAACAAAGAAACAATGATAGTCGAGGAATCGTTGAACATAACATTCGACGAAAGTCCACCTCCCTCTAAGACATCACCTTTGGTAGATGATGACTTAGTTGAAAGTCAAATGATGGAAAGTCAAGAAATAATTAATAATAACAAGGAAGATGAACCATTAAATAAAGAGATTGTAAACATCAAAGAATCTAAAAGTCATCCTTTAGAAAATGTCATAGGACAACTTAATCAAAGAACCTTAAGGTCACAAGCCCAAAATCAAAGTAATTATTTTTGTTTTGTATCCACCATTGAACCGAAAAACATAAATGAAGCAATAAAAGATGAATCATGGGTAATTGCCATGCAAGAAGAGTTAAACCAATTCGTTAGAAATGATGTTTGGAAATTAGTTCCAAAACCTAAAGATCAAACCATAATTGGAACGAAATGGGTTTTTCGAAATAAAATGGATGAAAATGGTATAGTATCTAGAAACAAAGCTAGGCTTGTTGCACAAGGTTATAATCAACAAGAAGGGATTGATTATGATGAAACTTATGCTCCAGTAGCTAGACTCGAATCTATTAGAATATTACTTGCTTATGCATGTGCTTATGACTTTAAATTATTTCAAATGGATGTTAAAAGTGCTTTTCTTAATGGGTTTATTAACGAAGAAGTGTATGTTGCTCAACCTCCCGGTTTTACCGACTTTGAGAAACCACATCATGTCTTCAAACTCAAGAAAGCATTGCATGGTCTTAAGCAAGCACCAAAAGCTTGGTACGACCGACTTAAGACTTTTCTTATTGATAACAAATACACAATGGGATTAGTAGATAATACTCTTTTTACCAAGAAAAAAGAATCACATATTATCATTGTTCAAATATACATTGATGACATTATATTCGGATCAACTTGTCAAGAGCTATATGATGATTTCTCTAAAATCATGCACAACGAGTTTGAAATGAGTATGATGGGTGAGTTAAATTTCTTTCTAGGACTTCAAATTAAACAACTAGAAGATGGCATATTTTTTAACCAATCTAAATATATAAAAGACATGCTTAAGAAATTTGGTCTTGAAGATACCAAACCAACTAAAACACCCCATGTCCTCGGACACTAAACTCACCAAGGACGAAGAAGGTGAACCAGTAGATAACACTAAATATAGAGGAATGATTGGTAGCCTACTCTATCATACAACTAGTAGACCCGACATTATGTTTAGTGTTTGTCTATGTGCTCGCTTTCAATAAAACCCAAAGGCATCACACTTAGAAGCCTTAAAAAGGATTTTTAGATACATTAAGGGAACAACGTGTTTAGGATTATGGTATCCCAAAGGAACGGGTGTAGAAACCATAGTGTATGCCGACTCGGATCATGCCGGTGACTATGTCGACAGAAAAAGTACAAGTGGTATTTGCACTTTTGTTGGACATTGTCTCACCTCTTGGTTTGCAAAGAAGCAAACGGCTTTAGCCATCTCAACTACTGAAGCCGAGTACGTCTCAGCCGGAAAAGCATGTCAACAAGCTCTTTGGATGAAGCAAGCTCTCGTAGATTACGGAATTCATCTCAACGACATTGTGATACTTTGCAACAACAAAGAAGCCATCGATCTAAGCAAGAATCCCATTCAACATGCTCGTACAAAGCATATTGAAATCCGTCATCACTTTTTTCGCGACAACGTACAAAAAGGAAACATCTCAATCGAGAAAGTATCCTCTGAAGACAACATTGCGGACATTTTAACTAAGCCTCTTAAACGAGAACCTTTTAATCTTCTTAGACTTGGTTTAGGGTTAATGGAACCAAACATGTAGGATAAACATAGCCCAAAACTTTAGAATAGTCAAAACAAAACAATTTTGTTTTGTATCTGCTACTGTAGCCACGGCACCAAACGACAACACGGACGGAACCAAAATTTTGGTACCGTCTGGTCCGTGGTGTCTACAGAAGCAAAACTGCTACCTATAAAACATCTTCTTCCTCAAAACCCACTTTACCAAAACGTGTAAACATTAAACCAAGCTCATTATTGACACCTTCCCTCTCACTAATCACTGAAGATAACATCATTGTAAGTATCCTAACTACATTTTATCTCTTAATTCGGAGTCTAGGATTCTTATATATGCACAAAACCATTACAAATCATTACATGGGGTTTTATGTATGCTTTTATACTAAATATGAATTCAATTGGCAAATTGCATAACTAGTCATTGAAATTAGGTACTACATTATCATATTGCATAAACAAATCATGCTTCCCACTAATCAATAGATAATAACTATAAGGCCTTATTCAAATAACCAAACACCCCATGTCAAAAATTTGGAAAAGCTTCTCACTTGTAGGAAAACAATTTTTCATTGTTAATACAAATAGAAACGTTAGACTTTCATCACTTGCATGCTCTTGAATACTAAAGGTATTGCATAACTAATATGCATTCCCGGGTATATTCAAATGAAGCCACATTGAATTAGGAGCATTTGGGTTATCTCATGGTATTTGCCAAACACCCCACTAAAACCATTTTTATGCATAAAATGAGTCGAGATAACCGCAACTCCAAATCGTTTTCATATAGGCACACACTAGAACCAAAACGTTAAAGTATAGTCTCATTTTTTTTAACCTATTAATTCTTTCTCTTAGGAATAACCATGGTAGCCGCAATATTCTATGATCACAAGGACACCCTTGCTTACATTCCCAAACATCACAAAACCAAAGGACTTTCCAAGGAACAAGTAGAAATCTTTAAGAGTCTAGAATCAAGGTATTTCCATGAGGGTAGAACCATTCACCCATCCTTCCTTGAAAATACCAATCTCCGTGAAGAACTAGCCACCATTCAATTCGATTGTCTTCTTGACATCGATGAACCAATTTGTCCTAGGTTTGTGTTAGAGTTCTATGCTAGTGTGACCGGCTTTAGTGATGAAGACGATGATGAATTTTGTCTTAGGTTTAAAATCAATCAAAACGACTACACCATCACCTTAGCCAACTTTGCTCAATTGCTAGGAATTCCCAACCGAGGAACCTGTGTCTACTCGGATAAGTGGTCACTCACCGTTCTTGATGCAATCAATGACCGCACTCCTCCCTACCAAACCCGTTTGGCTGATAAGGATGTTATCCGTGAACACCTATTTAATCCAAGGGGTGATACAACCCGAGTTACCCAAAAGGGAAAGGAGGTAAACCGAGATCCATATGGAATGGAGCTAAATGAACTTAAGCCCGAATTTAAGAAATGGGATGAGCTACTTAGAGCCAACGTCATTAGCACCATAGGAAATAGGGATCACATCAACGCTTGCCTTTGTCACATGCTCTACAACTTGTCCACACGTCAACCATTCAATTTAGCTTACTACATCTCTAGGAGAATGATTGATATTCCAACTCAAGGATCGGTTGCTCTTCCATACGGGATGCTTCTCACCCGTCTCTATAGAAATTTTGCACCAATTCCACCAAGCCCAAAAGGGATGCACCTTCACTATGAGCTCATCCCTCACATCTTTGTACCTTTGAGTGATGCACGAGTTGCTAAGACAAAAGGCAAGAGAGCAAAACCTCCAACTCCATCATCATCATCATCAAATAGCTCCGAGGATGGTCTTCCAAGCTCTCATCTTCCACCTCATGAGTATTATGCGTCTCTTCCCGAGATCAAGAATGAATCAGCAGAATTCAAGCAAACTAAGGGAATGTTCAAGTGCCTTGGTAGGATGATGAGCAAGATCTACAAGAAGTTGGACAAATAAGGGTCCATTAAGGAGTGTTTGGAACAATACATTATCGATAATGTTTGATATAATTTAGTTGTTTTTATTGTGTAGGATGATAATATAACTTAAAACAATGATGTATGCTAACAAACTTATGCAGGGGGATAGCACAAGTATGCTATCAAATTTTACCCATTTTCACTATAATGTGAAAATCACTAGGCCTTGCTCAAAATCTATGCTCCACTATGTTTATACATGTGTTATTTACTTTCCCTAACTAGAAATGTTTAGTGTCACATGTTTTGAGAAAAATTTCAGGTTTCGGAAAAGTCCCCGACACCTAAAAATCTACTGTGTGAAGTTTTCTGCACTTCACGGATCAGACGGCACCAACGTTTTGGTTCCGTCTGTTATGTGAAATGGTACCGCCGTACCTGTACAGGCGGACCAGACGGCACCCTTTTTAGGGATCCGTCCGTGTAAACAATTGGTGCCATGGATCCTTCAGGTAACTTTTTGAATTTCGACTCTTTCGTGATTCCAAATTACCATCCATTGCTTATAAGTCAATCTTAACTAGTTTATACACTTATTAGAACTAGTATAATTCACTTAGGTATATAAGAAATCCATTTCCCACCAAAATTCAAAAATTTGAAAAATCCACCCAAGGAGCCTTTTGGCATAAAGGAAGGAACCAAATTTTTGGTACCTTCAAATCCGTGGGTAATCTGATTGTTAGGAAACTCCACTCATTAGAACACATTTATTGCAAATCTTTTCTTCTTCACTCCATCTCTTGTATGGCTTGACTTAGGTGATATGACAAGCATTCAACCCACTTCCAAATCATTAGGAACCTCATCTCTTCAATGGTTTAACATCAAATCAAACACATTTCTCCATAATTTTTCACTTCTATAAATTGAGAGGTTTTACCATGATCATCCTCACACCTTCTTCATTCTTATCATCATCTAGCAAAGAAAAACACAAGTCAAAATGACAAAATCCTCTCCTAAACCTTGCAAGAAAACTGCTAGAATTAGCGTGAGGCCTTGTTGCTTCGTAAACATAAGCTCCTCATCCGAGTCTTCTCCACTCACAATCTCATCTCCCATCCGAGATGATACAAGCCTTACCTTGGCTACACCTACTCAATCACACATTATGATCACCACTCCACCACCTACAAAAACACCAACTTCACCTCCACCGGCACCCATCCAAACATCCAAAACACCCTCACCACCAAAGTCTCTAACTCTCATTCCTATGGAGTTATTTTCCACACTACCAACTTCACCAAATCCTTTCTTGGAGGACTTGGATGACTTGCCTCCTAGGCCAAATCATCCACCACCATTGCCATCCTTTGGCACAATTGAGCGGATTGCTCATGAGTCACCTCGGTCATCTTTTGACCCAAATGCCCCATTAGGGCCAAAACCTCTTCTCTTCCACCCCATTCACAAAGACATTCATGGTCCTTTGTATGGGGACCAATCACTCCCCACATCAATGTCCCCTCACTTAGAGGACATTGAGGAGTACATGTGGGATGTTAATCCCACAAGAGAGGAGATTCAAGCAGAACTCCACAACCTCCACCAATTCAAAGGCATGGTGGATTCTCACCTTAGTGAGACTATGCAAATGCAAAATGCTTTGCTAGCCTCCATCATGACCACCCCAAACATTCCCACCAACACCAACACATCTACCATTCTACCACCACAACCTCACCAAACATACTATCCTCCTAGGCATGGTTGCTCAACTTGTGAGCAAACGGCCCAAACCGTGGAACGGACCCAGGTTATGGTCCATGACTTTCAAGAGGAAATGAGGTTCATCCTCAATCACATTCTTGAGCACCTCAACGCTCTTTCTCATCCACCATCTCATTAGGATGGTCATAGTTTAGCATTTCTAAGTTTTTCTTTTTCTTAGGATTATTTATTTTCTTGTACTAAAAACACATCATTGTGTTCTTTTTTCATGATTTTTATTCATGAAAAATTTTAGCTAATGAATGGTGTTTTTCTATATTGTTGGTACTTTTACATAGTGTTTGGAAATGCTTGTGAATGATCATTATTACTAACATTTTTTTTGTAGCTTTATTTTCACAATCCATGTGTCTTCCCATTAAGCACCCAATTTAGGGGGAGCTTTGATCAAGGGGGAGATAATGGCTCGGGCTCATTACATTCCGTCTCGCCTCTTCTTTTTGTTGAGACAAAAAGGGGGAGAAAATATAGAACTTGTTTATATTTGACTTTTCTGAAAAAGTCAAACTGCATACATTGACTTTCTGAAAAGGTCAAACATGATACTTCATTGGTAATACTTGACTTTTCTGAAAAAAGTCAACTGCATACTTTGACTTTCTAAAAAAGACAACATCATGCATTAACTAGTGAATACTTTGACTTTCTGAAAAAGTCAAACATCATACACTTTGCATTATCATTTACTTTTCAAGTTCTAAAACTAATATTTTTATAACTCTTGCACAAACTTTGTATCTTTTATAAAAATAAAATTGATATTTTGTCCTCAACAAAAAGGGGGAGATTGTTAATACAAATATCGTCATTAAACGTTATTTATATTTTTGATCTTTACCTAAGTTTTGTTAACGACAAAAGTAAATTTAATTTGTATAAAAGCTTAAAGCTTGTCAAGTTTAATAGATATTAAAACAAGCTTTCTCAAACAATATCTTCATCATTCAAGCATTTACATTTGTGATTAGTCATATCTAAATATGACTCTAATCATTATGTATGATAGTAGTTTTAGAATGTGTTAGGTTCTTAAAACCAAACACTACTTAAATACTTGCATATTTCTAAAAATAGAAATACAACATATGACATCATGTGATGCATCATGGAAATCATTGGAAGATTTCATTAGATATTTTGTGTGGATTTGTACTCTTCATATCTTACACAATCTTACATAGATATGGTTGACTTTGGCAAGATCTTGATATCTTGCTGTCAGACCTGGCGGCACCAAAATCCACAATGGGCGGTACCCTTTAAGGGGTCCGCGGTCCGTGGATGCTGCTGATGGTTTTGGCTATAAATAGCAAAGCCAAACCAAGTAGTTTTTCATCCCTTTCTATCATACTCTCTTACATATCTTCTCTCTAAACTTTCTAACTCAGTTCTATATCATATTAGTGATCTCTTCTGTAGCAAAGAAGATCAAGTCACATTCAAGCTTCAAACGAGAAGTTGGAAGTCTTGTTTGTTTAGTGTTGTATGATCTTGTGTTGATTCATACTTCATTGTTGTATTAAACCATCATAATCTTGTGAGTGTGAGTGGTTAGTATTTTAGACCTCAAAATACATTGTGTGTGGGAGTGGTTGTACCCTTGGAAAGAACTCGACATCTAGCTTAGTCTCGGAAATAGTGTAAGCGAAGTGTAAAGGTTTTCTCAGCCGGTGAAAGGAGCTTGTTGACTAGTGAAGTTAAACTCTTGAGTGTGAGACTCGGGGAGTGGAGTAGGGCAAGGAAAAAGAGTCCTTGTAGACCGAACCACTTTAAACAACTTGTTGTGGTTTGATCATTTCTTTCCTTATTTACTCTTTACATATTGCTTGCATATTTCATTAACATATCTAAGATCAATATCAATTGATCTTTCAATAAGTTTCAAAACAAAGTTTTTAATTGGTAAACTATTCAACCCCCCTTCTAGTTTTCTACAAATGCTCTTCATTGATATTCCGGAAAATCGAAACATCACGAGAACCGCGAAAAGGATAGGCTCTGAGGGGTTAACTAGGGGTATCGTGTACTAAAGATGAGTACAACGCAAGGGTGTGGGGGAATTACTCAACCGATGTGGAAGAAGTAATTATAATACGGGTATCAAACAAGGGTTATCCTAATGCCTCTTATCATTTAGTTATTCCTAACTACACAAGTGTAGTCTCACTAGCGATCACGGGATGCATCACAAAACAAGTTCTAGAATCTATTATACTAACGGTACACTCTCGAAGCACTAAAGGTGAATGCTTTAATTCCTACAAATCTAGGGGTAAACCTCACATATTTGGGGTGGAATTTGAGTGGTAAAGGGTTTTTGTGCTAGTCATATAACTTCCTATCCATGAGACGCTTTATTAAGACTAAAGACCCACTCCTACATGTCATGAAAAAATTTAAATTTGGTGCTAAAATTACCCTAACCGATATTTCTCATGGTTTATTACACAAATGAAATAGGACAAGATAAATAATCAATGATAACCATAGTTTCAAAGTTCCTGTTTTATTCTCCCTCCCTATACTTAAACTGAACATTGTCCCCAATGTTCCTCGAAAGTATCAAACTTATGATAACGGAAGGTAATTAAAAGAGAAAGAAACTAATACTCCCCTGATTAGCTCGGTAGGATCCGTGTGAAGTGGTGGTTAAATTCTTTTCAAGAAGAATGTATGTGTGAAAAGCTCCATCCGATCTTATGTTTCTTCTTCTTGATAAATAAAACCTGCACACTTTAAGAAAACAGACAACCCAAAGCATCAAACCGAACAAAGAAAAATCACAACAAGATATAATTCCAGACTTAAATAAGATATAATGCTTCTGGAAAGGATGTTTGCAGATTTTCTGGAAAATTAAGACCTGAGAATTTCCAAAATTTATAAATAGCACGAGAAAAAGAGAAAGTAATAAGCTGTTTCTACTCCTCCTGACGTCGTCAGGTTATGATCCTGACGACGTCAGGTTATCCTGGCAGAAAATGGTCTGCTGCGTTTTCTGGAAAAACTCTGGAAAAATTACACCTTTAAAATCTGGAAAAATTCTGCAAAACATCCATTATGACTCGATACAAGCATTTGACTCTAACAAACACATATATATCATTTTCAATAATTGTAGTTCTCATGTTCATGTTCTTTTAAAAATGTGTGTAATCCTCCCTACACTTATCCTTTTTGTAAAATACCTTTATATGTAATTAAGACGAGGTTAAAGACAAAATAAAGCATTTTCACAAATTCAAACATGAGAAAATACAATAATGAAAAGATATATGACACACAAATAAAAAAGAAAAATAAAAACACATGGGTTGCCTCCCAAGAAGCGCTTGTTTTTGTTCGAGTCACGAGCTTGACTCTACCCTTATTTAACGGATAAAGGGGAAGTTTTTTCTACACTTAAGCTTAAGTGCGGGTGATAGTAGCGATACACACCCTTAGGGTGGAAATTTGCTACGTGAGGAGAGGGTGATGGGTGATTTATATGCTCAAAGGGGTGTGCTCCATTCATTATAACCTTACCTAATTCTATGGGTGTAGCGGGTGAATCAAGTATTTCTCCTAGAAATGGATCATCTTCTATCAACTTCAAGAGATTCTTAGTTAAGGATCCATCTTGACCTAATAAACCCGGTTTAAACCCATAATGCTTTTTGTTATCAACCATGAATGGGTGATGTAAGTGTGTAAGGTCATGGGTTACTCCTATATTAGCTTCCACTCTACATGGCCTAGAGTCCACTACCTTTATCAAGCAACTACCCGGACTATTTATTTTGATGGGTGGATTGGGGCCTAATTCAATTCATAGATTCACATCTAAAGACGAAAAATTGGGTAAGGTTTTTGGTTGAGGCTCCGGTTCATCAAAATTAGGAACTTCCCTAGGACTAAGAGAGAGGTCATGACAACAAGCATCTAAACCTACATTCTCTAGTGGCGTTTGGTCCAAAGGTTCTATAACAATCGGGGTTCCTATAGTCTTTTCTACTTCTTCCGGGTAAGTTATAGGCAATGTGTGTTCCTCAACTGATGGTAGGGCTTGTGGGCTTGGAGTTTCCACCTCATTCTCCATTATATCTAGATCTCCTAAATGTTCATCACGTGTTTTAGTATGATCTAACCCAAATACACTCCTAAGTATCTCAAATCCTTCTGTAGCCATTTCAAATTCTTGGTCCGATTCATAAGAATTATTCTCAAAAATTTGATCACTATGTTCTATTTGCCTAAAGGATTCCTCATGCGTGTCATATGTTTTGAAATCGATCCCATACATGCAACTAGGTAGTTCAACTCTAACCATCTCACAATCTTGTTCGGGTTTAGGTTCCATGTTCTTAAAAACTAGGTCTTTTTGATCATGGTGCCTAAGATCATTCAACTGATGGTTTATGCTTAGGAGGCTTTTCTCAAAAGTTTTCCAGAGGGTCTCACTAAAAGGAGTTGAATCTAACAATGATCGTTGAATAGAAGCCACACAAGCACAAAATTTATCAAATCCGTCCAACCTTACACCCGTATCCTTTTAGATATCTCTAAGATCACTCACAAATTGATTAGAACAATAAAAATCAATCCAATTTGTGAAATTCAATTGTTCCTCATTTGTTAATGATTCAAATGCAATTTCACTTGCCATAGCGACAAATGAAAAGGGTTTTACGAACACAAACACAAAGAAGGGGGATAGACTACATGGAAGCTAAAAATGAGAAAAAAATCTTACTTGATAGGAATCAAGCAAGGGAACCTAAACGAGATAGAAATCTAACTAGCTATTCTATTCCCTAGCAGCGGCGCCAAAAACTTGATATGCGTACAACGCGCGTTTGGGATCAAAGGAAACTTCCTTTTCTTCGAGCAAGTTTTTCAACCACCCAGGCAGTGAACCTAATCGTTGTAGTGTAGTATTAGGGTAAGCCTCAGGGATTGATATCGTTCTCTAGGGGAATAGGAATGCTAGTGAGAAATTACTACGCTAAGGTTGGGGTTGAGGAAGATTATTTTTTTTTATCTTTTTTATATTTTTTTTTTAGAAACTAAAGGTAGGATCTCGGGGTTTGGATTTGGGGGTGGTACTTCTACCGATTACTCTACTATTCTAATTATCTAATCTAAGGGTAGTCTATGTCTTTTTAAAATGTGCTCGTATGATGATTAAAGATGTGTCTAACTAGATACTATTACTCCCTAGTTATCTTTTATTGATGGTTGAATTGTCACGTCATTATTCTTAACGTGTTGTGTTTTCTAAGGTTGTAGGGTGTGCTTTTATCCCTAACTCTTTGAAGCTACCTAAGGTTAATGACTACGAAATCTCTAGGATTCATAAACTTAACACTAAGGCTATCTTTGGATATTTAGCCTACAATTCCACTAGTAACTATAAACTAAGGTTCAACAAAGATTAATCAAGCATTAAAAACACAATGATTGCTTTAAGAACTCCTAAGCCAATTAAAATTAAGATAAGAGACAACCAATCAATATTCAATAACTAAGTTTCATAGATCTAAGCAAACACACAAGTAAATTAGCCGGACATGTTAAACATGCAAGCATGCACACATTCAATCGAAGACAATGAAATCAAGGGAATAAATAACTTATCTCGATGTAAAATAGGGTATTAGAACCCTAAAATACTGTCCAAGACGGACTACAATCGTTTTAGGTTTTTACTCCACAAGTCTACCTCCCTAAAAGTCTAAAAATTCGAATTCTATATATAGAATTACAACTGCGACGGCGTCACCTTTTAATTGAGACGCCTTCAGATCGCCGCCATTAGGGTTTCATCTTGGCCAAGTCAACCTTGGGACGGCGTCACGTTGTGGTTGTGACGTCATCATCCTTCAGCTCTGACGTCGTCTGAATCTGGATCTAGGGCGTCTTGGATGAAAAGTCTTCGTGACGCCCTACTCTTCAAAGCCTGACACCGTCATGTGTAAAATAGCAATTTCACTCCTGAGTCGTCACAAATATAGGGACGGCGTCGCCCTTTGTATGGGACACCGTCAGGTGCATCTCCAGCAGCTTGAGTGTCTTGATCTTGACTTTAGCCATTTTCTTCACATATTTACTCCTTTTCGTCCAAATAAGCATCATTCCAACATTTTGCCTTCAAGAGACCTAAAAAGTGAAAAGAAACGAAATTAAGCAGTAACATATATAAAAGTGGGCAATTAAGGGCTTAAATAACCCCTTAAAAGTGTGCGTATTAAATCCTTATCAATCTTCTACAAGGGTATCTAAATTTCCACGAGGAAAAGGCTTGACTCTCAGGGGCCGATCCCTTGGATGACACCTATTCAAGCCCTTGAATCTATCCAAGAAATGGCGGACCATTCACAGAAATGGCATGATAGGGTTAGTAGTAGAAGTATTGGAGGTAGTTTGGATGGGATTTCTGCGATCACCAACAAGCTTGATAGTCTAGGAAGAGATATGAAGAAATTAAAGAAGAATGTGCATGCTATTCAGGTTGGATGCGACACTTGTGGGGGAACTCATCTTAATAAAGATTGTCCATTAAAAAAAGAGGTTAAAGGAGTTGAAATGGTAAAGTATGTAGAATCTAGTAGGTCATTTCAAGGTAACGGTAGTAATGGATCAAGGTATCATGTAGGACCTCACAGATATTACTCAAGAATAGACAACCGACCTCCTTATGGGGAGAGAAGGTCTAGCCTTGAGGATACAATTAATAAGTACCTTGAGGAATCAGCTAAAAAGGAGATTGAACGTGAGGAATGGTTGAAGAATTTTCAGGAAGGCACCAACTTGAATCTCAAGGGCCAAGATGAAACCCTCAGAAGCCTTAAAACAAAAATTGGGTAATTAACAAATGATGTTCAAGGAAAGAATAAGAATGGAAAACTAGTTCATCTAAATGTCTTGGGTAGTGCTAGGAGATATCCACAAACGATGAACTACCCCTTTATACACCTTTTCAATACTCTGAAGCTGAACTTAAATATTTTTTTCAATTATCTGAACAAGATGATCCCAAGTATGAAGATGAAGAGGAGGAGGAAACTTTCATGGAACCTACTCAATCATTGGTGGAGCCATATCAACCTCCAGCACCATTTCCAAAAGTCAAGAGCTCAATAGAAGACAGACCAACCGAGGATGGAGGAGAAATCAAGCTCAACGCACGATGCTCAACTGTCGTTCAGAATCAGTTGCCTCCCAAGGAGAAAGAACCAAGGAATTTTATTCTTCCTTGCTATGTTGGTAATTTACGTGTTAATAATGCTTTAGCTGATTTAGGGGACAATATAAGCATTATGCCATTATCTATGTGTAAGAGGCTTAATTTAGGACCTATTAAATAAATTTGCATGACAATAGAAATGGCTGATTGAACCGTTAGCTGTAACATCCTGTAAAAAAGCCCCAGTTATTAATAAACGTTAATCAAGGATTAATTACGTATTACTATTCACACACCCATTTTTAGGCAAAATTTAAAACTTTTGCTTACACTGTGTAACAACGAATCAGTATATGTTATATGATTCCCATTTTCCTTAGAACGAGCTCACACACGTATCATGATATTTTAGATCGTGTACAAATCAAACATTGGCATGCTTTGATTCACCACAACAACACAACATACTAACAACCCCCCTGGTTCCCACATTTTCCCTTAATGAGCCTAACTTGCCAAATTGAGCCCATTACCACACCTTGGGCCCTACTAACACATTTAGCCCAATGCTAAACCTAAATAACACCAAAAGGACCCTTAATTACTATTAATTGGGCTTAACCAATTCACTAGCCCAAACCAAGCCCATTAACATTTATAAACTAACTCTACACGAGACATACATACCTTTACTTTGGCACGATTACTCACAATCTGTACACACAACGTCTAAAACAAATTGCACCACTCGATTGTTCGTACTCCAAAGAATCAGGAATACCTAAGATTCATAAATTATACGTGCATATTAACACCAAACGAATGGCAAAGTATAACGCAATCTCACTAATCTTAAAAAAGTTCAATTTCACTAATCTTAATCCAAAACATTTCGAACTAGTTCCTAAGTGATTCTAATCACTCAATATGAATTCCTAACTATGTGATATGATCTTACAAGTGTTTCTCGACTTCCATATACTCCTATAACACAATCTAACACGTTAGAAAAGTTGTGTGACCCTTTGACACTACTAGCACCAAACAAACCCTTGTGTTATCTATTCTAGGCCTTGAACACAACTTACAACACACCATCATGTTACCTAAAGACTCCTAGCACACAAGGATACACCAAGTCGGTTCCTAGACTCTTGCTTAGTCAACCTCCCTCCAAACGAAACCAACCCACTTATAAATCCTATTCGCAAACTCTCAAGTACCTCTAGGACCTAGGCTACCTCCCCCCTCATCCTTTATCCTCTTCCAAAATTCCTTTTGTCTCACCCAACTTGTCCCTTGTACGAAATATATACTTGCATGTAAACCTTCAAGTCACGTACAAACTCAAAACCCACTCATAAACTCTTTTATTCCCGTGAACCTAGCAAGAAGAACCAAGCCAAGATCTAGTGATCCCTTGTAAGAAACGAGTCACCAAGAGCCTCCCTCAATACTTAGGTATATGAACTAACGAGTCAAGAAGCTTTCTCACCCTCAGAAAGTCCCACAGACGTGTTCTACCCACCCATTTATGGTGTCGTAAGTGGTTTCTCAACACTTAGTCAATTTTTCTAACTTTTCAAATACCTCATAATATGTTTGACCACGTTAAGCATTATATGTTGTTTCCGAACCTCTCGTTAAATTTAAAACCCACAAACAAGCTCACTAGAATCCCTATATGACCATGAATGAGTCTAAACACAAGTTACACACTCACGTTAAAATTTATCCCCTAATATCACACTATGAAAAGTGTTTGGAACTATGTCATGAATATGTTAAGCATAAAAATCTCCACAGAAACTATTTTGTCATTAGAAAAGGCATGTTAAAACCATGATGTTACATACGTAAAACCAAACAAACTATTAGACCTACTTCTCCATACACCAAAAAAAACTAGTCAAGTATATAAGTCACCCTAATTATCTCGTTTGATAGATTTTACAAGCTCAAAGCTTAGCTTACTCGCAACAGTTTCAAAACACTTAATAAACCCTTAACGGGCCTAAAGCCCATAAGCTCTTAATAAGGAAATTTGTTTTAAGCACTATATAAGCTGAGGTGTAAATTGGAATAAGTACATATTAAGATCATGAAACAAACCGGAAAACCCCAAGCCCATTGGGCCACTAAAAACATCATTAGGCCTTAGTTTACCCCGTGAGGCCCAATAGCTCAAAAATAAGTTAACATTGGCAAATAAGCTATTATAAAATCTCATATAAGCTTATGGAAGTAATATAAGCTAAAATAAATAAGATCATAAGCTAAGCATTGATTTTGGACTTGTTAGGATCGTTTCTATGGTTGATATGGTGATTCGGGAGGTCTTGGAAGATGGAAGAAACCCATCTTCAAGTTAGAGAGAGAAAGCTAGAGAGAGAAGGGAAATACTATGTGTTTATTGAAAAGAAAAGTGAATTACACAAAGAGATCTCACCCCTCCATGGAAGTATGGAGGGGTTTATATACCCAAACACTTACATCTATCACTAAATGACATAACAAGCCCTTGTGTTTGAGGTAATAAAGATAGAAATGTAATCCCGTCAATGTCGTTCCATTTACGAGTTAGGAGCGATTCCAACAATCTTCCCCCAATGGGACGACATAAGGGATTACTTACAACATTTACTACAAATATAGAAAGCAAATAAAGAAAGGTCTTCATAAGCACTTCAAGTGCTAAGGATGATGAAAGGTTACGCTCTTTGTCTTCTTCTGGTACCTTGACTTGAGAACCGTTTTCTTCACTTGTAGGCAAATGATGTAATATGCATAAATTGGATTAACTTCCCCCCAATTCATGCTGCATGTCTTTAGCCTTCTCAGTACACTCCTTTTGGCGAAGTTTCGGAATCGCTTCCCCCAATGACAACTGTCTTCGCCATTGATTGAAACTTTGATGTAGTGAACATTTCCTCTAACTTTTGAAGTTTCAAGCGGAATTTGTAGATGAGCAATAAACCACACAAGGTAAATCTGACTTGTTGCGGAAAATCCGTTCGGGGTAACATGCAAGAAATCAACAAGATCTTCTCACGTATGTAGATGCTTCACACCAAACAGACCACGAAAGGCGAAATGAAACGACTTCCCCAATGTTGCGGTTATCGGAATAGTAGTTACCTGTTAATCTGCAATTACTCGATAAAATGACCGAGTGTGAGGCATCATAACATCCTATTTAGGTAACTTCACACACGATAACTCTGTGAAAGTGAGACGATAACACCAAAGTGAGACGTTTGAACCACAAATCGTCTCATTTCTTCCCCCTGATTGAAGAAATTCATGAAAGGAAACGGGTTTTCGAAAAAAATCCAAAAACATCAAAGAAGCAAGGAACACCTATACTCTCTTCCCCCCGATGTTTTCAACGAATCAGAATCATACACCACGTATGTTGATGATGAAATTGGAGACATCGAAACCATGTATGTTCAATTAATCGAACAAGTGTGAAGTACCATAAATATCTTGTGAGAATCAGATGCGGATAAAACTTCTCTACTCGTGTATACTTTTCTCAGCTAACTCTTTACCGACCCCATTATCATTCTGACGGATTTTTGTAGTGACTACTTGATGGAGAAAACCCAATATGACGAACTTGAGACGAAGTAGTATAACTTTGAACTTGTGACTTAAACTTGCACTATTGTCAGACGAAGAACCCTTTTTCTTAACTCCATCGAAAAAGGTAAACTTAAAGTTTCTCAAATTATCCACACCTTAGTGTGACACTTGAGCACAACAACGTAACTCCTTAAAAGTGATAGTTATAAGCTGTGAGCACAACAACGTAACTCCTTACATCAGGTTCAACTAGATAACTCAAGTCTTTGTCATTCGTAAAAGTTAAAGCTCGAACAAGGATCTCGAAGAATCATGCATCCAACCAACCCCGATATCTTCAGATACTAAGTACACACACCCGTGATATCCCACTTCAACCTCAAATAAATAATAAATAATTCACGCCGTAGTCACATCTTGCGGTTACATGCCCAAAACTAGCCTTCAATAACGGTTAAGATGAACTTTGATAATGGTTTATCCCGATCTTGTCAAAAATTGTATCCTCGTGAAAATTCGTGAACCAAAATAATACCACTCCATTTCGCCAAAATACAAAACCGAAAATTAACAATGTATTAAAGTACATTGGTTATTAAATTCTCAGCCAAATCACATTGAAAATTTCTAACCCAATTAAGTGAGGCCCGATTTTGTACAAAGCCACTTAGCCACCAATCCAACCATTTCGTTTAATACTGTTCGGCCCAAGCAAAACCCGATCTACAGCCCATTCGAAAAAATCTGATCCAAACCAAGTGTGATATATACGGATAAGATATCTACCAAACTCACTTAACATTTATAACCTAAACCTAATCACTGGTACTTACAATATACGCCTACCACATAGACGCTCCACCCACCAAAAAGTACTCTCACAAAAAAACCGAATCTGAGACTCAAAATCAGTAACATCTTCATCTATCTAACAACAAACAAACCATCTTATCTCTACAGCTCATCATCAAAGACACTCAATCCGAATAACAATTCTTGAACACAATTACTACCGTACTTTAATCATGACAGTTTCAGCATAATACGAATCAAGAGAGCCTATTGAGGGCTTCAAGATCCATTCGTGGGTCTAAGGTAGGGTTTATTTTCTTGTGTTTCCTTGTTAAGAACGAACCAAGAGAAGTGAGAATAAGACGTTATTGTTTTGTTCTTATCTCATAGTGTTCGGATATTTCATGAAGCATAAGCTTCAAAAAAATAATAGATTGATGATGTTAAGGTGACACCTAAAAGAAATTGTTAATGGTTAAGACCAAGGTGCACCCAACTGAGATCTTGTTCGAGTCGTTTAGTTTTATTGTCGTGTCTTGATGGAGATAAGAGTATAATATGTGGAGGATGGTATATTGATAGATAGTTGGATTAGTAGTTTGGATCGAGTCTTGCATAAGTAAACTGAGGTTGTTTTGTTTGGCTGATGATATTTGGTATATTGGTTTGGTCAAAGTCAAAACTGTTAAGATTTTCTTCTTCTATCATTTCTGTCCATACGCGTAGATTGAAGAAAAGGTTAGGCGTAACAAGTCTTACGCGTAAGACCTTATGCGTAAACATCCCTTACGCGTAAACATGGTCTTATGCGTAAACTTGGTCTTACGCATAAAGCTTATGCGTAAGCATAGGCTTATGCGTAAAAACTTACGCGTAATACTTTCTACGCATAACTTCACAGTTATGCATAATATTCCTGAAGATTCTCCTTATGCGTAGAAAAAGGGTTTTGACCCTTTGACTTTTTCCGGCAAATTTTTCCGACCATAAATCCGACCAGTTCTTGAAACCCAGAAAGATGACGTAAAAAAAACCTCTTTTGACCCATTTTTTTTACCACAATGAGCTGACTAGTTTGACCACATGACTATATCACGAGATGGACAAAATAAATCAGGAAAGTTGCAACTGTTAATATTGCAAACCTTTTTGACTAAATTGACCATAAGATACATTTAAGAAACTTGTATAAAAAACTGTTTAACACAAAAAATATGAGAAAAGTTAACACCTTTCTTAAAAACAGATTTTTTAAAACAAGATTTTGACAAGAAAAATCATCAAAAAATCAACCAATGATACAAATCGGACCTTGCTCTTGATACCAATGTTAGGATCGTTTCTATGGTTGATATGGTGATTCGGGAGGTCTTGGAAGATGGAAGAAACCCATATTCAAGTTAGAGAGAGAAAGCTAGAGAGAGAAGGGAAATACTATGTGTTTATTGGAAAGAAAAGTGAATTACACAAAGAGATCTCACCCCTCCATGGAAGTATGGAGGGGTTTATATACCCAAACACATACATCTATCACTAAATGACATAACAAGCCCTTGTGTTTGAGGTAATAAAGATAGAAATGTAATCCCGTCAATGTCGTTCCATTTACGAGTTAGGAGCGATTCCAACAGGACTAAAAATGCAAATTTTATAAACTAGAGGGGTCGAATATGTAAATTTTGAAACTTAAGGGTTGAAACTGTCAAATCAGTAAAATGAGGTTATAATTAGAATATATAAATGATTTTGAGTCAAACATGTAAATTTGGAAGTACATGGACCTAAATTGTACATTTTAAATTAGAAAAGGACTATTTTTGCAAAATCTGTAAATACAAGGACTAAAGTTGACAACTTGATCAAATGGAGGTTAAAATAGTATTTTCAGTAAACTAAGGATAATTATTGACTATTTTGATACTATGAGTACAAAAATATCATATTTTATTAACAAAGGACTAAAAGTGTAAATTTGTAAAGTTAAAGGACCAATTATTTAAATATACCTAAAAGGAAGTCAAAACTGCCATTATGGTAATATAAGGTTGGAAATGGAATATTTAATAACCAAGGGTGATAAAATGTCATTTTTGTAATATATCAACTCAAAATGTAAAAACATAAAGTTAAAGGACTAAATTTGTAACATGTTATAAGCGTATATCAAAACTGTCATTTTGATAACTTGAAGGTAAAAATGGTGAATGATTGGAAATCATTAATGATAATGAACACATTTAAATATTTGGGCCAAACGTGTAATTTTACCAAAGTACATGGACTAAAAATGTAAATATTCCCTGTAAAAGTCAAGAATGTAGATTTCTCGTAACTTGAAGGTACACACAATAATATTATGAATTTACACACTCACACTGATGATACATGAAGCCTATACTAAGGAAATTGTCAACAATTAATTTAAACTTGTCGTCTGCTAATTTTTGTAGAGACTGCATTCACTAAATATAAAAACACGCGAAGATAAGCAAATATTACTCGTAATATTGTTTTTAAGCTTTAAGCATTACAAGAATTTCAAAACCACCCAAACCATCAAAAATCTAAGTTATTCACTATTATTCAGGTTGCGTGTTGGAGCCGTTCCCGAGTTGCACTGGACATCTTTGCTTACCTACACTTACCCCCAACCAAGGTGAGTTCACAGTCCCACATTTTATATGTTTTACAAACCCGTGGGGAGATACATGCTACAAACATAACACAAGTATTTTTATGTATGTTATCCTGAATGTTATTGCATAAGACACACTGTTGCCCCTATAAAGCCCCTCTTATCATGAACCTTAGTCACTTGCGAGTGAACGTGAATACTGTGAATAGATCTATTGGAATTTGACAACCTATTTGAGCTAGTTGGATAGATAATCTTGTGTTAGCCAGATTGATAGCCAAATGCACATTATTTAAGTTATACTTGGATAATGGCAAGCCCTTACCCCGAGGGCACTCCTTATATTAACACACTAGTTAATGTTGAGTTCATGAGACTTATGGTAATATACATATTGATTTATTTGAATGTTTCACCTTGTGTTCAAATGATTATTAATACAAACACTATAGATTCACTCAATAATTTTGTTGACTTTTAGCATGTTATTTCAGGTATTTGAAGCAGGAAATCAAGGTACGGAGTGGGCATTTTGACCATACGTCATTGGTGTAAACATAAATTTATCAGTCATCACAAACACTATTGTCATTTCTATTTTGCTAAACATTGGAAACGCTTTCGCATTTGAATTGAATAAATAATGACTTTAAAAACGTCTCTTTTGAGTCGTTTTCAATGATTATGACTGTGATCTTCTACGTAATACCCCAAATTAGTCTCCCGCTGTGATTATAAAATTTTGGGGGTGTTACAGATTGGCATCAGAGCCAGAATTATAGAGAACCAAGTGTATTTTAAACACTAGACTATAATTACGTTTTTCAAAATGGACCAGTTTACACCACACCCCGCGAGCCCTCCGTGCCTACATACTTACAACACCTTGTTAAGGATGTTGCACACACCACCCCCCGGATTATCTCTTAGCAAAGTTTGCATATTTATGCAAGTTATATTTATTAATAACTGGGTTATTACAGTACTATGTCTTCTCCACACCACACCTCCTCCTCATCAAAGGCAGATTTCGAAGACACCCTATCCTCTACTATGGCCTCGATACCCCACACTACATTGACCCCCGTGATGTTGAGAGTTTGGTCTAGTGAAACGGAACCCTTCGAGGAGGGTGAAGTAGTTCCTACTCCTACAGTGTCATTCGCAGTGCCGACATATACACCCTCACTAAACGCCCATATGTGCAAGCTAGGCAAGTACATATCTCTTCCCCATTGACACGTGATTAGTACTTGGAATCCCAACAGTGGTTACCCGCACCTAGCGTAGAAGTTCTCCCTACTCCCCTAATACCACCCATAGTATCAACTGACAACCCTAGTTCCCCCTCTTCAGATGATCGGATCGCCCAGACTTAGGAATGGATCCCTGTCCCAAGAACAGAAACTTCTACCTACACCACCACCACCCCAGGTCTTCAGAGGCCGTCGAGTCAGGGTCCTCCAGCCCTATGAACTGGAACCGTTTATGAAGCCATTTCGGAGACATTCAGATGGTCCTGTCAGGATACACACTCCTCGCAGAATCATGCGAGCACCTAGAGTCCCTGTTGCACCATTATCACCCACATCACCTTTGGATCTATTTGGAGCATCACCACCCTCTTCTCCTGACATATCACCACCAACATCACCACCTCCGCCACCAGTTAGACCGGACCACCTATTCAATACGTTTACTCAGACTTATCCTATTGCACCTTGACAAATCACACCTCCCACCTCACCACCAGAAGATGCAATGTCCCGCACCACTTCTTACTTGTCGTTCCCACCAGGGTTCTTCTCGCCAGGAAGGGTTTACGAGACTGGAGAGTCATCTAGAGCCACAGCAGGCCCCACACATACCCCTATTATGACGCAGCTAGAATATCATGTAGGGCGGATAGATGCCCTAGAAGCACTCATATCAGATGTACGAGCCAGAGAGCAGGCATTACAGGATCAGATGTTGGAGTTTAGGGAAAATACATAGTCGACGCCTAGAAGTTAGAGGTAGATCACACCTTTTATAGTTTTGAGGCATCCAGCCTATTGTATGTAACTTAATAAGAGACCTTGCATCGTTTTGTTGTGTAACATAAACAGATCAAGTTATTAATGTTATGATATGGTTGTGGTTTTTACTATATATTGATGTTGGTTTATACTTCTATGGTTTTTATCTTACACTCATGTGTGTTTTGGATTGTATTCAGACATGTCGTGATGATACTTATGATTGTGATGATTCTTAATGTGTTGTGTCAGAGTTATAATTGAGAGAATTTTTACAATGAGTGTTTCGGAAGAGAACTTGATGAATGTAGAGAAAGTGTTAAACTCCAATTGTTGTGAAAGATGAAAATTTTAACAATGAGTGTTTCGGGAGAGAACTTAATGAATGTAGAAAAAGTTACTCAAACACAGGTTTTATAGATGATGATTCAGTTTGTTTCTTAGTAATCTCATACTAAGTGCTAATCACCCCCTATACGCACATATAACAATCCCTGAACATGCGGTGATTTTTGGATGTATATAGACACTAATGGACGTAATTCCACATAACAACAATATTATTATGGCATAAACTTTACTTGAGATATTCCAGCATGGTCCTAATGTAACAAACTAAACTTGTGCTTTCTTGTTGTATTGATAGAAATATGGCACGCACAAGGAGAGAAACTACCCCCACCGACCCCGACACCAGCTCCAGCCATGACCCCAGAAGATATCCGTAAAATGATAGCAGAGGGTGTGGCAGCTACACTTGAAACTCAAGCAGCTCCAGTGGCCCATTCCAGCAGTATTAACTGGTCCACTGAAGAAGGCACGATTGTTACCTCATGAAAATGTACCTACAAAGATTTTATGAGCTGCCAACCAGCTTATTTTAAAGGTACCAAAGGAGTAACCGAACTGACCCAATGGTTTGAGCGTTCTAAAACTGTAATCATGAGAAGAGGTTGCCCTGACAACTGCAAGGTAACATATGCTATGGGAACTCTACTGGATGAGGCCCAATCATGGTGGAATGCCATAACACAGACCATGGGTACTGAAGAAGCAGATCGGATCTCTTGGTCCGAACTCAAGCAGAAAATGTTAAAGAAATACTGTCCCCGTACTGAGGTCAAGAAATTGGAAGATGAATTTCACAATTTGGTTGTAAAAGGAGTTGACCTAAGAACCTACAACAGAAGGTTCCAAGAATTGGCTGCACGGTGCCCAAATATGGTGCCAGATCTTGACAGAACCTTGGAAAAGTACCTTGAGAGACTACCTCAAAGTATTGAAGGGAATGTAACTACATCCAAACTGCCCACACTTGAAGAGGCGATGATCATTGCCCAAAATCTATTAGATCGGGAAATTAAACGCAAGGCAACCATGGGGCATAATGATCTCAAACGGAAGCACGATGATCCGAGAACTACCTCTCACAGCAACAACAAGTATCACAGCAGCAACAAGTATCACAACAACAACAAACACACTAATCACAACAACAACCACCATACAACTACCAACAGAACCGCAACAACCATCATCATATCAAACAAAACCGCAGGCTGGAAGCTGCCAAGGCATATGTTGCGGCACCAAATGACAGAACCCTTATACTGGAAGCCAACCCCTGTGCAACCGATGTAAGTTGCACCACACAGGACCTTGCACTTCTAAGTGCAGAAAGTGCCGAAGAACAGGTCACAAGACTGTTGACTGCAAGGCCACCGGTGCAAATGCACAACCAGTGACTGTGGTATGCCACCGATGCGGAGAAAGGGGGCATTACAAGAACCAATGCACAAACCGGGATGCTAACAACCCCGCACCTGCAAGAGTGTATGCACTGGGAGATGGAAATGCACTACGAGACCCTGACGTCATCACGGGTACATTTTTAATTAATCAGCAAATTGCCAAAGTTTTATTTGATTCTGGTGCTGATAAGAGCTTTGTGTCTATCTCCTTTGCTTCTCTATTAAACATTGCTCCAACTAAGTTAGATATCACCTATGAAGTCGAAATAGCTAATGGGATCATAATAGGCACTAACACCGTAATCCGAGGTTGCACTATAATCCTACACAACAAACCTTTCCTTATCGACCTCATGCCTATCCAGCTTGGTAGTTATGACATTGTTATTGGTATGGATTGGCTATCTTAACACCGTGCCAGAATAGTTTGCGACGAGAAGACCGTCCACATTCCCTTAAACGATGGAACCCTTATTGTCCAAGGCGACTGAAACAAGTCCTGATTTGGTATTATTTCATTCATCCGAACATTGAAGTACATAAATAACTGTTGTCAAGTATTTATGGTTCAAGTGACGGAAAATAAGTCAGGAGAAAAGCGACTTGAAGACGTACATGTAGTCAAAGATTTTCCTGAAGTATTTCCAGAAGATCTACCCGGCCTATCGCCAGTTCGTCAAGTGGAGTTTCAAATTGACTTAGTACCAGGATCGGCACCAGTGGATAAAGCACTTTACAGGTTAGCGCCATCCGACATGGAAGAGTTGTCTGAACAGTTGAAAGAATTGTCGGAAAAAGGATTCATTCTACCGAGTTCATCACCCTGGGGAGCTCCAGTGTTGTTCGTCAAAAAGAAGGACAGGTCGTTTCGAATGTGTATCGACTACAGGGAATTGTACAAACTTACAGTAAAGAATCAGTATCCACTACCAAGGATCGGTGACTTATTCGATCAGTTACAAGGTTCGAGCATTTACTCGAAGATTGACTTAAGGTCGGGATATCAGCAACTGAGAGTTCAAGAAGAAGACATCCCCAAGACTGCTTTCAGAATACGCTATGGTTATTACGAGTTTCAAGTGATGCCATTTGGGTTAACCAACGCACCTTCAGTATTCATGGGTTTGATGAACCGAGTATGCAATCCGTACTTAGATAAGTTTGTGATCGTATTCATGGACGATATCCTCATCTACTCCCGCAGTCAAGAAGAACATGCTAAACACCTGAGAGTCATCTTGGAATTGCTCAAGACAGAAAAATTGTATGCTAAGTTCTCCAAATGTGATTTTTGGATCCAGAATATGCAATTTGTAGGGCATATCATCAATACTCAAGGCATTCACGTAGATCCAGCCAAGATCAAAGCAGTGAAAGAATGGGCTTCCCCTACCAACCCTACAAAAATTCAGCAATTTCTAGGACTGGTTGGTTATTACAGAAGATTCATCGAAAGTTTCTCAAAGATCGCAAAGCCTTTAACAGAATTAACGCAGAAAAACAAGAAGTGTGAATGGGGAGAGAAAAAAGAGACACCTTTCTAAATCTTGAAACAAAAACTTTGTGAAGCACCCATCTTAGCACTACCCGAAGGAAGTGAAGATTTCGTAGTGTATTGTGATGCATTGCACCATAGTTTTGGTGCAATGCTAATGCAAAGGAGCAAAGTAATAGCCCATGCCTCACGACACCTCAAAAAGAACGAAGAGAACTATACCACTCATGATCTGGAGTTAGGAGCAGTAGTATTTGCTCTTAAGTAGGGATGAGCATTTCGAACCGAATCCCGAAACCGAACCGGAACCGTACCGGTACCGTACCGAAACGGTACCGATTCTTGAAATACGGTACGGTACCGGGACTACGAAATAAGGTAAAAAAAATCGGGACCACTAATTCGGTACGGGACCGGTACCAAGTCGGGAAATTCCTGTAAAAAGCGGGAAAAGCCCGATTTCTCGGTACCGGTACCGGTACCGATATCCGAATCCCGTTCGGTACGGTACCGGTACCACTAATTTATACTCGGGAAAAAATCGGTACCACTATTCGGTACGGGATCGGTACGGGACCGGTACCGTGCTCATCCCTACTCTTAAGATATGGATACACTACCTGTAATATACCAAGTGCACAATATTCACAGACCACAAGAGTTTGCAACACATTATTAATCAGAAGGATTTAAGCATGAGACAACGTCGATGGTTAGAGCTACTCAATGATTACGATTTTGAAATTTGCTATCACCCAGGGAAAGCGAATGTTGTGGCCGATGCTTTAAGCAGAAAGGAGCGTATTAAACCCCCTCCGAGTTTGATCATTGGGAATGATGATTTGTTCACCACTCACATCACAAATCCTCCAAGCACAATTTGAAGCCCTTAAAGAAGAGAACCGACCCAGTGAAAAGATTTACGGCATGCCCGAAAGTGAAAATGGTTTTGTGAAAAGGTCAGATAAAATGTTATGTTTCAAAGAAAGAAATTGGGTTCTACTCTATGGAGGTATATGATACCTCATCATGCATGAATTACACAAGTCAAAGTACTCCATCCACCCCAGTTCTGACAAGATGTATCAGGACCTTAAGAAACTCTATTGGTGGCCAAATATGAAGGTCGACATCATCAAGTATGCCGAAAAGTGCTTGACTTGTTCCAGAGTAAAGGCAGAATGCCAGAATCCGTCAGGATTACTCACCCAGCACGATCTTCCAGTATGGAAATGGGAACAAATTACAATGGACTTCACCAAACTCCAAAAAAATATCCACCGGATTAGACACTATATGGGTTATTGTTGATCGACTCACAAAGTCTGCAATTTCCTACCCATCCGAGAAACTGACAAATGAACACACTCGCGTAATTATATCTGAAAGAAGTAGTGACCTGACACAGGGTGCCTATCTCCACTATTGCAGATAGAGATACTCGATTCACCTCCATATTTTGGCAGTAATTGCAAAAAGCCTTGGGCACTCGCCTAGATATGAGCACTGCATATCACCCCCAAACTAATGGGAAAAGTGAGCGAATGATTCAAACCCTAGAAGACATGCTGAGAGCATGTATGATTGATTTTGGAAAAGGTTGGGATAAAAACTTGCCGTTGACAGAGTTCTCATACAACAACAGCTATCATACCAGCATTAAAGCAGCTCCATTCGAAGCACTGTATGGACGAAAGTAGAGATCACCTGTTTGTTGGACTGAAGTAGGAGAAATACAACTCACCGGACCTGAACTGATTCATGAAACGACTGGAAAGATATTCAAAATAAGACAACGTCTACAAGCTGCTAGGAACAGACAAAAGAGTTATGATAATGTAAGACGAAAACAATGTAATTCCAGATAGGAGACAAGGTTATGTTGAAAGTATCCCCCTGGAAGGGAACAGTGCGCTTTGGAAAGCATGGAAAGTTAAATCCCCAGTACATTGGACCATTCAAAATCCCGGAAAGGATTGGCCCAGTGGCTTACCAACTAGAGCTTCCCGAAGAGCTCAGCAGAGTGCACAATGTCTTTCACGTGTCAAACTTAAAGAAATGCTTATCCAACGAATCTCTTGTGATTCCCCTAAAAGAGATACGACTCGACGACAAACTCACTTTCACCGAAGAACGAGTAGAGATTATGGATAGGGAAGTGAAACGACTAAAACAAAATTGTATCCCCATTGTTAAAGTTCGATGGAACCCAAAGCGAGGACTCGAGTATACTTGGGAGTGTGAAGATCAAATTCGCGCCAAATACCCACACTTGTTCCTGTAAACAACACCCACCAATCACCACAAACTTAAATTCCAGGACGGAATTTGAATGACAAGTAGGTACTGTAACATCCTGTACAAAATCCCCAGTTATTAATAAACGTTAATCAAGGATTAATTACATATTACTATTCATACACCCATTTTTAGGCAAAATTTAAAACTTTTGCTTACACTGTGCAACAACGAATCAGTATATGTTATATGATTCCCATTTTTCTTAGAACGAGCTCACACACGTACCATGATATGTTAGATCGTGTACAAATCAAACACTAGCATGCTTTGATTTGCCACAACAACACAACACACTCAAAACCTCCTTGGTTCCCACATTTTCCCTTAATGGGCCTAACTTGCCAAATTGAGCCCATTAACACACCTTGGGCCCTACTAACACATTTAGCCCAATGCTAAACCCAAATAACACCAAAAGGACTTTTAATTGGGCTTAACCAATTCACTAGCCCAAACCAAGCCCATTAAAAATTATAAACTAACTCTACACGCGACACACATACCATTACTTTGGCTCGTATACTCGCAATCCGTACACACAACGTCTAAAAACAATTGCACCATTGTTTATACTCCAAAGAATCAGGAACACCTAAGATTCATAAATTATACGTGCATATTAACACCAAACGAATGGCAAAGTAAAACACAATCTCACTAATCTTAAAAATGTTCAATTTCACTAAACTTAATCCAAAACATTTCCAACTAGTTCCTAAGTGATTCTAATCACTCAATATGAATTCCTAACTATGTGATATGATCTTACAAGTGTTTCTCGACTTCCATATACTCCTATAACATAATGTGACACGTTACAAAAGTTGTGTGACCCTTTGACACTACTAGCACCAAACGAACCCCTGTGTTATCTATTCTAGGCCTTGAACACAATTTATAAGACACCATCATGTTACCTAAAGACTCCTAGCACACAAGGATACACCAAGTTGGTTCCTAGACTCTTGCTTAGTCACCCCCTAACGAAACCTTCCCACTTGTAAATCCTATTTGCAAACTCTCAAGTACCTCTAGGTCCTAGGCTACCTCCCCCCTCATCCTTTATCTTCTTCCAAAATTCCTTTTGTCTCACCCAAATTATCCCTTGTACGAAATATATACTCCCATGCAAACCTTAAAGTCACATAAAAACTCAAAACCCACTCACAAACTCTCTTGTTCTCGTGAACCTAACGAGAAGAACCAATCCAAGATCTAGTGATCCCTTGCAAGAAATGAGCCACCAAGAGCCTCCCTCAATACTTGGGTATATGAACTAACGAGTCAAGAAGCTTTCTCACCCTCACAAAGTCCCACAGACGCGTTCTACCTACCCATTTGTGGTGTCGTAAGTGGTTTCTCAACACTTAGTCAATTTTTCTAACTTTTGAAATACCTCATAATATGTTTGACCATGTTAAGCATTGTATGTTGTTTCCTAACCTCTCATTAAATTTAAAACCCACAAACATGCTCACTTGAATCCCTATATGACCATGAATGAATCTAAACACATGTTACACATTCACGTTAATATTTAGTCCCCTAATATCATAAGTATGAAAAGTGTTTGGAACTATGTCATGTATATGTGAAGTATAAAAATCTCCACAAATACTATCTTGTCGTTAGAAAAGGCATGGTAAAACTATGATGCTACGTACGCAAAACCAAACAAACTATTAGACCTACTTTTCCATACAACCAAAAAACGAGTCAAGTATATAAGTCACCCTAATGATCTCGTTTGATAGCTTTCACAAGCTCAAAGCTTAGCTTACTCGCAACAGTCTCAAAACACTTAATAAACCCTTAACGGGCCTAAAGCCCAAAGCTCTTAATAAGCAAATTCATTTTAAGCACTACATAAGCTGAGGAGTAAATTGGAATAGTTCCATATTAAGCTCGTGAAACAAACCCTAAAACCCCAAGTCCATTGGGCCACTAAAAACATAATTGGGCCTTAGTTTACCCCGTGAGGCCCAGTAGCTCAAAAATAAGCTAACATTGGCAAATAAGCAATTATAAAAGCTCATATAAGCTTCTGGAAGTAGAATAAGCTAAAAGAAATGATATCATAAGCTAAACATTGATTTTGGACTAAAAATGCAATTTTTATATACTAGAGGGGTCGAATATCTAAATTTTGAAACTTAAGGGCTGAAATTGTCAAATCAGTAAACTGAGGGTATAATCATAATATATTGACGATTTTGAGTCAAACATGTAAATTTGGAAGTACATGGACCTAAATTGTACATTTTAAAATAGAAAAGGACTATTTTGCAAAATGTGTAAATACAAGGACTAAAGTTGCCAACTTAATAAAATGGAGGTTAAAATAGTATTTTCAGTAAACTAAGGATAATTATTGACTATTTTGATACTATGAGTAATAAAATATCACATTTTATTAACAAAGGACTAAAAGTGTAAATTTGTAAAGTTAAAGGACCAATTATGTAAATTTACATAAAAGGAAGTCAAAAGTGCCATTATGGTAATATAAGGTTGGAAATGGAATATTTAATAACTAAGGGTGATAAAATGTCATTTTTGTAATATATAAACTCAAAATGTAAAAACATAAAGTTAAAGGACTAAATTTGTAACATTTCATAAACGTATATCAAAACTGTAATTTTGATAACTTGAAGGTAAAAATGGTGAATGATTGGAAATCATTAATGATAATGAACACATTTGAATATTTGGGCCAAAAGTGTAATTTTACCAAAGTACATGGACTAGAAATGTAAATATTCCCTGTAAAAGTCAAGAATGTAGATTTCTCGTAACTTGAAGGTACACACAATAGTATTATGAATTTACACACTCACACTGATGATACATGAAGCATATACTAAGGAAATTGTCAACAATTATTTTAAACTTGTCGTCTACTGAATTTTTTCAGAGACTGCATTCACCAAATATAAAAACACACGAAGATAAGCAAATATTACTCGTAATATTGTTTTTAAGATTTAAGAATTATAAGCATTTCAAAACCACCCAAACCACCAAAAATCCGAGTTATTAACTATTATTCAGGTTGTGTGTTGGAGCCGTTCCCGAGTTGCACTTGACATCATTTGCTTACCTGCACTTACCCCCAACCAATGTGAGTTCATAGTCCTACATTTTAAATGTTTTACAAACCCATGGGGAGATACATGCTATAAACAGAACAAAAGTATTTTTATGTATGCTATCCTGAATGTTATTGCATAAGACATATTGTTGCCCCTATAAAGCCCCTCTTATCATGAACCTTAGTCACTTGTGAGTGAACGTGAATACTGTGAATAGATCTATTGGAAGTTGACAACCCATTTGAGCTAGCTGGATAGATAACCTTGTGTTAGCCAGATTGATAGCCAAATGCACATTATTTTAGTTATACTCAGAGAATGGCAAGCTCCTACCCCGAGGGCACCCCTTATATTAACACACCAGTTAATGTTGAGTTCATGAGACTTATGGCAATATATATATTGATTTATTTGAATGTTTCACCTTGTTCAAACGATTATTAATACAAACACTATGGATCCACTCAACAATTTTGTTGACTTTTAGCATGTTTATCTCAGGTATTTGAAGCAGGAAATCAAGGCACGGAGTGGGCATTTTGACCATGCTTCATTGGTGTAAACATAAATTTATCAGTCATCACGAACATTATTGTCATTTCTATTTTGCTAAACATTGGAAACGCTTTCGCATTTGAACTGAATAAATAATGACTTTTAAAAACGTCTCTTTTGAGTCTTTTTCTATGATTATGACTGTGATCCTCTACGTAATACCTCAAATTAGTCTTTCACTGTGATTATGAAATTTTGGGCATGTTACATTAGCATACCAAAAGGCATAGTAGAAAATCTATTGGTCAAAATTGATAATTCACTTTTCCAGTAGACTTTGTCATTCTTAACATGAAAGAAGACTTTAGAATGCCTTTGATATTAGGGATACCTCTTCTTGCCACCGCGCATGCTGAAATCGATGTTTTTAATAAACTTATTTCTCTAAAAATAAACAATGTCAAACTCATTTTCAGCATGGATGAAGGGGAGGAATGTCATCCATTTGAATCAGTGTGTGTAGTAAAAGATAATAAGAACGGTATAAAAAAACTTTAAACCTGGAACTAGGAACATAATTCCTGGTCATAACAAAGCACACGAGCACTATGAAGCTAATGATGTTAATGTGTTTAGTAGTGATTCACAGGTGAAAGAAGCTGAAAACAGAGTTGAGGTCAGACAGGCCTTACGGCGTAACCAAACCAACGACCTACGGCGTAACCACAGTTGTAGTGGCCGAGACATGGTGGAAACAAATTTGCTACCAAACACCAAGTATGGATTGGTAGAGGGGAACCCGAAACTCAAGGTGATAGTTAGCTCATCCATTACTACTTAAGAAATGGATACCCTCATGGGAACTTTGGCGCGACATAAAAAAAGCCTCTATGACATTCAAAGGAAAATGGAGCGGGGTTATCATTGTTGCAAAGCAATCCCCTTTTATCATGAAAAAGGATAAGATTTGTGGCCATCTTGTGACCCCTATATTGATGAATGCGATGGGGGAGGTGGCGAAGTCATAAGAAGCAGTAATAAATACCTGTGGACGTCGAGTAATATCACGAAAGGGAGAAACTAAAGTGGGAAGGTAAGATGACCTTTGATGATTGGATATGAATCCTTTATGGCAAGGTTGATAGGTTGACTAAAGGAAAGATTTAGGATGACCTTAATCGGCTTCATGATGATGAAATGCCAATCACCAATGACGACCCCTAATCACAAAATGCATAGTTTGCTCATAATGGGAGCTTGGAACACGAGGTAATGATAGATCATTTAAAGCAACCTAAGGATGCTCCAAGAAACGCTAAAGGAAAGAAGCATTGGTGTGAAACAATTAGAGTAGGGGTAACTTATAGGTACACATTATGAGATTCTTGTGATCCATATAAAGAGGAATGTGATAGAGGAGGAAACGAAGCAAGGATATGGGATAATGAGTACTTATGGACATCTACCAATGACAACGAAAAGGTAGATCTCCTATGGGAAGGAAAGATAAGCTTTAGTGATTGGGTTATAGTCAAATTTGGACAAATAGACACTTTGACTAGAGAAAAAATTTGGAACGATCGCATGCGCTCTCATGACAATGACACCTCAACCAATTGCAAAGAAACTCCTGCAGTCAACAAGGAACCTAGGGACAAGAAGTATCAGGAGGAGTACGTGACTAGGTGGGGGGGGAAGAAAAAGATAGTTGTTTACTTGAATTAATCGAAGATAAACTCGATGATGATTGATTAAAGGAACTGAATCCGACGATGATGATTTGGAGGGGATCGTGGACTACCTTAAAATACAAGGGTATGATGGATTCACCGATCTGGATGACGAAGCTTACGAGCAGAGGAGATGTAAGTTGTTGGGTATAACTTACAAAATACCACCACCAATAGTTTCCGAAAAGTTGGAAATCAATAGGTACTCACTTGGACCGGCTGAGAGGTTCGCCAAGGTCTGGAGAATTGAAAGGAACGAGGTTTCACGTACTTCATCCAATGTTTCATGGGTAAGGCACAACTTGACGAGAGAAATGGACGAAGAAGGACGAGTCCATAGACATCCGTAAAGCCTTATGGCTTTGAGTCTAACTTAAAGACTCGTTAATAAAGAAAAGTGTTTGTCGGGAGACATCCCGCCTTTTCTCCTTTCTTTCTTTTTATTAGTATAATCTTGTTTGGTATGTTTGTTACAACTTTTTGCAAGTATTTGAGGACGTAGGATGGCTCGGAACACACCATGAAGTTGCACACTCCTGTTAATCGACATCAGTTAGTTTCTACGGTGTAACCCTGTCGAGGAGATTATGCCGTAACCATCCCCATGCATCAACAATTATGTCAGGTCAAGTTTCCTACGGCATAACTCAACTAATGAATCTACGCTGTAGAAACCCTCCTGTTGCAAATATCATTATTTATATATAACTTGCATTCCATAACCTTGTAATAGTAACTAAATGAACTTTGTAGGTGTGTTTCCTGTAAACCCTCACGAGACTTTACTCGTCCACTGGGGACACCGAGTGGTTTAAAAGGCTTATTGCATATGCTAAATGCAACCATGATTTCTACGAAAGTGAGTTAGGTTTTTATTTGTTTTTGTTTTTGGAATTATGCTTTTGGGTAGTGATGTGATTTCAGGAATTTGAAGTTTGCTCATGGACACGAAGTCAAGGCACGTCTTTTCACGTGATCCTTCTACCATTTTTGGAGCAAATTTTAAAGGAGTTCTCGTTTTAATTCTACTTCTCTCTTTAATTTCAATTTTTGTGTACAATAAGGACATTGTATAATTCAATTGGGGGGACCATTTAAACCACCCGAGTTGAACCGAGTTTCAAAACATTATGTTTAATCCCCAAATCTTCAAACTTTAATTATTTTTCGTCTATAATCCATAAACCTTTTTTATCACTAAAACTATCTGTCGTTATAAAATCCCGTTACTATACACGGGTACTCGTCCAGTACTATATATAAAGCAAAATCCTTCAAAGTGGAAAAGTGAAAAACCATAATATTTTATTATTAGTTTTCTTTACAACTCATTTTATTTTCATTCATTTTAAATATTGTTAGGGTTTAATCAATGTTTTGAAAATCGGGTCTCTAATCGACCCGGTCGAGTCACCGAGCCAACCGGTTCGATCATCGGGTCAACCCGGTCTTTTACAAAAATTAAATTAAATTATATATATATATATATATATATATATATGAGTTAAAATAAAAAGTCCCTTAAAATAAAAAATGCAGGAAAGATTGTGAGAGTGACATGTGTCATCCTCATGCCACATTATATGACATGTGTCACCTACACCCCCACCCCCCCCGGAAAAAAATTCCAGAAAAAAAAATGGTGGCAAAAAAAATTTTCACGCCAAAATTTATAATTGCATCACAGTTATAAAGTTACTGCATCACAATTATGATTTTAGTGCATCTTTATTATAAGTTATTGCATCATAGTTGATGCACTTAACTATTAACTATGATGCAGTAACTTATAATAAAGATGCGCCAAAACTTATTAGTGTGAGGTACTAATGATACAAAAAAAGTGTATTGCTTGTATAAAAAAAGAATCGTATTTATTTATGATGCAGTTACATACATATTTGATGCAGAAAACTTAGGAATGATGCAGTTTCTTATAACTATAATGCTATAAACTTACAGCTATGATGCATTAAAAAACAAAGTGCATCAAGGTTATAAAAATTGGTGCATCATAGTTATAACTAATTTTTATAACTATGATGCAACAAAAAAAATGTATCACAGTAATAAATTTTTGGCGGAAAAATCTTTGGTGGGAAAAAAAATTTACCCACATTTTTTTTTCTTGCCGGGATTTTTTTTCGGGGGTTTTGGAGGAGGGGGGTGACATATGTCATATGATGTGGCATGATGATTTGGCAAGGTGACACATTTCACTCTCACAATCCTTTCCTACACTTTTTATTATAAGAGACTTTTTAGAATAACCCCACCATATATATATATATATATATATATATATACTACATAAAATGGAAAAACATAAAGTGGAAAAATTAAAAGTGAAAAGATTAATATAATAAGAGAGACATGTGTAAAGCATATTTAATATTCTAACATCATGGAAAACCAAAAAAGTTAATTCTCCTCTTCCACACATCTCATCAACCACCATCCTCACCACAAAACCCCTCCACCACCAGCACCACTCTACCATCGCGTAGTTAATTGTCCGCCGCTCAGGAACCCATAGCCATACTTTACTCTCTATATATATATATATATATATATATATATATATATATATATATATATATATATATATATATATATATATATATATATATATATATATATATATATATATATATATATATATATATATATATATATATATATATATATATATATATATATATATACAAGTTATTGATCGACATGTGATCTTAAGTTCCTGTGATGTATAATAAAATTTGTTAATTTTAATCAAATATCTTGTCCCACATCGATAAAAAGTAAAAGCAATGAAATATTTTAATCAAAAATTAGAAAGATGTTTGTCAAAACATTTCCAAGTGAATATATTTACTCTTAACGAGTGTGTAAACCCGCGCGATGCAGCGGGATTGGCTTTAAAGGACTTACTTTGTAGCGACATTTAAACCTTAGGGACTAATTTTGCCAGGTTTCTATAGTTAGCACTTAATTCTACAACACTTACCTTGCAACGTCGCTTAAACCTTAGGGACTATTTTTGCCAGATTGCTATAGATTGCAATTAATGATGCAGGACTTATTTTGCAGCGCCACTTGAACCTCGTGACTGTTTTTGCCAACTTGTAAAACTTAGCATTTAATGCTTGTGTTTGTGAAGCAACCATGTACGCTTTTTAGTATATAGATACAATATATATATATATATATATATATATATATATATATATATATATATATATATATATAGTATTCAAAACGTCCGATGGACGGGTATGACTTGTGATTTTTATTTTTAAGATTTAGTAGAACAAATATATATTAAAAAGTAATTAAAAGTTAAATGAAACAGTTAAGATCTATAATTGAAGTTACCATAATCCATAAAACGGCTAAAAGCAGGTAAGTATTTTGATTTTTATTTTTAGGATTCAGTTGAACAAATATATACTAAAAAGTAATTAAAAGTTAAATGAAACGGTTAAGATATATAATTGACATAATCCATAAAACGGCTAAAAGCAGGTAAGTATTTTGATTTTTGGTTTTTATTTTTAGGATTCAGTTGAAGAAATATATACTAAAAAGTAATTAAAAGTTAAATAAAACGGGTGGAATACCGTGTACTTGTCGAGGTTCTTCAAGTAGATAGTAAATGCTCTATGTCTACCCATAAAGTGACCATTAATATCGTGCAAGTTAACACATCATGGTCTTATAAATGTAAACTGGCTTCAATGGCTCCAAGTGGAAGGCCACTTGAGAAAGAAGTGGAGGTGGGTGGGAAGTGATACTGATAGATGTAGTAGATGTGGATTATTGATGCTGCAATAACTACCATTCCAAGTTACGTACTATATTTCCTATATTCTTTCATTTTGAAGAGAAACTTTGATTGGCTAACCTGAATTTGGTTACGGACATCATCAAATTCAACCTAGTGGCAATCCAACTTGACCCTTCTTAATCTGTGAAACCAAGAAAGCCGATATCAGAGCTACTACTAATAATAGGTTATATCTTATCAATAAACATTCACTAGACACAAAACATCATTACTATTAACAGTAGCACATAAAAGAAAGATACTCATCAGCAAAGACTTTTCACAACTTATTATAAAACTCGTAAAATAGAGCTTCAAACAATAATATCTAGTGTAAAGTTAATGAACATGAAGCATTACGTTTCTTTAAGATTTTATCTACAATATTTGTATATAACCTTGAATGGAAGGATCAAAAATAGTAGCACAAAAATTCCAAAGATAACTAATGGTATCACAATAATATGCGAACTCTAGAGGTAGTTTTTTACTATTTAGAAATTGATTAAAATGATGTTTTGGTAATATGGCTCATGGCACAAATTTGTGTTCGATCTGTAATCTACATCATTCAAATTCAACAATTAGACACCACCTGAAATCACGATTCATCATAACTAACGGGAAGTTTAGAATTATTCTATCCAAGATACCTATTAAAGGGATATTCGGGATTGCTCACCTAACCCATACACGCAGTATTTAAATAAGCATAATATATAAATATATAATCAGCTGGGTGTTTGGTTACACTATTATAATCGACATCTTCAAAGAGATTTTGCAGAAAACTATTTCATAGCTTACACGCAGTTACTAAACACCAGTTCACCCTGCTAATTTATCCTAATTCTTTCACTATAATCCGCAAGTATAAAAACCCATACATGGTATAAATAACAGATGAGTAATTTGCCGCTCTTTAAAAGCATTAACTCTTTAAAGTGCACATCGCACTAAATACGACTTTTGATCCATGGTTCCTATGTTTTTTAATCAAACTGAAACATTAACCACAAGGAAATGTAATATAATTTTCTTTAAAAGTGAAAGGGGCCTGTATTTTAACCCGTTTGTTCCACTGAACCCCTTCTCATTTTAAGCTCATATATTTATTATTACTTGTTAGATATTTATAATAAGTTGATGAACCTAGTGATGAGTAAGTGAATGCAATTGCTACCTTTAATGTTTGGCTAAGAATTAGCAACTTGAGCGTTTTACCTAATAGATAATTAGAGGTCACATAGTTAACTTCTAGAGGTTATATAGTAAAGCTCCGAAAAGAGCATGCGTGTACACTGCCAAGAAAATAATGAGACCTGGGACTGCGATTGACATGTTTGCATTTTAAACTGCCAAAATCAAGACAGTTACTTACCTCCAAAATAGAACAGCCTCGTATATTATTGTAAACATTAATACATGCATTAGTGTGTTACACCCATAAACACATGATGATTTACGAAACATGTGTACCTACATACAAACAATCGAATATTTCTTAAATCATGGATGTACACACGTTATCCATTAGTATTATTTAGATCGTCCAGTTGCATCTTTTATAGCATCATTCAGGATGTCGATAATAAGTACAGAAAATAACAGTCTCGCTGAAAACATTGAGCAATAAAAATCATGTATTTCAGAAGGAAAATAGATGCCCTTGGGATACTTCATCAACAATTTAGTTGCCAATTTTTTTCATCTTCTTTATGTAAGCTTCAACTGTTCCTAAGCCTCTATTTCATGAATGCTACTAAAGTAACGTTTTTATTAGATCTACGGGTTTTCATTGGTTGTTGTACTTGTTGTAGCTTTTGTTGTTTTTGTTGATAAGCTATAAGTTGTTCTTGATGTTCTACACTTATGTTCTGCTCCAAGGTGACCACTTTGTGCCACAATCTCAGCTGCTCGCTCCACGTTTTCTGGTTTCGCATTTTATACCTTCATATGAATAAAGTTAGTCCAAATATTATTTGCATTTTCTTCTAAATCAAACTTGAATTCAATTTGATGCTCGATCAGAGGTGGTAAATTTGGCCTATTTACGTATGAATGGACTGATTTCAGTTACTATGATTTATCATGTGTGTAGGTTCCTTTGAGAAGTAATTGGTAGACTATCTGATAATGAAAACTTATCTCACCTCTTCCAAATATTCGGGCAACTACTGGATGGATATGACATCATCTCCAAGTGACTAATTTCTCCTGTTATTGTCTTAAATCATTCAAGATATATGCTTAGTTTGCATCAAGAATTCATGTATAATGCTACTAAATGTCATAGTTTAATGCTAAACATACATATCGATTATAATTCTCAATGATGGTTGTATTGATGTAAGGATTTGATATCACAACACTTAAAGTGGTAACAAAGGAATAAAGACGAAATACATCAAGATTAATTACCTTTCCTTAAGTCCTTGGTCACACAAGTCCTAAGATCTCAACACAACACCAACCTAGTTTATCTTTGCCTCCCGGTACAACCATTTGCATTAACTGAACACATACCAGGACCAACTTCCTTTTGCAGGCCAAAAAATAAGTAAGCGGGCAACGGGCAACACGTGAAGAACAGTTTCTTCGGAAAACGATTATTGTTGAAACTTGGATCCGCTTCAGGTGGTTTAGCGGCACCCATTAAAGCTACACTCCAATTTGATTTAACTTGCACACATCTGATTATACACGCACATAGGTCTGAAATCATAAATAATACTTTTACAATGTATGATTTCTTCTATGCCTTATTCTGACACTAATTAAGGCTATAATACACCAATGAATTGTATAACAAATATGTCATGTTAACAGTTTAAAAAGTTATATTAAAACTACTTTCAAGTCAAGGCACTTACTTGGATCCATAACCTAAGCCAATGAAGCTCAGGTTTCCCCCCACCATTACTCACCCATATAGGTGATGTAGACCTAACTTCCTAGCACTTCTAAAGAGCTTGCTTGCCAGTTGTGATATGCGCTTTTTCCTATAGGCAACAAAATCCCAAACACCCTCTTAACTCTAATTATAACAAATTGTGACTTTTGACCATAATAATTAGCTAAATTGATGATGGGATGTAAGATTTACATTTATTAAAGTTACTTAATATGGTCTATGTTGGAAACATTGGTTTCTGGTTAAGTTTCACCCGAAAAGACTTAAATAGAACCCGGTTTTTATGCTGTAAACCAATGGATGATGCTAGAAACCAATTGAGTTTGGATTACCTATTTTGGAAACCAATGGCTGATGTTGAATAGAAATTTGTTGGCCGAAACATTTGGAGGTTCTTAATGGCTTTCCTTAACATATCTTTTCAAGAAACAACCTGAAATCAAGTAATTTAATAATTTATAGAATATTAGCTATAGAAATGCTCAGGTCATATGTTTCAAACGGAAAATTGCTTTCAATTGCAAATTTTATGTCCTTAACCTCTTTTAGTCGACTCCGTAATTCGTTGCTCGTATCTCGGCTACTGCTTTTGCCTTTTTTGGCTAAACTTAACGCAAAATTTTTAAAAATTAGACACAATCAACTCATGATTCTAAAAAATAGTGGTAAGTATATATATGTTCATATCTGCTGATGATTAGATGAATAGATCACTTACATCCAAGAATAAAGTTGTATCGTTGTGCTATTCATTGCTGTACGGTTACGTTTTACTAAGAAAAAGCATGAATATATTGTTGACCTTTGCTTTGGATACTTGTAACCTAAGTACTCCCCAATAAACAATCTCAAATTCAGAAACCCGATGATATCATTAACAAATAAAAACATTCTGCAAAAATTAAAAAAGATCTAAAGTCAAATGAACGATGCAATCACACAAATAAAAAATAGCAATGAGATCAAATGATAACCAAGCCAAAAACACAAAAACAAAAAAATGAGTTGTAATGGATTCAACATACAAACATAATCCATTTACATATTCTCATCAAAATTTTCAACCCTAGTAAGTGTTGTTTATTTGAATGAAGTTATCCTTAATTTGTTATTAAGCAAAGGGTGTTTCTCATTATTCTCACTAATACTAAAATCACTGACTATGTAACACGCCCTCTTGGAGGAGGGGTTCAAAGTGAAACATATCATTCTTACGGATGGTACATTATATATGTTTACTCTGTAGGTAGTCATAAAAGAGCCGTATATGTTATGGTTTTTTCACTATTAGACGCTGAAAAAGAATATCATCTTTGGTCACATATCCAATCCTGCCCACATCACATTTCAAAATTGTTAACCATTTAAAAAAAATCATATTTTCTTGTTTTGTGAACCATTTCGCTATGGTGTAGGCAGAAATGAAGATGCAGTTTGTCCCACTTATCTGAAGAACGAAAGAAAATGAATATATATAAATGAAGTGAATCTAAACTTTCTTGACAGGACCAGAACTTTGGTACTCAAAGATCTAAAAGACGTTCATACAATGAATAATCTTATGATTGTTAGTCTTATGGGGAAGTAACATATAAACATGCTAATAAAATTAGAAGAAAGTTCACCTTTACTGTGAGGAGGTGCTCTTTTAGCAACTTTTAGAGCTTGCCTATACAGCTTCAAGACTCGAGCGTGCAAAATGAAAGTCTACAAATTAAAGGAGACAACCATAACTGACTCGCCCCTGAGGTCCAACAATATCATATTAGAATCTTATTTAGTCATACATTTACCAAATTATCATCAAGACTACATAAGAATTTTGAGCTATAACATGTAAGCACATAACAGATTATGTAATAAAAAATTGTAAATAGTGAAATTTAAACCCATTTATATGAACTGAGTCAATTTGCATTATAAACCCATAATTCAATGACGATGGGTTAAACAAATTACATTAGAAGATTTAGCTAGATGGGCTGAATAGTCTAAAGTCACCATACATTCAAGTGTTTACATTAAGTCTAAATTGCTTTATCCAAGAAAAATCGGAGCATTATATGTATTTATGTTGCATAAGTATATTTATTATATCGATTATGTATGAAACTGAAATAATAATACCCAAAAGGTGTTGACAGTCACTCAGTCCATTTAACCAACTATAAAAGTACCCATTTTGACCCGAATTAAAATTGTATCCGGTCCAACTTAACTATTTTGACACCTATAGAAGCATGTCTCCTAGGCAACTTGTAGCAATTCGTGATGACTATACACACTAATAACGGCTTCGTTTTTAGAACACTTAAATCCAAAGTGACACAAAACTTAATCAAATCGTAACTATAAGTCTTAGCATTCACCGTGTTTTCAATTACTTGAAGAGAAATCAAACCTTTTGAGCCGTCCATTGGTTGTTGAAACAATGCGTATTAGCTGCTGTCCTCGAAACATTCGTTGTCCCGGTACCAAACAGTATCTTGGGTAATCAAATGATTGCCAAACGACTGAACGATTGACATCAAACAACACCAGGTTTCCGTCATCAGTTAAATTCATACCAGCCACTGATTTTCCAGTAGTGTTGCTACTCCAAACTATGGTTTCTTTGACCAAATGACTTGAGCCTCTCACGAGTACCGTCAACAACTTGTTGTCTCAAACGCAGATGCTCATTTGCGTCGTTACGTGGGCTCGCATGGTCATTGTAAGCAAGACATGTGATACAAAGAAATTCCATAAATTATGATATTGTCACTATCTGAAATAGCGAAATCTAAATCAGCATTAGAAAGAACGGATATCCAGTTTGGGTCTGAATGTT